>MU389785.1:0-218790 GCA_022578765.1 Xylaria sp. FL0933 | reverse complement strand
TTAAACAAACAACTAAAGGCATTTATTTTAAAGATATTTTTTCTGATTTAGTTCAGCTATTTGATTGCAGTTTTAAAGCAGTGAATTTTGGTGATGTATGGTGGCTTATGGCAGATGGGTCGTTTTTTGTTGGAACGCCCTGTCCGGCCTCCTGTGCCGGCATAACTCGGCTCACGGCTGAGATTTTCCTCGGTGACTCCGTCACGCCACTAACACGCCAGGAACCCGTTGGGGATGGAGCGCTCAGTATGCACGTCATGAAGCTCTATGTACCCAAGAGGAAGGAGACTCAGATTAAGGCTTCTTCAATCGCCAAAAGTATAGCGCTGAAATTGTCATTTCCCGCTTCCTTTCTTTCCCTGATATTCTACTCTGCCTGTACTACATAGGTAGTTGAAATGTGACTACCGAAACAAGGATGTGAAGTCCGGTTGAGGTATGTAGCTCGTAGTTGAAGAAAAGGTCAACAAATACTAGAAGCATCCCGGTTGTTGGATTCTCCTAAGGCCAACTAACATCTGTCACTAGCCTGTTAGGTAAAAGAGGTGTCCTATTATTAAGCGCCATTCATCAAACGGCATGTCCTAATTTTGACAGCTAAAACTTGCCTAGATCGCAATTTTCTTGAGACTTGGAAGCTTGCGAAGAAGGCTAGCCAGGTAGGGATATCCGGGTCGGATTTTACAGTAGACAGACACCAAGAGCAGCGAGTTATCACGTTCTGGCCATAACAGTTGGTTACAAGCCGTGATTAGCATTGTACCGCCTCAGGTCCAATGAGGTCTAGATTTTTGGGGCCCCATGGGGAAGTATTCCATATGCAGATGCGTAAGCTGGTAAGCCTCATGCCTGCTGTCGTGTGATGCGTCATCTATTGTCATATCTACGCTCATGCTCATAAATGCTCTTCTCAAATCAACTCATAATCCGTTGTCAGCTTTGAACTTATCCCAACTCTCATTGAGAGTGGCGAATACGGTAGCGGCAATCAGCCGCGTCTCGGTGCTTGCGTCTTGGGGAAGCTGATCATCGTTGTTAGCATCATAGCGGAAGAAGCACGTGGCTGTGGGTCGAGGGAATGCAGTTGCACCCACCTTGTCGGGATGGCATTTGGCAATGGCCTTCATGTAGTGAATCTTGACCTTATTGGCGATCACTAGTTCGTGTAAGCCCACCTTCTTCCATCCACTATTCTCCCACAAGACTTGGTCGAGGCTGCCTAGGAGTGCTCGTAGATTGTCTCTCTTCCCATCTCGCCAGTTGGCAATTCGCGCATCAACTTTGTCACTCAGTGCAAACTTTTCGTCGTCAGCAGTCTCAGCGGCTTTGTTAGCTTCGCGTAGTCGTTGGACGGCCTCCGAGCTCTTCTGAGGCGCGAGGTCGGACGTGGCTGAGGGTCGAGGGCGAGGCTTCGACGCTTGGGCGGGTCGTGGCGTTGGTTTTGGTTTGGGTGCAAGGGCTGTCTGACATCGCTGTCGGCCCGCGACCGCGTTCGGACCACCCACTCCAGCTTCAACGCATTGTTGCCATACATTTCCAGCATCTGCCCATTTCTCCATTTGCTCGAGAGCTTCTGCTTTTCGACTGAGTGCCTTACCATAGAGCTCTTTCATGTCACGCGATTCGCCATCAGGTAGCGCTACAGTCTCGCCTTCGCCACGAGAAGGGCCGATGATATTAATTGCGTTATCGGCGTCACTGACTGCCTGCTTAGGGCTGCCAGTCTTTAAGGAGGTCAACGCCCGATTGGTAAGAATCACAATGCAGATGGGGTGATTTTGTGGTATGCCGGATAGTGAATTGGTATATGCGGTGTGTGCAGCATCATAGTCACCACGCTTGAAATGTGCTGTCCCATCTAGACGGTGGCGAGTAGATGCCTGCAAAACTGACGAAGGGAGTGTCGGTATATTCCTCGTTGGAACAGGGGGCCGTGGACTAATTGGTCTCGACGAACTCTGTGATGCTGGCTTGGGTGCAGGCGAAAGTTGTGTAGAGCGCTGAGGTGCCGCCCGAGTGGATGATGAAGCCGAGGAGCCAAAGAGAAGATCCTCATCGGGCTCGGTCTTTTGCGTGGGCTGTGGTGTAGTTTTTTTCCTCCTGGCTGGGCTGACATATGCCTGCGCACTTTCCTCTTCTACTATCTGTTTCTTCAGTCTCGCGCGGGGATCTGTAGAGCCTGATGGCGTGGACTGTTGCCACCGAGGTGTAGTAGACTGAACAGATGGCCGTGTCGGCAAAGAGGGAGCATGATCCTGGGTAGTGTTGCGTTGGGGTGCATCATGATGAGACCTCTGTTTCTCGGGCCGTTTTCCAGACTCGAGCATCAGAGCCTCATCAGTTGCAGCCGGAGATGCTTCTGCCCTAGACATTGTTCGATCTTGTTGCGCGCTACGCATCCACTTTGGTTGGCTTGGGTCGCTGCCATCCTGCTGAAAGTCAGCGACAGCTCTTTGTACTTGTTTTTGTCCAGTTTTCCATAATGAATTCGCCGTTTTGAAGAAGCTTGACCCCATAGCAGCGGCTTTCCGTGAGAGTTCGTCCATTTGGGCCGGCGACTGTGCATCTCTGCGTGGAGGGGCCGCTCCGGCCTCACTGTCCCTCGTCCACGGGCCTCCACGATTGTCTCTGGAGCGACTGTTCTCTCTACCTGCGTCCTCGGAGGGCGAATCACGCGCAGTCGGCTTATTGCGAGCCTGCCTATGGGCGTCGTCTAATAGCCAACTGACGGCAGCTTGTACGTTAAGCCCAGCACCACTCTCAGTTAGACCACGTCTCGCATTTTCGGCTGTAAAACCCATATCGACCAACTCAGCCACAGCTTTATCGAACGGATCTGAATCAGGACGCCTCGATGTTGTTTCAGGCTCGGATTCCGAGTCAGACTCGTCGATTGGTTTCCCGGGTTGTCTGCTCTGCTCAGCTACTTGCACCCTGGACCGAACCTCTTCCACAGGCCTGCCCAGGTCTCCAAGGAAATCATCATCGTCTCCCACATCTGGCGCTGACCGGGCTTGTGCTTGTGCTTGAGGCTTTGATTCCAGCTGGTTGAGCCCAAAAGGATCATCGTCATCGTCATAAAGCTCGCCTCCGCCGGATGACGGGCCACTGTTCCATGCATTGGCGTTAGACAGATCGAGGTTGGCAGCATTGGCAGGCGTATCCGAGCGAGATAGTGGCTGAGTTGGTGGGGGATAGTGACTCGAGTTGTCAACCTTCGTGTCTCTTGCGAAGGCTGCAAACAAATCAGCATCGTCTTCGTCTTTCTTCTGCCCGTTCGTGCTCCTCATTGCGCCAGCCGGTGGCGGGACCCCGGGTGAGACCGTCCGTGAAGCGGGACCTGATCCTTGACCTATCGCATCCCAGAACTGGCCACCGCCATACTGTGACTGAAGTCTCTGCCTTTGCTCCTCTTCCTTCCGGCGCTTCTCTGCAGCGAGTTGCTCCTGTCGCTCTCGGAGGCTCAGGTTGGCATTGCTCTTCGCACCGCCAAAGTTGACCAAGTTACTAAAGCTGTCGGCTGCGGCGGGTTTAGCGGTAGGAGGCTTCGATGTCGCGCCCGCAGAGGGCTGCGCAGATAGGGGCGTGGAACGGCCGGAGCCTTGCGGTGAAGGAGTCGGACGTAGTGCGGGATAGAATGTAGGCGGGCTCAGAGGATTCATGGGCGGCGGCTTGCTCCCGTTCCCATTCGCAGATTTGGTCGAGGACCAATCGAGACCAGAGAGATCATCCATGATGACGGCGAATTATTAGTATCGTCATATCAAGGGATGTGGTGGTATTTTATAAATTCAATCATGCTGTCCACGTGGGATTCATTTGGTGGTGGCATGCTCCCCGTACTATATTCACTGTATTGCGACCAGACCCAAGACCCAGACCCAGACCCTGGACCAGCCCGATCTTGGCATTTCTGCAAGTCACCAAAGTGTGGCTAGTGAGGGGTTTCTGTGGCTGGTCCGTATAATATGTTCAAGAAATCGGATGTAGTCCTCTACACACGCTCCATGAGATCAATATTGGAAAATAATGTACGGCGATTTGTGAAATTTATATTAATACGAAAAGTATTGATATAGACATATGACATTAGGTTGCTGTGTGCTGGATATTACGCGGAGACTATACTAATTTTTGCCCGGCATTTCAAGTTAACCTTACTTAACCTCGAAGCTTTTGACCTGACATCGATTGCTCGGCGATAGTACGGGTATCCCTCGAAATACTGGTGTGTATGGGGGTAAAACCAACAGTGCCCATGTATTATGGGCCTACGAGGCTTTAGCAAGGGGCTCTTGAGACGGTTTATAAGCATAATTTTGGTGCAAGTATCTCGAACTGAGATACCTGCTCCTGGTGGGCTGTTGCCAAGAATACCTGAACATGGTTGTTTTTACTGAACATCAACCATAGTAGTCGTCCTATCCGAGCACCTTCTGTGACGCTTTAATCGGCCATTCCGTTTGCAAAGTCCCTTTACCATTTAAATCTATACAATCATAGTCCGGCTACCCGATTACTCGCTTTGCTTTAAAAGCAATAATTAGCTAATACTAACAGCATATGGCTCGATGAATTTTGAAGTGCACTTAGGGAGAACCCCTTTTCCATTCAATCAACTACGAACTATCGGCGACGATACGGCATATGAATGAAAATTCACGTAGAGTCAACAGTGCAGGCAATCTCTTATGATTTCAAATCCCTTCGATTAAGGGTTTTGTACCAATATATTCATTAGTGAAGGTCAAAACCCATTTGTCTATATTTAAGTCCTACGTGAACTCAATTGTACGACTACATTGACCGGTGTTATTTCATTGGATATCTCACCCAAACCCTACAACCAAGGCGGTCAGGGGGCCAAAAGGCTTACATTTTGCAACCACATCCCTGGATTTCTAAAACTGCATTCACAATAGAGGATTGTGTTAATAATCACTGGACAATCTCGGTATCAACTCACGTGCCACCAAGCTAATATGGCACGGATTGGTCAGGCCAAAGGGTCGTCTTCTCTACCAGGCTCTCACGCCGAGTAGATTAAGTCCCACCGGTATGTTGTGCGCTGTATGATGTATGTCTCTGTTTGATATTACTTTAGTAGAAGGAATGGCTTGTGACATTCTGATTGTGATGAGGTGCACATAAGACCATCCTACGTCAGGAGAGCGATGAGATAGAAGCCTGCCCCGGTTGCGGGCGGGAGAAACATCAATGGTGATCGAGCCAGTCTTAGTAAGCCCCAAGAATGAAGATGAGTTGGAGAGTTAGCCAATCATAACGGTATTAGAAGTAGATGTATTGTTGAGAGTGCTAGAGATTTCGGCGCTGTATTTTCTACCGTGTCGGCTGGTTTGTCGATGATGTCTAGGTAGATCTTGAGCAAGACTATTTACTAACTGAATTATTCACAACTGAAGTGTTCAGTGTTCTTTTTTTCCCCCTTTGTTTCCACTTACTTAACCTATTTTGGCACTATTAGCCATTACTGCTACACTAGGTAGCAAATAGTTCGGCTGCCACGTCGAAGCGGAGACGGTGATGATGTGTTGAAGTTGGGTTGACGGGAACTGGAAGTCGGGTTGTAGGTAGTACAGAAATCGTGCTTAATCGCTCACCCTCCCATGAATTTTCGTACCTGATTGCCAAAGACAGCTTATGGTGCCACAGCAGCAAAGATAGGCCCGAGCCAGCATGCCCATGTCAAGTCACGCCTGTGTTTCCTAACCGAGAAATCATTTAGCCCCGCAAACGCGCTTGATTGGCTAGACAGGGGTATACGAGCTAAAAGGTTCCGAAACACGCTTGTAGTTTGGGGGAGCGTACCTGGAGTGTGCTTGCCTCCTTGTGTCGAGTGTCACCATCACTTACTTCATGAACATAGCGTATGGTCCAAGGTTTATATCGCACCCTACACAGGCGCCGAAACTAAGATGGTTCGATGCTATGTGTTCCTGCCACTTCTGTGCAGTAGTCAATTATGAGAAAGGGCCGGGACGGCCTATTTCACGTAGTGTAATAGTGTATTGTGATATTCAGGTACGCAAGCGGGTAGTGGATATACCAAGAGGCGGGAACTGCCTTAAAGTCTGCACTTAGAGTTCTTGGGTAACCTAGCACTTACCCGATAAGTCGCAGACGATGCATAGGTATGAACCTACCCTGCCAAGCGGTGAGGGAAAAACTAGGCACTCTATATTGGTGGTATAAAGTGTTTTGCAGTGCCTAGTTTTTCCCTCACCGCTTGCCTGCCTACCCTTCGAAGTGGTGAGATATCATCTACTAGTAGGACGCATGTACGCAGACAGTCATGTCATCAATTCCGCCTGTAAGAGATCTGGAGATAGAAGTGTGTATACCTGTTCCATCGAGAATCCGGAAACAGGGTATTAGGGTGTTGCAAAAAAGGGGCACGATTACTAGTCTTACATCGTGTACAACACGCAGTGCTGAACATCGATAAGTTGCAAACATTAAGATGTGCAGGGAAGTCAACACTTCAAGGCGCTTGTATGGGCAGTCCCCAGTCGGCATTTAAACCACACACATGCTCCCGACCCCCCCAAATGCTACCATTTCAATCAACCATAACACAACCAAATAAATTACAATAAATCTAAAGTATTGTGAGCACGTAAACGAAAGCGTTCCCTATCTGTATATATGGCTTTCGCATTACCAAGTTAAATATAGCGTGTTTTATAAACGTAGGAAGCTATGCCTAGAGATATAAGTTTTAAGTATACTTAAGCTTTTAATAACGCAGCGAAAAAAATTAGAAAAAATTTCAAAGTTTTTTTTCACGAGTTATTATCATAAGATCTATGCATATACTAAGTCTTGTACTTTTCGTATTTTATTTGGCTGAGTTATTGGTAGGTAAAATGGTAGAGTTTAGGTGGCCGAGGGGGTGTGTGTGGTTCAATTGGCGACCGACTACTGTATGGGTTGACAGACGGGACTGGGGTCGTGCCAATCACTCCTGTGACGTATGGAGGTGGGAGTAGACCGCCGACACCTTTTCTCGAGCAGCGCCGTTTCCCGAACCAACTGCTGATCTGCTGGCAAACACTCCGCTAAAGGAAGTGGAGATGTTCATTTTTTTCCTTATTTCGACTACTGCTCTGACTAGAGGTGCCGGGTTGGGAAGGAATCGCTGAGGCCCTGGCTGAGCTTACTGGATCGTCATGGGATTCGAGTGGACGAATAGTAAAAGTCTGACCTTCCGGAGTCCTAGAAGTCGGAAGTCTGTCCTTGGGCAAGATCGATTAGGGGACCGAAGCAGTGAGGCACCACGAAGATCGTGTGCCTGACAACCCCACAAAATCGACCATCTCTGTACCGTGTCGTGTTGCTTTTGTACAAGGCAAGCAGCCGGCCGAATTCATGACGAACGGCAAACCACGTCTTACCAGACCTATCACAAATTTCTACGGGTCTGGCAATACTCTCCATCTTTTGTTGTTGCCTGTCCACAACGGTGGTCTGATCGTGTACCATCAAGTGTGATAATACCACGGTACCGTAACGTACAGTAAAGCCATATATATGAAGTGCAAGTCCATGCAGGTACGTTGCGATGGCGGATGCAGCTGTATACCCTTATGTGCGTCTGGGTTTTACATGCATGTAGCGTGGTAAATCGGCCGGGAATCGTGTGAAGTCAGGGGCGCCTTTCGTCGGTGGCTACTCCATTCCCAACTGTCGGTGTCGCAAACTCGCGTGTACTCGGTACCACCCATGCGCTTTCCAGGGTACATATGTACCTTAAGGGTGGTGACGCTAGAGGTACCTGCCAGCCACAAGCGTTCCGTACCTGAAACCATGACGGCCAATCAGGGGAAAAGGTATCCCTCCATGCAGCTATTTAGTGGCGGGCCTTAATTTATCTCAAGTTTTAACGAAAAGATAAGGATCACCTTGGGATTTGCTCAGAACTACCCTTCCACGTACTAGGAATATTACAACGCTTCAGCCATTGAATCTTGGATCTACCCAGCTGTATTGAATCTTTAGATAGAAGCAGCTGAAAATATCTAGCCTACAATGTTCTTTCTCTCTCTTTTCTCTAAGCCATTGTGCATGTTTGCAAGTTAGATGGAAAGCTCAAGGTGTTGATTTCTTGCAGGGAGAGTCAGCATGTAGGTACCAAGCCTTTTTGCACATGTACCTCGTGCGGGTGGATACTTGAATCAGATCAGCAAAGTGAATCCGGGCAGAATTTATTTTCCTGGTAGTGGTTTGCTTCTCTACAACCGCTAGCAAGTATCAGTAGTACTACACGTGTAGTACAGAATCACTTAAGATGCGATATGTATTAGGTATACAGTAGGTAGCAAACAGATCAATTACCAGCTTACATAGTATTGTCAATCCTGCTGATCAGCCTTCTTTTGAAATTATAATCGCCTTGCTCTTTATTCTCTGCTTCTTTGCGCTATACCAAGGTACGTATGCTAGTTGAAAGACGGAGATTAATTAAATGCCTAGCAGGTACTCTGTCTCGCCTTACCTCCAGCTGAGATGACGAGTAAAGGCACTCTTACAGCGGACCTAGAGGGGCAGTCTGGGGTGTTTGCCCCGCTTTCAAGTACCCACACCAACAACGGTACATGCACAAAGCGCTCAGTGACCTCGTGCCCACTAACGAGTTCCCATTTGCCGCCTGTACTCCTCCAGTCTCCTCCAGCATATCAGCACCTGCCCTGCCTTCACTTTCTCCCTTTTCCACCACGACGGACTGACGGACGGTCTCTGCCTCTCGCTCACCACCTCGTTTTCTCAACGCCTCACATTCCAACACAGTCGTTCTCTCAGCACCTCTTGACGGTTTTCTGTCACCACGCTCCTTACTAGATCTTGACTGCCAGTCTAGACGTCAGTTCCAGATAGTTCTAGATTGCCCGCCATTTCATTCCCTACCTCACTTCGGCCTGTGTTGATCGCATTCGTTTCAATTCTGCGGTTGCTTGCCCAAGCTACGCCACACCCTAAAGTCTCGACTCGGCATTCTCTTACGAGGCTATCGGTATCCAGCCAGCTTGGATATTAACAATCGCGCACTTTTTCTCGTAAGGTGGGCATTTCCAACTTATCGTTGGTGCTCGCTTCATACGTTCCGTCTCCATCTCCGTCTCCATCTCCATCATCATCTCCATCTCGATAGGCTTGTTGCGCAAGCGACTGGAAAGCGCTGGGACGCCACTATCGTCTTGCACATTCAATCCACGTTAAGTTGAGTAAAAAGTTACTTGCGCTAGCTTTGCGACCAACGGGAGTTCATCGTCAATTACATCGACGTTGGCAACAATACGAAAGAGCAGGGTGCAGGAGAACCAGAAACTTAACTCGAAAAGTGGACTGGACAACAATCGTCACAACCTTGGCCGGTTTTCAAGGAGCTCTTCGATTGTTCCGGACAACGATTGACGGTCACATATGCTAACCTAGCCACGACCCTAGACTGGTTCTCGGTTCTTCACTCTGATATTGAGTTATTGGCACACCTCATCACTTACATCGGACTCTATCGAGGATTCACCACAGGCTGTTATCGCAACGCAAACCTTTGCACATTCATCAATTCAATAAACTGATCAACATCAGCCGTGACAATGGTTTCAAAAACTCTGGCTGCACTTGCCATTCTTGGCATGTCGTCTGTGACCGAGGCCTTCTGGCGAATGGAATGCCGTGGCAGCACTGGACTTGCCCGTATGGATCCTATTGTCGACTTCGGCAAAATATCTCCCCATGCCCACACAGTCCATGGGTCTTCAGGCTTTGGCATGAGCGCAACCTATGATGATCTCATGAGCGGCGACTGTACCTCGTGCGCTGTCAAGCAGGACAAATCCGCCTACTGGACTCCGGCTATGTATTTCCTCGACTCTGCAACCGGCGAATTCTCTCCAGTTCCCCAGGTCGGAGGAATGCTTGCCTACTACCTAATCCGCGGCGACAATGTCACCGCTTTTCCCGCTGGCTTTCAAATGCTTGCTGGAAGCAATTATCGCCGCGATTACACGGTCGGCGACCCTTATTCCCCTGATCCTCCTCAGTCCAGCTGGGCTGCACTGAAGCAAACCGGCCAATCTGACCTGGAGCAACGGGCCATCGGCTTCAACTGTTTGAACTACAAGGCACCTGCCGAACCCTCACTATACCGCCACTATATGCCGAACAAGACCTTTACCGATACCAATTGCCCGGATGGTCTCAGACTCGAGCTTATGTTTCCATCATGCTGGAACGGCGAATTGACCAGCGACGACCACAAGAGCCATGTCGCCTATCCAGACTTGGTCGGAAATGGCGATTGCCCCAGTACCCACACCCAGCGCCTTGTAACTCTCTTTTACGAGACCATCTGGGACACAAACGCTGCGCAGTTCCAAGGCAAGAGTGGCTCGTTCGTCATTTCTAACGGTGACAGAACTGGTGAGTCGTGCAATTCCCTAGAAAGTGTTTTTGTTTCCAAGTAGAAGACAACTAACCCTAGATCAAGGTTTTGGGTACCACGGTGATTTCATCAGCGGCTGGGATCCAGCTTTCCTGCAAGAGGCTGTGGACACTTGCACCAATGAATCTGGAGAACTTTCGGACTGCGGGCTATTCACTAGCAATGGACCACTACTTTCGGAGGCCGAGCAGGGACAATGCAAATTCAAGACCCCCGCCGTGTTGGCTGCGGAAAATGACGTTGCGAAGACCTTGAAACAGCTACCAGGAGGACTTCCGATTCAAGACGGACCCGAGTCGGCCACCCCTCCGGGCAACCCCATTGACCAGGCCACCAGCATCATTGGTAGTATTTTCGGCGGTGACAGTACTCCCACTACTACTTCATCCAGCATTTCATCTACCCCTTCTACTTCCACCGCTGCTGCTACAAGTCCATCGAGCGCCCAATCAGGCGGCGCCTTTCTCGAGAGCCCAACTGCAGCCACGCCTTCCACTCCGGATTTCGGCGCAGCGGAGGTTCCATCAACACCGACCTCGAGCTCTACCTCAACTCTCTCCGCTACCTCGACCTCTTCGACCTCTACTATACCAACGACCACCTCTGCGCCCCAAGCTACATCAGAGCCAGGTGTGTCTTATGAAGTTTACAGTACTCAGACTATCACTAGCGCCAATCTTGTGGAAGAGATCGTTTGGATGCAGCCAGTTGTGTATGTGACTGATGAGTCTGTCACGACTGTAACTATTCCAGGTCCCGCCCCACAGAAAATCAAGAAGGCCCGAGACCACGTTATGCAACATCGTCACAACCATGGCCGCCGAGGTTACTAAGCGGACAGTCAAAGTACACTACCATTTGTTTCTGTGAAGATACTTTGGGCCATAAAGGACGACATTTCACTTACGGTCACTGGCTGATTAGATGCTATCTGGGACGTTTTTCCTTCGGTACATGTTGATTGATTCTGGACTCTTTGGGAACAGTACATGAATATGAACCGAGTCGAGTGGGCTCCGCTCTCAGTGATGTTCTGTTGAGCATTTGAGGGGTGAGGGGTGGTCTTCGTAGTATATCCGAAATTTGGGGTGACAGGATCTGCATTTGATGGTGCGCTGGGGCTTTCGAAGGGATAGATACCCAAGGCCGTCTGATTCCGGGGCCCATGTTTCTAACGGCCCCATGGTCGTTCTCTCTTCAAGTAAATGCTTCTCTCTGTACTACCCTTTGGGGCTCCGTATCACATCGCAATGAAATCAAAATCTAGAGGCATGCTATCATAGCTTCTCCGTTCATGTTTTTAAAAAAAGCCTTATACTTGAGGCATAGATTGTGTGTTTATGTTATGGTCTCGTGATCAACTAGCCTGACAATGCTACCATTGTATTATCCCCGGCCGAACAGCTCGCAAGTAGTACTTGCAATTTCGGCGGATATGCGTAATGTTATTTCCATGACGATGTCAAGATGATCGCTTCCCTCGATTCGCAGCAGCGCGAAGAATGACCACCGTGACTCATCTGATAGCCATGTCCTGTCTCAGATGCTCGCCTCTCAATGCACACTAGGAGTCTAATCGATAGCAGAATGGACAGTAGTTGGTGACTTTACCCAACGTAGGGCTGGAATGTTCCGCCTGGTCAACCCCCACGACAACGCATTCCTGGTGCTCTGTCGTCGTGGAGATGGTGGCGGGCTGGCAAATATGGAGGTAAGTGGATATGCGATTTGTTTATTTGTATGAGAGAGATGTTCGGAGGCGGATGGCGAGACAAAGTCCTTGGCGCGGACCCTCTCTGGAAGGCGTTCATCTCAATTTGATTCTCACGAATCTCCTCGTTTCCCATACCCATTTCTTTCTATCTGAGAGAGTAGTGACAGAGCTGTTGTCTTCATTTTTGGATTCTGAGCTAGCTGCGAGATGACTGGAATCTACGTAATCTTGTATGCTATGCAGGTTATCCCCGGACTCATCTTGACATCTTGCTATGTTTGGTAGAATTGGAACCCCCCTTCCAATTCTCTCAGTTCTTGTCACATATGCTTTGTAAGTACGATCATTGTCAGGTAGCATAATCTGGGAAGACCGTCTAATCGAGTGCTAACAGAAGGGTAGCTGGATTTAGAGGGTCGATTTCGAATGAAGAGCACGTTGGCAATAGGTAAACATCTATTGAAGCACTGAGGCGGCTGGTAGATCGACGATATAGGACGGTGCCGACACTGTCGGCGATAGGAGGAATCTCGAAAGCCTACACACGAGCATCTTGAAGCGAGATATTTCTGCCTCGCTTAACAAGACGTCTGGGTAGGATGGGGGACTCTACGCTATTGGAAGGCCGACAAGCGGGTATGTCGCTTCACAACTTGTTCAACCGCTCGGAGTCCGCAGTGATGGCGCTATCAAGTGGCGCAATAGTCGCCATGACGGTTGGCGGTTCGGTGTTCATCTTTCTGCTCATCATTGGGCCCGTCTTAGTTTACCGCGCGAAACGACAAGATCGTGACCGAGCAGCCGATTTTCCAACATCCAACTTTGTAGAGGTTGGGGATATCAAAGGATCAAGAAGACTACGCAAGAAGACTGCCAGCGAGGGTGTAGCGTATTCCGTGACGACGGATGCCGATTCTATAGCAGCGCCAACGAAACACCTCAGTGTACCTAATCTCCCCTCTATCTTCTCAAGCCCTGGGAATTGGCGCATCAGTGGTCCCTTTACCAGCAATAGGCCTTGGGATAGCGAAATAGGCGATGATGCAAATAGCAATGGCGGCGAGAACGGAGTCCGAGCTGGCACAGATGGATACAGCCAATCCCCAGAGAAGCACCGCGGATACGTCATTAACCAGAATCGGCGTAAAACATCATGGGTCGACGAAGACACGCTGCATGGCCCACGAGTCTCGCCGAAGAAGAATGGGAAGAGGAAATCGAGTTGGTTCCCTGGTAACGAGCTCACAAGATCTCTGAGCCGCCATCTTTCATTTCGTAGATATGGGGCGCCTGAGCTTGCGCGCAGTCCTACGTTGCCTTGCATTGAAACTCGCCAGGAGCAAGCACTTGGAAGCAGAGGCACGATGCCTGAAGAACCACTCGCGAATCGGAAGACTAGGAGTACAGAGAATCCGCACATATCGCGCGAATACGAGACCCAGGCTGAACCACGATTTCCTGTCCGCCAGCCATTGCAGCAAGGAGGGTCCTTGAACAGCTACCCGAAGGCGCAGCCAATAGGTACTACTGTTCCGAGCTCCCAAAGTCATGACAATATGGTTATGAATGCAGCACAACAACTGGCAGGTCGGGCGCGAGTACCGTCTGTGGATGCTGCGGCTAACGGACAAAGATACTCGCGCTTTCAGCAGAGCAACACAGATGCAGACCTGCAAGCGATCTTGCGTCGAACTGCGGAGAGACTACAAGACGGGAATCCAAGTACGAGGAGACAGACGCTAATGTTGTCTTCATCATCGTGCTCGAGGTGGCCAGATCAGACCGGGAAAGATTCTAATCGGGATTGCGGGTGCGGCAAAGACCACACGCGGCCAGGTGATACGACACCGAGTCCAGCCAGGAGCCAGAGGAGCGCCCCTGCGGCTGTGTCGTACTCTGAACTCGAAGGCTGCAGTCCCAAAATACAGCAAAGTCTGTCGCAGAATAGTGCACCATGGCAGACGCATAGACGCACCCATACGCAGGTTGTTTCGCCAATATCGACGCGCTCTGCACCCGGCAATGCGGCGGCTACTCCTTCTAGAGGCAGCACCCGAGGTGACGGACCACACACATTTCTTCCCAGCCCAAATCACATGGTTGAGACGTCATTCTCTTATTCACAGTCAGTGTCGGATCCGCAGTCGTATTCGCCAGCGAGCGAGAAGTCGTCGGCACTTTCAACCGTATATAGCGAAGATGAACGTACTCCGCCACCCAGCGGTCCGAAAGCTGCGAACGCACCTGGTGGTGGAACCGAAATGGAGAGAAGAGCTATGAACCAAGCTCTGCACGCATGTGACGCTTTCGATGGCGGGCAGATGCGGCGGAACGATCACGGTGAACAGTATGGAGCAAGCCTAGCGACCCAAGAAAACATCTATACCAATCACAGTCATCAGCCTCGTTACATACAAGAGAGAGCATTGGAACAGGTCCAACAGAATACTTACCCAGCTACTGTCGTCTCTGCTTCAATACCAAAAGACGCCGCAAAGCAGGCAGCCTTTAGAATATCGCCCAAGGCCCTGCCGCCATCCACACAAGCTGTTAAGGCCGCAGCCGAAGACCCTTTCACCACATATACGACACCGAAGCGACACACGCCACAGCGCCTCTCCCAAGTATTCTCCCCCCTGCCGGCCGAATTGCCTAGTAACAGCGTACCTGCAAAAGGGATGCGCCCGCCCTCTGAAACTCCGACACCCTCACCATCGCACAGGCGGGTAGTGCCCCCTCCATATCGCCTGCGACCAGTCACGAGTTCGCCGACGCTTGGACAACACGAGGATCCGCAACTTCAGATCGAGCCTCCAAGTCGAGAGCCGAGTCCAGCGATTTCAGAGGGCGGGCTATCGTCGGTGTACGACAGCTATCGCTACAGTCGATACAGCGATAACTTCGAGGGCTCGCAGGCGCTGTCACGGATAAGCGCGTCCACCATGCTTACAGTACCGACTGCTGAGACGTCGCCCACAGAAAGTGCATGGGATGATGACACTAGTCATATCCCCTCGATCGACAGCCGCAAGAATTACCGCGGGATAGAGAGTGGTGTAGGTGCATCTCGTCCGATTCAGGCTGGAGCCTATGCGCATTTCGTTGGTCATCCAGGGTCATCCGCAGTCGACTGCCGTGTGAAGGCGGGCTATGCCGTGGAGGGCACCCTGCCTCTCTTGGAACAGTCCCGTCAGATCAGCTACGGCAATGTCAGCACCGCATCTGGCGAATCAGCATATTCACAGGACGAAGACGAGCAGGATAGACTAGGGCCACTATTGCCTTTTCGTCCTGCGACGACAGCACCAGGCAAGCACGCGATGCGGGTCACAAGCGCTGTAGCAGAGCTTCGTCGTATGAATAGCCAGGTAAGCTGCGTCAGTGGGTATAGTACCGCGACAACGGCTGTTGGCGGTGACGTGAGTCCCACGCTCCCTGCCCTCCGAGGGGGCGGATGCAGCCCGGGCAAAAAGGGGGCAGGCGGTGGAGTCAAGAACTACCTATCGCTGGGAAATAGTCCACCTCGCGAACGTGACGAGAGCGAGGACATTCGTGCTGAGAGTACAAAGTATAATGCGGTCGCCAGGGTCCTTGAGTACGAGCAGCGGAATGAAAAGACGACAGTGCCACCTGTATTAAAGGATACAGTGACAATTCGTAGGGGCGGCCGAGGAAGATCGCGTGGTAGTACGATTGTGGAGAGTTTCGAACAGGATCTTGATCGTGCGAGAAAGGTTCTCCGAGAAAGCGGAGGCTATAATCTACAAGCCACGCGAGAGCTACCTACGAAGAGCGCCAGTCCTCGTGGACCAAGAGCCCACGCAACCAAGTTGTCGCAAGAGCAGGTATGCACGAGTCCAATGGGCCTGGGTTTATATGATAATAAGGGGTTTTTGAGGAGCTCCGTGACGAGCCAAGATTTGACGGGACATATTTGAATGACAGACCATTTAGCAGTTCGTGTACATGGTTTTAAGATAATGTTTATTCTCCGGTTCATTATTTTTGGTGATATGGGACTTTCTGCACTTGACGCAGGTGGGACCGCCCATATGAATGCGATCGAGTATCTGTGTAAAGGATTCGCTGACTGGATAATGTTAGAGTAAGAATTGAGGTGATGTCGTACGCACTAATAAGTGATAACATACCAAATTCCAACTGAATTGAGTCTCCAATAACGTTACATATAGGCTGTTGTCTTGGAAGACTATGAGTTCGACGTAAATGCCTGTATAGACAATGATACGTATATCGCCCACCCTATTGGGCTATCGAATTCTGATTGCGCTATCAGGGGATGGCATTTTCTCTAGACTGAGAAAACACATCTACTCAGTTCGGGGTCGCTTCGCATCACCGTCATCTACCTCCTCATGGCCGTTTTTACCATCTTGCTCAACTTCGTCCCGGCCACGAACACGGCCCGCACCGTCGCCAAGTTCACCGCTGACACCTCCATCGCCGATCCAATTTCCCTGTTCGTCAAAATACTCATTAACGTTGTCCGCCGTTATCCAGCCCGAGCTCCCCGGCATTGGGGGTGGCAAACCCCCGCTGTTGTTGCCTTGTAATACACCTGGTAGGCCCTCGATGGCGACGCCTTGATCGACATTACCCTCAAATATGATGTGGTCCGCGTTAAATTCGTCGTCATCATCGTCCTCCTCCTCATTACGGGGATCGGGATTCAGATTTGAGCAAGCTGAAATCTGATTGAACAGCGCGTTCGTCCGTTCCGCATTTAATGGATCTATAGCGGAGGTTCCATCATCGGAGTCAGGTTTGTAGGGTATGAGCGTGAGTTCGATAGGTTCAAAACTCTCGTCATCTTCGGGACCAGAGTCAGAGAATTCCAGTTGCATGTACACGCCTGAGAACTTAGATGATGGATCATCTTCAGGTTTATCAAGGAGCTTGAAGTTCTTGATGGCATGCAGCGTAATGGCAGGATACGGGATCTGAATCCCCTTGCCACTGTTATGAGAGAACAGAGTCAGTTTTCTGGCAGTCTCGTTAGCATACTAGACTAGGGCAAGAAGTTTTGCGCATGTTATTCGGTGAGAACCTACTTAGAAGAGACGAAAACCTCTACTTTCTTTTCCTCGCACGTGTGTCGGTCCTCACTGTCAAGCCCGTGAGCCTCTGGCGGAGTGGGCCTTAGTGATGCAGAGTCATCGGCGACTTTCTCCGGGAAGAAAAACAATTCTTCATATTTCTGGTTCGAGACCCAGGCTTTGATGTGTTCATCGTGAAAGTAAAGCACGGGTTTCCCCTCAAAGAAGGTCTCGGGTGTCTGGGCCTGGTACTCGCTCAGAGGCAGAAAGTCATCCTCTGCCGAAGGGCAGCTCTTAATGACTTCAGGTAGCATTATGATCCCCTATTGTCTGATTTAACGAAATAAGAGCAGAAAAAATGTCTGACGAATATCAATTACTTCGTTGAAGGAACTAGGTAGAGTCTGTGTAGACTGATTGTTCTGAGCCGTCTGTTGCAATAATGTTACCTAGAAGCTATAGTGGGGCTTATCGATAGGTGGCTAACTGCCAGTTGGTCTATATCTGTACACAGCCGCCAAGCTCACGTCACCCGACTCTAAATGTTACAGCAACACATTTAATGTATCTGGCATATGAATGAAGTTAGAGAGCTCATCAAAGAGAGAGGATCTTAGAATCTTACGACTATAATCAGTCCCACAGCATAAAAATGGTTACGATGCGTGATGACCGTAAGGACACCCTGCTCCCAAAACTTGTAACAACGCTAACCGCCTCTCCCTAGGCACACACCCTCTGCTGGCACAGGTGCCATTAACAGTGTCACCCTTCGTCACGCTGCCTACGGCGGCAACACTCCCTTACACTTACAAGAGCATGCCGTCGACGCTGCCACAGCCATCAACGGGGATAACAGGCGCGACTGATGAGAAGCCCAAGTACGTGGTTTCCCAGTCTGGTCACGCCGCTCATCCGGACGACATCATCGCTTCATGCAAGGCTCTGCAGGCCCACATCACCAAGGCGCAAGAAGACGCCGAACGCGAGCTGCGGGAGCTCGAGGAGCGCATACGTGCGCGCGAGCTAGCTGAGAAGCGCCGCGTTGCGCCCGGCTGGCTGGACAGCGACGCGCGCCTGCTGGAGCCCGAACGGAAGCCTGAGACTCCTGGGGATGCCGAGGTCGCGGGTCAGTTTGCTGAAATGAGTATTGCTGGGCGTGAGGGTGTTAGCGAGATGGCAGTTGACCAGGGCGAGGAGCTCGATCGTGCGTTTGGCGGGTTAAGATAAGGCAGACCTACCTTAGCATATGTGTGGGTGCAAGGCGTTTTGGAGCGGGTTTCGCATTGGTGGCATCATTGTTCGCTATTCTGGGGCGCTATTGGGTGTATATGGAAGTCATTTTAGGAGGCTTAACGAAGCATGAGTTTCTATATTTTCAGTGCCGTTTGGATATTCTAGACAGTCAAGGCTACAACACGGTATATCGACAGGAGAAGTTCGCAACAGTCGCATACCCAATCAAATCGGGTTTTGAGCATTAATCCCTTTGCTTTTTGTAAACTCTCTCAGGCCTCCCGCCCTCAGTCTCCTTTGACTAGTACTACAGCAACAACAATAGTAGCCTCCTTGTCAAGGAATTCGGTACCTAGATGAGAATAATGAGAACTCATGAGGATTCAGTACATCTGTACTTTCCTGCAACCGTTAGGTATGTAAATATGTATGGTACCATAGCCTTTGTACCTACAGTTAGCTGAGCTCCTGCCGAGATCGCTCGAGTCCAGCAACAAAATTAACCCCCTAAGTCACGTGGTGCAGGGTAGATCTCCACTTGCGTAAGACTTAGTGCCTGCTGCAGCGACTCTATCACGTGCCCGTACTTAATTTTTTTAAAACTGAAAGTACATATGTTTAGTAGACATGAGCTAAGCAACTGTCCATATAAGTGACTCACGTATCGGCCTAGCTCGATAAGTGGCTGCAGCATTTGATGGTTAGTTCCAATCCACAGCAACAGATTTGGCAACAAACGTTTTCCTGTAACATACGCCTCCAACAAACTATCAGCATAGTTCATAATGTCAACCTTTGGGCAATTTTTGCGTGTAACGACATACGGTGAGAGGTAAATATCTATTTCGGCCCTGGATAGCGCTGGTCGCTGATTTCCGTAGTCATTGTCCCAGCGTTGGATGTATAGTGGACAATTTTCCTCCTGGAGTCCCGGTCTCGGAAGAGATACTTCAACCCCAGGTAAGTATATTCAACAACAAACATCACACTTTCTAGATTCTTTTAACATAAGACGTTAGATCTCTCGCCGTCGCCCCGGCCAAAGCTCTATTACGACGCCTCGCAATGAGGCCGACCTGGTGTCAATCCAGTCAGGGGTGGAAGGGGGAGTCACACTCGGAACCCCGATAGCCATGGTCGTCAAGAACCAGGACTTCCGCCCCTCAGACTACAAAGGCAGCACTATGAAGCAATATCCTCGCCCCAGTCATGCCGACTTCACCTACCTTGAGAAGTATGGTGTTCGTGCATCGTCAGGTGGAGGTCGTTCGAGTGCGCGAGAAACAATCGGCCGTGTGGCGGCAGGTGCTCTTTGTGAGCACTACCTTAAACTCGCTCACGGGATTGAAATTGTCGCCTGGGTTTCATCTGTCGGGAGTATTCATCACATCCCATCAACAACTGAGTATCCTTGCAATTCTCATAACCCCAAATTTCTCGAACTGCTTCAAACGGTTACACGAGAAACCGTTGACAAGACGGTAGTCCGGTGTCCAGACCCGGAAGTGGCTACCACAATGGAGCAATGCATTGCCGACTTTCGAGACCGCCAGGACAGTATCGGCGGCACAGTAACCTGTGTCATTCGGAACCTTCCAACTGGACTGGGCGAACCGGTGTTTTCGAAGATGGAGGCGACACTTGCTCACGGAATGCTCAGCATCCCAGCGACAAAGGGATTTGAAATCGGCTCTGGATTTGCAGGAACAGAAATCCCCGGGTCCGCCCACAATGACATGTTTATTCGCAACCCCATTACTGATGCAGAATCCAAGAACGGATTTGTAAAACCCAAGCTTACGACCTTGACGAACAACAGTGGAGGTATCCAGGGTGGAATCACCAACGGCGCGCCCGTCTTTTTCCGTGTCGCTTTCAAGCCGCCTGCAACGATTGGATTGCCTCAGCAAACTGTCACATTTGAAGGAGAAAGTGATGGGTTTCTAGAGGCCAAAGGGCGTCATGATCCCTGCGTTGTTCCACGTAAGTCTCTTCACCAATATAAAACTGATTCCGCTAACCATATTTAGGCGCGGTTCCAATCGTGGAGGCCATGGCTTCGATTTGCATTCTAGACGCTCTTCTGACGCAAGGAGGTAGAAGAGCGGCGGCGCTCGCGCCGTGAACGGTATAAGCGTGCTCCTGATAGAATAAAATAGTCAAATAGATGGCCCTGACCGCGGCGGTCAGCTAGGCAAAAAGCTATGACCTCACTTAATTGTATTGACTCCTCTGCGATGTGTGCAATCCCAACACGTACTTAGTACAGGGAACCTGTCCGCTGCATATTGCCCCTTGCCCGCCAAAAGCAGCGGCGCTTGCTGCCGGATTTGGTGGCCCTGACAGCGCTTTCTCAACTTTTCTTGGGAGATAAAAAGTTCATAATGAATATAGAAATGAATTTGATAATAAAAGACGCTGATATAATTAAGATAGCCTTGTAGATATGTTATGTTCAAAGAGATCTCTTTCGCGTATCAGCTTCTCAGAGAGTTCTTTTACTTGCCTAGATACGCTTACTATTAATAGGTAGACAGTATCCGCACGTAATTCGGGTGGGGAGAGAGATCCTGGCTACATCCCGCCCGCGTCCGTGGATCGGCGGCTGCAATGCATGGATATTGATTAGGCTAGGTATACGAGCTATACGAATTAGGCGAGGCCAGAGCCTCGGATCGAGTAGTAGCGCTGAGCCAGCAACAGCCGGTGCTGCCCACACCATCGCTAACGGCTCGCGGTGTGACGAATCACCTTCATCACAGCGCAGCCCCCTTTCCCCCATCTGCCGACCAGTGAGCGCGGCGCAAAAACGAGAGGCTCGTACTTTAGATGGACCGACCTCGTTCCTCTCAGCGCATGCATACGATACTGCCATGCCGCCACAGCGACACCCTGTCCGGAGACCTCATTCCAAGTCTCGAACCGGCTGCCGCGTCTGCAAGTCGAGGCGAGTAAAAGTGAGCCAAGCCCTGTCCGTGCCTGATAAGAGGTGATACCGTGCCTCGTGCTTGGCTTGCTATCATTAATAGGCTCGCCCTGACTAATCAGGGTGATCTTCATTGCTAACATGTTGCTCGCTCCCGGTAGTGTGATGAGACGCGGCCGTCGTGCCGTAGGTGTCAAACGTATGTCTCCAAGATCATGATTCTTGTCCGCCGAGTTGAAGTGAACAGCCGCTTGACTTCTTTATGGTTTATTACAAGTATTCATTTATTAACCGGCGAGTGTTAGCCATGGGGTGCAATGTGACTTTCTTTTCGAGAACGACACGACCACCGCGCCTCGGGTGCACCAAGACTCTAGCAGTAGAGATGCCCTCTCAATACACCAATTGACGTCTCCATCTATAGCTTCAACGCCGGAGGCTTCCCGGTATCCTACACCATGGTTTAGTGTTTTTGAGCTCGAGCTATTTCATCATTTCATTACTTCGACCAGCCTGACGTTAGCATTTGACCCGACAGTCCGCTCATTTGTAAGTGAGTCTGCAATGTCTTGCTATGTGCAGCAGATATCTTCTTGGCCAGTATTGGAGTCGTATATTCCGGCCGTATTCTGTTGTTCCGATCCCCTGCCTCATCCACTCCGAAAAGGTTGCTAATGGTATTGTGCAGTGGCGAGTTAATGTGCCTCAGTTAGGATTTTCACACCCATATGTCCTCAAGGCTGTCTTTGCTATAGCCGCCTTACATCTCTCCCGTTTGCGACCGCAGCAAAAAGATGCCCTCGTTGAACAGGCCATGGTGCACTACACTGCTGCGTCTTCCACGGCATTACCCCTGATACCCACTGCTACTGGGGACAACTTTCCGCCAATCTTCCACTTCAGCATGCTCACGACAATTATCACCTTTGCCAGACCTCGAACTCCCGACAATCTTCTTCTAGTCTCCAATGGGATCCTCCCGGACTGGCTCATTGTTACTCGGGGCATCCGGGTGTTGCTTCAGTCAGAGGGAGAGGCTGTTCTTTCCATGTCTTGTTTGGATGCGCTGTTCTACAGAAGTTTGAAACTATCAACCGCATGGGAGACTGCAGATCAGGAGCACGAAGGTCTAGCTGAGCTAGAGAATAATTTTCGAACGCACTCGCAGCCACATAAGGTTGCCGATCTTTGTCATGGAATATTGACACTGAAACGCTGTTTCAACCTCTACGCCATGGACGGGTACTCCGAAGAAGAGCGCATGAGAAGTGCGCTGTTGTGGTTGGTTAAGATCCCAGATCCTTTGATAGAGCTGCTCAAAGACCATGACAACGAGGCATTGTGCGTGCTGGCGTTCTTCTGTGTGCTTCTCAAGCGTATGGATTATATGTGGTGGATTGAAGGATGGGCATTTCATCTGATCGAGCGAATATACTCAACACTAGACAGCCAATATCGTCTCTGGATCCGGTGGCCTCTCGAGGAAATCGGCTGGACTCCTTAGTGGGCTTCACATCGTTGCACGTGTCATCGAGGCTAGGTGGTTGATCTCTGTGGCGGCAGGACTCGGACACACAATCAATGTGGCATGGCATAACATTTTATGGTTCATGAGAACCACTCTGCATTACATCATCATCAACAGAATTGCCTACTGTTGATAGTGTGGGCGAGGATGGGTAGGATATAGCGATCTTTTGGACCCAAACGAGAACATCGGAAGGGCTGTATATTACATTGACACGGGCGCATGTGCCGAAATCTGTACATAGCGTGCAACAAAAAGCTGTGGCAACACCAGTGCCAGCCCCCGGCTAGGACAATTCCAAGGTATTGGAATATCAGGGGCGCTTGTCATCTTTTCCGCTCACGTGCCACCTCATCGTCGGAATCTCTTGAGTTCAAGATAGCGGGCGGGGAGATATGTAACAAGTGTGGCAACGAATGTGAGCTCATTTGCTAGGTCACCACCATTGCTACCAATCAATCCCCCAACTGGACCAACGTACCAAGTTTCTACCATGCCTAGAACCCAGCCCACAACTCCTACGAGAAAAGCAGCCAATGCCGCCAAGCCAAGAGGCAGCCGAGTAGGGTCATCCCATGCGTCGAGATCATAATTTTCGAAGCTCCCCTTGCGAAAGACGTAATGCTCAAGGAAGAGGATCGCAAAGTACGATGTGGACCAATAGCCTAGAAAAGACAAGAAATTCTGTAAAAAGGTGTTGAGTCGTTCGCGTCCGCCCAAAGCCAGTGCGAGGATGAGGAAAAAGCAGACCAAAGTCCAGACGAAGCGGGGAACACGAGCACATGGGCGTGCGAACTGTTGGAACGCGATGGCAGCGCTGTATATGCAGATGACATTCACGTTGATCCCGGACAGTACAAGCAGTGTGAGGACGAGCTTGGCAAAGCCCCTCGGGTACAGTATGCTCTGAATTAGGAATCCGATGCCGTCGTGTTCATAGATATTGGCCAAATCGGGCCTGTTGTTGAGCGCCGACGCGACAACGCAGCCAGCTACCATCCCGATCGATGTAGGAATCGCGACGCCAAAGGTTGTCATGAGGAAGACCTTGACGCGAGAAACGTCGGCAGGATAGTGCACGTAATAATCCGATGCAATAGAAACCCAGGACGCCGAGCTGCCATATACAATTGCGGTAAGACTGAGGATGCTGCCCACGAGGTCGGCTCCCTTGAGTGAGCTGGGAGTGGTATTGTCCGCGTAGCGGCCTGTTTCTCCAAAGAATATCAGGAAGATGGCGAAAAAGACAATCCAGGCATACCGCTCGTAGACCAAGATCGCCTTCAGCCCGACAAAGGAGATCAGCATTGCGACTATGCCGAGAATGACGATGCCGACAACGAGAGAGAGATGCCCGTCTGCGACAGCGGTAAGGGCCAGTCCACCGGTGATGCACGCGACAGCGCCCCAGCCGATCTGCACGATCACATTGAGAGCGGCAATGATTTTGGTAGGCCACCACCCGAAGCTATATCGCGAGACAGAGATCTGGCGGAGACCAGTAGCAGCGCCGAAGGTGGCGGCAAAGCCTGGTAAGGCAGCACCTACGATGGATGCGACGATGCTAATGACGATTGTCTGCTTGAGGGACAGTCCGAATTCCCAACCGAGGAAGCCCGTGGCGAAACAGGACGTGTTCATCGTTGCTGACGCCCACAATAGGGCCATGCTGAGTTCCTCGTGCCATTTTACGCAGCGTCTATCCTCTGGGAGCTTGCGGTTGATGGCATGGGCTTCGACGCCGAATTTTGCATCAAGCTTGGCTTCAAGCTGGCAGAGACGGAACAAGAGGCCGCTGTCGCTGCCGCTGCCGCTTTCTTGATCCGATCGTCGTATGCCATCTTCTTCGACGAGAAGGGGTGTCCTCACACCACTGTCCTTTACAGTAGCGCTCATGGCAGTTGTTTTGTATGAGTGATGTAAATACGCTGCTTGCAAAACTGAAGAAGGGAGCACTGTTGCACGGAACGGACCCCAAATGAAACAGAATAAAAGTTTGTGTCACCATGAAAAGAAATATACCTTAGGTAAGCATAACCAGACTTCAGTGAAGTCATTTGCACTCGCCGCCACCGGCCTCAGACTGGGTTTTGGAACGCCACCTACAGCACTCAGCTACTCAGAGGCAGATCCCAAATTACCTTTAGAGCAACATTTGGTTTACCCTTCTCTCCTTGATCGGCCGGGACGCACATTGGTCTTCTGCACTACTAAATCAACAGTGAAGCATCTGAAGGTGCTGTTGCGGACTAGGAAAGCTTGTTTCGCTAAGCTTATGTTGTCTGTTTCTTGAAAGGCTTGCGAAGGCGTATTTATTCTTTCTCGGTATAAAACGATCATGGATCGATGAGAGTTGCCAGACTCACGTACCCAGAGATGAAGATGAACCAAGTGATGTACTTTGGGCTTGGCATTATGGCACTATCTCAGATCAGATTCGTGACAGTTGAGACAATCTTGGATTAACGCCGAGACAACTGTTGTGTTCTAGTGGGTGACAAGTCATATTGTGATCGCTAAATGATTTACGTATGTATTGCTTTCTCTCACTCCGTACTACCAACCACCTACTTGTATGTAAGGGACAAAATGCACACATAGTTGCCTCACCCAATGAACGTGACCCTGAAACTCGTTGGCCACGGATAGTTATTCCGACATACTACTGTAAACGACTCTAGCGCATGTGTGTTAAGGCTGCCCAGCCGCATCACCCCACGCGCCGGCGCCAGCGGTGAGGCCGACCCCATTCCGCTCTCCGAAAACTGACAAAGGAAATATTCTACTATGTAGTAGTACTTAGCCTATTCGGCCAAGCTACATGGATCTGTCTATACTGATAGGACTCACCTTGAAGGCTGGTCGATGAAGCAAGCAGATGGCCAGGTTTACTAGCTCTTCACGATGTTAGCTAGCATTTCGGTCTTCACTAATAACCTACAACTATACTATAACTTCGCGCGCCTCGACTCGGCAGGCTCCGACGCTCGTGGAGGCTATATCCATCCTACCCGTGAGCTGCGCTACTGCATAGCACCGCATATAACGCGGAGTATGGAGGCGAGGGAGGGTAATCTCTACTCTTTACTCCACTCTGGGAAGAGTGCCATTACCAATTGGCAACCCAGCCGCATGCTGCTAACGGTTTTCTGGCAGCTTGCAGCATGTTTACGAATCAAGGGTTGGGCCAACTGGCCAATGGCAGCGCCGAATTGGCATGATCCTTGACGGCCAAATGAAACTGGTGGACTTTCACGCGACAAATGTCTGGGGCGTTCCTGCCGCTCAATTCCATATTCGACGGGGGTGCAGGGAGCGAGCCGTCGTTATCATCGGCTAAAACCAAGATAGGCAGGAGTTAAGTAGCTCCCAAGATCAATGCCCAGCATCCAGCCCATGACTAGGATTAGAACATCCAGCAACCTTGCGCGGTTGGCACAGCTCTGGCAGTATTTGCGTATCCAGATCGCAACCAATTCACACTATGGAAGTGCTCATCCTATCTTAACCAGGCAGTTGGAATTGCGTTCCACTGACTAGCATGCCCGCTTACGGTCCACCGCGATACCAACGGCATATAAAGCGAGACATGGCACCCTAATCAAAGTTGATGTGCGTCTCCAACCCTCTTTCGCTTGGATCCAACCTCCGGGAGTGACAATTATGGCTCGTTTCCTTTCACTGCTCGTCGGCTCGTTGTTAGCTGCTCAGGGTCTTGCCAAACCCTTTGAGCAGCTCTTCGCAGTTCCTGAAGGTGAGTGGTGTAATCTGTAAACACCTGCGACACGAGAGCTCACATTTTTCACAGGATGGAAACTCCAGGGCCCGGCGGAAGATAGCCAGGTGATCAAGCTGCAGATCGCCCTCCAACAGGGTGATGCTGAAGGTTTCGAGCAAGCTGTGTTGGACATGAGCACACCCAGCCATCCCAACTATGGACAGCACTGTAAGTTTCGACACAGAAAGAGTTTGCCTAGAAGCGCAATTACTAATTCGAAACATGTAGTCCAGACCCACGATGAGATGAAGCGAATGCTTCTTCCCAGCCAGGAGTCGCTCTCGTCCGTCTATACTTGGCTTACGGATGCTGGCATTGAGAATATCGAGGAGGATGCTGACTGGATGACCTTCAAGACCACAGTTGGCGTCGCCAACAAGGTCCTTGACACTCAGTTTGCCTGGTTTGTTAGCGAAGAGGCCAAGCCACGCAAGATCCTCCGCACACTCGAATACTCCGTACCCGAGTACATCGCTCAGCACATCAACCTCGTGCAGCCCACCACCCGCTTCGCTGCGATCCGCGCCAACCACCAGACCGAAAGCCAGATCTTCGAGATCACAACGGCTGCTGCTGACGACAATTGTGATGCGCTCATTACCCCGGCGTGCTTGAAGACCTTCTACAACATCGACTACAAAGCTGATCCCAAGAGTGGTAGCAAGCTTGGCTTCGTCAGTTACCTCGAGGAGTACGCCCGCTACGCCGATCTGGCCACGTTTGAGAAGACCTACCTGCCCGAGGTTGTTGGCCAGAACTTGACTGTAGTTCAATTCAACGGCGGTGGCAATGACCAGACATCTACCGCCGACAGTGGTGAAGCCAACCTAGACGCACAGTACATTCTCGGCACCGGCCACCCGCTCCCCGTGACTGAATACTCCGTTGGCGGACGTGGTCCCTTGGTCCCCGATCTTGATCAGCCCGACCCCAGTGACAACGAAAACGAGCCGTACCTGGACTTCCTGAAGAACGTGCTCAAGCTGCCCCAAAGCAAGCTCCCCCAGGTCATTTCTACCTCCTAGTAAGCGAACTCCTGCGCCATTGTCTTCCTGTTCTAGCTCCGCATGGAGGCCAAAGAACCTCCTGATCCGCCAACGGACGGGTCCCGGGAGCAGGCTCCCAAATCCCGCCACTATTCTCACTTGAAAGAGTTATTGCTGACCCGCAGCACAGCGGTGAGAATGAACAATCAGTGCCGAAGTCATACGCTCTTTCGGTCTGCAACCTCATGGCGCAGCTCGGCTCCCGCGGCGTGTCCGTCATCTTCTCATCTGGCGACTCCGGCGTCGGCTCGGCCTGCCTTTCCAACGACGGCAAGAACACCACCAAATTCCAGCCCCAGTACCCAGCTTCGTGCCCTTGGGTCACTTCGGTGGGCAGTACTCGTTACCTCAACGAGACCGCCACATACTTCTCTTCAGGTGGTTTCTCCGACTACTGGTCCCGCCCTGTCTGGCAAGAGCTCGCCGTGAAGCAATATCTCAACAAGATCGGTAGCAAGTTCGCCCCCTACTTCAACAAGAAGGGCCGCGGATTCCCCGACGTGTCCGCTCAGGGCTACGGTTACCGCGTCTACGACCAGGGCACCCTGAAGGGCTACCAGGGTACTTCCTGCTCGGCGCCCGCGTTCGCCGGTATCGTCGGCCTGCTCAACGATGCTCGCTTGAAGGCCAAGCTACCCCCTCTGGGCTTCTTGAACCCGCTCCTGTACCTCAACCCCCATGCGCTCAACGACATCACTCTCGGCGGAAGCACCGGCTGTGATGGCATGGCTAGATTCCACGGTGGTCCTAACGGCAGCCCCGTTATTCCCTATGCCAGCTGGAACGCTACTGCGGGATGGGACCCCGTTTCGGGTCTCGGTACCCCCAACTTCCCGAAGCTGCTGAAGGCTGCGGTGCCATTCAGGTTCAGGGCTTAGATAGAGAAGGCTGATGGCTGATAATGAGAGATGATCCTGTAAATCGCATGTTAGAATTGTAGCCATTAAAACATAAATCAACATGTATAAATATGACTGAAATGTAATCTTTGGTTGCACATGCCGTGATTTCTTCAGGTCGTCAAACATCTAGTACCCTGCAACATCATAACTACGTCAACAAATGCCTACGGATCCGCCCTGCTCTTTGATGGTCTCGCACATTTGCGGCGTTTGAGGCAGAACCTTGGTCAACGCTAAACAATAAACTTCATTGTATTCCTCAGCTGGCATTGACTTAGTTCGTGAAGTGTCGTGAAATTTAAATGAGCTGTTCTGATGGCATCGCCAGGGGGTTTACTATAGGCCGTGAAGCCGCGTACCTAGGTAGAGGCCGTCGCACGATCGTGAGCTCTCAGTTTCTTTCTACGCTGCGATCCTCAACCAATCACCTTGATTCACTGGAGCTGTGGCGTAACGGTAGCGCGTCGGATTCCAGTCCCGAAGGTTGTCCGTTCAAATCGGGCCAGCTTCAAATGCTGATTACTTTTTTGGCTAAAATGAGACTGAACTCTCCTTACGTAAACGACCACGGCCTCTTGAAACTAGAGATCCTGTCCGCTTGGTCTCTCTCTCATAGGTGAAACGGACAGCGCCTAGGTTGGTGGCAACTAGCTGCTCCTTGTTGTTGTATGTATTATTCTTCTTTTGGTCCATCGTCTTACAAGCTGCAAGTTACTGGTGCTGTGTTGTGTCTTTCGTGTTCTAAGTGTGACATGTCCACATTGCTTGTTCCGCCGGGCTTGTCCTCATCATTTTTCTTATATGCTTCTGAGATATCTGGGAACCCTACACCTTCCGGTGTTCGTTCCGATCAGCATTTTGGCGCGTGGCGATATATAATGCGCCGCAGACGGCGGACTTAATTTACAGGCGTGACGTTAGACAATATCCAATTGAAAGCTAGTCAATGATTGTGATCCGATATTTGTAAGTACGATTGCTGGTTGTTGGGGAGGTCATCGTTGGACGAGGGGAGCAATGTTGAGTAATCCATTTTCAACCTTTCGCAAGATTTCTGACATTTCCCTCCACTCTTACCCTCTCAGTTGGCGTCTTTTAGCAAGCCGAGTGAACTATCTTGAATTTTCATCCTCACAATCTTTTTGCCTTACATCCAGTCTAATTTTGTTCAATTGTCTTGTTAAGTCTGCCAAGATGCCCAACTCGTTGCTGATCACTTATATGCGCTAAAATACTGCTTTGGGAGGATTGAGCTCCCTGGCTACGATTCTCCGCGCTTATCATGCACACCGCCTCAGCCAGTCATTATACCGCTTCCTTTCCAAGTTGGACTAGAAAACTTCCTGTAGCAGATCGAAAGTAATGATAAACACGATGGACCTCGACCACCACGCAAACAAGCCGTTCCAGTATGATACGCCCGACCGTCGAAGAACTCGTCTCTTTCAACTCGACTTAAACGACGAGAACGCGCCGTTAAGCGGGAAACTAATATCGTTCTTTGACGTTAACCATGCGCTCAGCAATTTCAGTTTCCGAGGATTCCGGGAGGCAATAGATGAAGATCATGAGGCGGTCTTGAAGAAGCTGAGCGGGAATGTCGGATATGATGCCTTGTCATGGGTTTGGGGTCCAGAAGGCAATGAGCGGCCACTTTACCTTACAACTATTAGCCCTATTTTGGACGGCAACAAGGAGGTGGACGTAGACCAAGAACGCGAGCGGAACGGCCATATCTCTATACGGCCATCTCTATACGAGTTTTTACTAGAGTACAGACGAAGAGCTTACACCAAGTTCTTGTGGATGTATGGTCATCATCCCATAGAATAAGGCAGCTACTGTCGCTTCAATGCGCGGTCAACTAATCTGAGATAGCGATGCGATATGTCTTAACCAAGCAAGCGACGAGGATAAAAGGCTTCATATACCCGATCTCCGCGAGATTTACGAGAACGCGGATTCCGTGCTTTACTGGCTTGGAGTTGGGAGCCCGCTTACGGCAAACGCGCTGAGCCAAGTCGGGCCAGTTACCCAGTCACTCGAACTCTGTGCCAATGATTCTGTGGAATTATGGAAATTTCCAACTTGGGAGCGATTCAACCTCCCGAACCCAGACCGTGACTTCTGGAACGGCATGCGTGACTTGCTCACGAACAAATGGTGGTCCCGGCTGTGGACTCTTCAAGAAGGTAGGTTACCCATTTCTATGAGCATCTGAACACATTTCGCATCACCTTCGTATCCTAAGTGGACTGTCAAGTCTCTTATGCAAAGCTGGTCACATTGGCTGACTCGTTTCGCCTGCAAGCGGTTGCCACCAAGGAAGACCTAAAGCGCGGCAATGACAAAAGCACACGCGTCTTCCTCTATGGCGAGGAAAAGATCCCATGGTTAACAGTTGAGGACTTTACAAGAGCAGCTGGGAAATGTCGCATTGAAGACTGGCTCGTTTCTGGCAAATGGTTTGTTCAAGTTGACGACAGGCATGCTTTCGATGCGATAGATGAGATCCGCAGCTGCAGGGCGAATTACACATGGGGTTTACGATTGAATGCGGCACTGCTTGCAACGATGCGACGTAAAGCGACTTCCCCGGTAGAGATGGTCTTGGGACAGACGGCCTTGATCGATCGCAAAGAGGCTGAGAAGCTGAATCTTAGCTTTGCCTCATCGAAGGAGGCCGTTTTCGTCGAATTCGCCAAGTACTATATCCGCCAAGAGCCTTTTGAATGCCTCCTGAATCATATCGCGACAGAAGAAAGATGCGCAGGCTTACCTTCCTGGTGCCCGAACTTTGCGTCCTCGAAAGAGACTATGTCGATCGGATCTTTGTGGTTTGGAGATTATACGCCGGAAGACCCGACCCTGGATCACCAATTCTATCACGCTGGCTATGACAACAATCTATTCAGCCGATACACCGTCCCACATAGTCAGACTTTTGGTATGGTATTCAAAATAGCCGGCAACATGGCTCGCGGAAAGTCCCCCTACGTGGATTTATATGCAACGAAGAACAAACGCCAAATGAAAGCCATAGAGGATACGAATTTTCTTCGCCTTTGTGGAATGGAAGTCGATACCGTGGATCGTATCATAGACTGCAATTCTGGTGCAGATAGCGGCGACTTCCTCTCCTATGCAAGTCTGTGTGAAACGGGGAAATGGTTGACACGTTGTCTGGGTCTGGCGGCGTCCATGAGCCAAGAGACAAGCCAAGGGCTCCAGAACGCGGCTGGGCTCGACTTATTCACCCGCACGATCACGGCGAACCGCAATATCATCCGACCCTTTAAGGGAAAAGAGACCATTTTCGACCTGAAAGGAAAGACCGATTTCGTCCAGCGCTACACGAAGTATATAGACTTACTCAATACCGCGAGAGAGGCTGGGCAGGCCATTGATGGAAGCGCCCTGGGTGAAGACACTCTGGACTTCATGCACGTGCTCCGCTGCGTGACTCGTCGGCGGCGGTTCTTCACTACTGCTGCTGGTAGGATAGGTATTGGGCCGTCGAATACCGAACCAGGAGACCAACTACGTGTAGTATTCTATTGCTCTACGCCCTTCTTGATGCGACCGGCCTCGGAAGGAAGATCTCGCCTGATTGGCGAAACATACGTGCATGGCTTGATGTATGGCGAAGCGATAGAAATGTTTCGACGTAAACAGCTCAAGGAAACTCAGTGGATACTGGAGTAGCTCGCGGCCGTTACGGCTGGTCTCGGGCTGACGCATGTTTCTGTGTCTAAGAATTCCTCCCTCATATAAAGCGAAAACCAAAAGCGATTCGTGATTGTTAGACACGTAACAACTCTTCCGCAGATTTGGTAAGGTATGGGTTTCAGCTGCCTTGTCAGCCGCTTGAGTCTCTTGAGTATTTCTTATCTCACAATGTAGATGTCGACAAGAAGCTTGGCGACCCGGGAATATCTACACAGACAGTAAACATACACTATTTTACTTTTCAGAGATGTCTTTAAGAAAATGAGCGAACGAGAATCAGTATGGAAGACAATAGCCGGAGCAATACCCACTATGAACAGAAGCTATGTAACAAAATCTAAAAATAGTATCATACACCCTCTACGGCCAGATCACTACTAGCATAGAAAAAAGAAGCCGCACAATTGCGCCTACAGCAGAGCAAAACTTTAGCTTGGCAGGCTAAAGAGGTGTCTCCTCCTTGAAGGAGGAGAAAAGCCAAAAAATCAGCATTTGAAGCTGGCCCGATTTGAACGGACAACCTTCGGGACTGGAATCCGACGCGCTACCGTTGCGCCACAGCTCCAATCCTCATAGGATTGTTGAAGTCGATGAGATTTATTCCATATTATGAAGATATCCAAGACGATGAATCATGAACAATTAACATCATTCTCTCACATGTGTTATATAGATGGGAGGAAGTATACTTCAAGGACTTCTATACACAAGCTATAACCTAGCGAAGGTAACGGAGATGATTGAAGACTTCTCGGTTGTGGTCGCGAGATTGCTGAAGTGGTGATGCTGTTAAATCCCAGAATCGTAGGTCAATAAAGGCTCGTAGTTGATATGTGTCGGAATCAAATTACATTACAGGCCAGATCTCATAAACAATAATAAAAAATGTGCGCGCAGAGAACGATAGTTGTCAACGCTTGGGCCGTCCGAACAGATACGTGACCTTGGATGTGAAAGGATATTGCTAGCATTTTGTCATTTACTTTACTGACATCAACGACATAGAAAGCGCCAAATTTCAAGCGACTAGCACCAGGAATATCAGGGGTCCTCCAGCCTTCCAAATGGAGTGTTGCAGAAGACCGTAGCATTTAGGCTCAAAAGAACATCTACTCCCTTCCAAACTACCTACACCATCGGTCTCACGGACGGAAACACGGTGATGACGAGCTCGTTATCTGTCCGAAGACTCTCCAAACGCTTGACGCCGTGGCTTTTCTTTGAAAGTGCCACCAGAATGCTTCACCACTACAATGCTCATGTTAGTTAGCACTATTTCGAGGGTCCCGAGACATGATTTGAACCGAAACAAACTCCTCCATACACTCGAAGCAACCGATGCAAGACAGAAACGGGCCTGGGAGACACGTACTCCACTGTTCTAGAGGGTCGAGGCGACTCTGCCCCCTTACCTCTCTCCAAGCCTTCTTCATCTTGTCGGATAATCGGCGATCGTCGTTACTATCGATGGTATGAATGCTGCTGCTGTCACCCACGGACAAGCGGTTCCGCTTGCCCTTGCCATTATCGCTATCAGCCGTCAAGCTTCGGAAGATGTCCGCAGACGTCCTTGTTGAACTCGGCCGTTTCTTGAGAGGACTTTGCGGTTCAGAGCTTGGGGGCTGCGCCTTCAAGTGTCAGCCGTGGCCGTTGTAGATGTGTGTACGTGCTGTTATTGGTCCAATGTTTCATACCTCTTTTGGTGGCGCCTCTGTCTCGCTATCAGATCCCTCCACTCCTTTAGCATTCCCCTTAATAGAAGACATCTTTTCTTCGTTAGCTTCTTTCCATAGAAGCGCCGGTTCGGGTAGAGTGAGACGGGAATATCGTGATTTCTTAACCGCAGTATGATCAACGGTGCTTCCAGGGAGGGTTTTAGGGTCTTGGGAGCTTGCATCCATCATTTCGGGAATGAAGCTGGATCGCGGTGCTGACGTGTGTATTACGTTGCTCTTCGAAGTCGAGGGTTCTGGGCTATCAAAGGGATGCACCACACAAGGACAGGGACAGCGGACCAGACTTTTATACCGTGGCCCCCATATGCAGCGTGTTGAGTCAAAGTCATGTGCCGCGTTTGGGATAGCATCATTATCGGCGAATCGTAGCACCAACAACTCATTCCCTCATTACAACGGGGCGTGAGGGATTAACTCACCTCAACGCAACAACTCAACAATATACGGGCAAAGGTCGAATTAGTTCAGCTGCACTTCTATTGATTAAAGTGATGCAAAACCTTGATGCTGTGAACCCAGCTTTCGGTGAGCTCCCTACGAGTTGTTTCACCCTCCGCTAGTGCCTAGCTGCAGATGAGTTTCTTCCCTTACGAGCCCTGGTCTAAACCGTCTGAGTCGTACTCGAACTTTCCAGGGAGTGGGGGTTGCTCTCCGTCTTCCTCATCATCATCATGCACCTCGACCGCCGGAGACTTTTGCGATGGCTCTTGTGTCGTTGGTTGGAGGCGTGTATTGGAAGCTCTGAGTATCCTTGTCATCTCCTGTGCCCATTCCCAAGGGCGTTCCTTTCCCCCAGGACGTCCATTGTAGTATTCCCAGCCCATGACGCCGCCGAACTTTGGGAACTGTCGCTGCAGTACCTTGAGACTCTGGCTCAGTGACTCAAAAGGTACATATCCGGCGCCGTTGTCGGGTGTCGTGACGAGGCCGACGACGATCTTCTCTGGCGCCCAGCCCCGCGCGACGCACATGTCATACATTACCGGATTGCTTGCATCTCCCCAGCCGCAATAGAACTGGGCATTGTACCATGCGATTTGATTGCCTCTCAGTACTTCCAGAGCTTCATAGTCAAACCCGCTGAGGTTTCGTCGTGCGTCCAGGAGTGCAGCCGCCACAGGGGCTAATGTAATGATGAAACTAGGCCCAAAGTCTGCCCGCAGGCGGTCGATCAGCCGAATGATGCCGGCTAGCGACATAGATTCCTCGACATCGAGGTCTAAACCATCCAATCCTCTTGCGCGTATCACTTCAGAGAGGGGTGCGTAATACCGCTCAAAGGTCTTTTGGTCCTGGTCCAGCCGTGCGTACGACCCCTTTGCGGCACCGCCCAGCATACCCATCACGGTAATGCCGCTGGCCTGGGCAATCCGCAGCTCAGCCCATGTTGAGACAAACCGGGGGTCCGAAGGTGGATGATCGTTCAAAGTCAGAGCATCCGGGTCTTCATTGATGTGGATGGCCGCGATGATGATGTGTGAAACAGAGATCCCAGGCTGCGTGATGAGTGGAAGGATAGAACACAGAGCCCCCTCAGAATCATGAGTTGTCTGGTGGTACAGTATGAGTCGCGGATGCGAGGTCGACGATGCTGGGTGCATGACGCCGAACTAATGATTCACTCAAGTGTTGTAGCCGCTAGAAACAAGATGTCAGAAGCTCCCGAGTCCTGAGGTGCGCCAAATATTACCGCGCTATAAGATCATGCTGAAGGAGAAAAATAAACCCCGAGCGGCGCGCCGAGTAGATGGACGCTCCTGAAGGAGAAAATTGTGGTATTCAGCAGCTTGATCTAGAGTTGCATCGTAATATTTGGGGACAGTTGACTTTGATGCTTGGCACGTGGATTTCCAGGGACTGGCGGGGTTCCGGGAGCGGGCCAAGCGGTAAATATAAGCTTAACAAACGCTCGTTTAGTGGAACCAACTCGCTGGATTTTAGTGGATTCGAATTCACTGTCGGGGCTGTTTAGTGACCCCCACTGCAAACAATTAAGAGGCGGGATACGGAGTAGGTACCTGATACGAGTATATCATCTCGAGCTATATGGCACTTACAGACCTGTATCACTACCTACATACCTGCTTAGGTAGTCTGAAGTGCTCCATTCTGGAGTCTCAATAAGACCCTACTTAAGGTGGCTGGAGAGTGCAGCTGATGAGAAAAGAGAAGCGCTGTGTCAGATTAATCTCCATGGTTTTTAGATGGCAGGAAAATGCGCGACGTATTACCACATAACTTCACACTTCACACATCGTTTACAGAGCGTTCATCAACAGTTTCATACTTCTCGAAGCTTGGCCATGTTGGTTCTATGTGTAAAGGAGTTCTAGGAAGGCCTAAAAGCACTCCAGGGCAGAAGCCGGGCTCACGGATCATGAACAGTAGTGGACTCTTGTCATGTGTCCATCCGAACTGATAGCCGATATAATTAAATACTGAATTGTTTCACTTCACTTACTTCCAAACAGAGAGCGGCCGTCGGGTTGCTTCAACTATTTGCATATGACGTCATGACAAGACTCGCAAACATGGAGCTGCACACCATAACCCGTTCGACTCCAAGATCGCAAGTGAAGCTGTCTGCTGATACTACTCTAACGCCTTGGTATCGTGTTTCCCCACCTCACTAGGGATGTAGACTTTAGGAAGTGGAATTGAGGATCTATTTCTTAAAAGAGAGCCCAGAGGTAAACCAAAAATGATATTTGATTATCTTTTTCTATTTATTTATTCCAAGTCACTGGTCGATAGCGTACACAACATTAACCAGTAGGAGGAGGTAAGCTTTATTTACACAATGTTGGCTTGGATACTGGTCAATTGGATATAGTGGACCTCCACCCCTTGATAGGCTAGCCGAGTACCTACCACCCGGTCGGTGCATACACCGGTGCTTATGGGGCTGCTTAGCGCACAGAGGTTACCTAAGAGTGAAGCTGGCCGATCAAGTAAAGGAGCCTAAGGTTAGGTACTAGGTGGGTAGCATTTATTGGGCTAATATTATGGGTCTGTCTCCGTCCATTGGAATTACTTCGATTTCTCCCACTCTCTGGTTGATTCTTCAACTCCGAGAAGCTTACACCAAGCTTGTAAACTCAGGAGTACGCGTGCTGATATATTGTGTTTGAAGCATCAATTTATCTAGCACATCTCCCCGGGCTCATCGAGGCCCCGGTGGAGATCTCGGCGTCATGAAATTCGCCAAAGAGCTCGAGCAAGATCTTGTACCTGGTGAGTGTCAGACGTCTCAACAAGCTCATTGACCATGGTCACTGACGATTTACCTTCAGAATGGAGAATCAAGTATCTCAATTACAAGGCAGGCAAAAAATACGTCAAGGGCGTGGCGAGGGCCATCAATCGAGCTAATGTCACTCCAAAGGTGACCGGCAGGAGGCGTGACCATTTTCCGCCGCATGATGCTCCGTCCTTCCGTGGTACCTTTTCGCGCCAGCAGGAGTCCAGAGGCTTGAACTCCCGCAGGCTTGCGAATGGGGACAACCCAACCCCCAACCCCGGTCTATCGGGACCGGCCCTGCGTTCAGAGCCTGCCAACATACCTGTCCCGAGTGAGAGACAGTCATTGAATAGCCCAGGTGCCCACGGATCCAACTATGGGAGCTTCGTGCGAACACCCCCGGCCAGCTCAGACCTTGCCCATGTGGATAGTCGCCAGACTTTCGAGCTGCCTGCACCTGCGATCCATCTACCTGCCGCCGCAGACGACAAACCGGGCGATTCCCGGGAATCCTCATCTGAAATAAACAGACGCGCCAGCTTAACTCGGCGACATACGTCTATAGAGCCGGCCACGGCGAGGAACTTACGAGCGGCAACTCTTCCACGTTCAAATCCTCTACCAAACCCGTCGCCCGGTTCCGGAAGTATACGGCGGCTGTTCTCCTATCAGCTTCAGAGGGCCGATAGTGCGAAGACCGCATACCCACTGCAGGCAATTGATACGGTCAGGCAACGAGAAAAGGAGTTCTTCGACTTCCTAGACGGCGAGCTTGATAAAGTTGAAACTTTTTACCGCCAGAAAGAAGTGCAAGCCGAGGCTCGATTAACCGCTTTACGAGAGCAACTACATGAAATGCGTAATCGCCGGACCCAAGAGGTCGCTGAGCTTCGGCGGCGCAAGAAGAATACGGCAGAAGGGGCTGATGAGCCAGTGGGTGATTCTTCTGGTTTCAATGGACATTTGAAATTGATCGGCCCTATCAAATCGAAGATCTTCAAACCTGGTGATAATTCGAAAGCACTAGCGAGGATGCCTCAGACTCCTGTTGTCGGAGCCATGGCTGGCGACGCGAGAAGAGACTACATTAGGAGACCCCAGGACCATGACGTGTCTTATAGAACAGCAAAGCGCAAACTCAAATTAGCCTTGCAAGAGTTCTACCGCGGATTAGAGCTCCTGAAGTCGTATGCTCTTCTGAATCGAACCGCGTTCAGAAAGCTGAACAAGAAGTATGATAAAGCAGTCAATGCTCGCCCACCGTATCGCTATATGAACGAGAAGGTCAATAAAGCATGGTTCGTCAACAGCGAGGTTATCGATGGCTATATAAAAGCGGTCGAGGATCTCTACGCACGCTACTTCGAGAAGGGTAACCATAAAGTCGCAGCCGGGAAACTACGCAGGATGAACCGCCGCCCAAGCGATGAATCCAGCATTGCCTTCTGGAATGGATTGTCAATTGGTATTGGATCCGTGTTCACGATTCAGGGCCTTGTCTACGGCGCCCAGCTCCTGTTTGATCCAGATCCTACAATCCAGTTACAAACTGCTTACCTCTTCCAGATATACGGCGGTTACTTTCTTATGTTACTGCTGTTTTCACTGTTTTGCATAGATTGCTATATATGGACAGCCAACAAGATCAATTACCCGTTCATCTTTGAATTTGATACTCGAAATCATCTGGATTGGAGGCAGCTTGCCAGCTTCCCCGGATTCTTTCTTCTTCTCTTCGGAATTTTCTTTTGGCTCAATTTTACGCGATACGGGCGCGAAGAACTCTGGCTGTACTACCCGGTCATTTTAATTTTTATAACGCTTGTCATTATCTTCCTTCCTGCTCCTATTCTATGGCACAGAAGTCGCCAGTGGCTGGCATATTCCCACGTTAGTAGATGCAACTGACCACCCTCGTTGAATATAGTCACTAATATTGTACATAGTTTCGACTCTTCTTCGCTGGTCTCTACCCAGTCGAGTTCCGGGACTTCTTCCTGGGCGACATATATTGCTCATTGACCTATGCTACATCAGTATGTCCCGCACCTTGGTTGACCGCCCTCAACATCTTGCGGGTTAAGCTAATACCGATGTAACACAGAACGTGGAGCTGTTTTTCTGCCTCTACGCTAACTACTGGAAGAACCCTCCGCTATGTAATTCGAGCCATTCTCGCCTGCTAGGGTTTTTCTCTACCTTGCCAGCGATCTGGCGTGCATTGCAATGTATTCGCCGATACCATGACACAAAAAATGTGTTCCCACATCTGGTCAACTGCGGCAAATATATCATGACCATTCTGTCCTATCTCACGTTATCCCTCTACCGTATTCAGGCTACGCACTCAAACTTGGCGCTCTTTATTGCCTTCTCAGTCGTGAATGGTTTATATACCTGTAAGTGCACTCTTCGTATGCTCTTGTCTCCTAGGTGATGTCTAACAGATGATACAGCAATATGGGATCTATTCATGGACTTTTCATTGCTTCAGGCTGATGCCCGGCATCCCTTTCTGCGAGATATTCTGGGATTGAAACGGCGTTGGGTGTACTATACTATCATGGTTATCGACCCCATTCTGCGCTTTGGGTGGATTTTTTACGCCATTTTCACCCACGACGCACAACATAGCACAATTGTCTCGTTCCTAGTTTCACTCTCGGAAGTTGTTCGTCGGGGGATTTGGGCCCTGTTGCGTGTCGAGAATGAGCACTGTAGCAATGTGGCGCAATACAAAGCAAGCCGTGACATCCCGCTACCTTACGACCTACCTAGAGAGCCATTGATGGAGCGGATGAGCACCGATGAGTTATCACGAACGACAAACCAAGGCCCATCTACTCAAGACGTTGGCCGTACACCGAGCCAAGACCAAAGACGTCCAGATGGCCAACAATCGGGTTTCTCACCCGCACCACTTGAGGAGGCAGGATTGCGTAAACGTCGGAAATCCGAAGGGCTAGTGGCAAAGTCTATTCGCGGTATTATGGCTACCGCGCATAGGCAGGACTTTGAGAAGAAGAGACGGCCTCCTGGAGAAGCTGATAAAGATATGGCGGCTTTGTCGGCAGATGAGCTTCGTAGCGAGGATGAAGAGGAAGAAGAAGATTCAGGAAGCCTGAATGAGGAGAGACTAGAGGTTGACCATGCGGAAACGTTAGTGCGAAGGGCACAAAGTGAGGATGATGACAAGTGAAAAATCGAGTTACCTCGTGTGGACAATATGCGCGTATACCCCAATTTGAGTCAGTTACTATAATAGCGGTTGTAATGATCGCACATATTAGACTCGTTTAATGAAATGGAAAGGCGAATCTAAGATTAACAATCTATTTTCAAGGTCGCCAAACAAGAGCGCTCGTCCCTTGTCCTTGCGCTCTGCGGTTGAAGAGACTCCTCGCCCTTCTTGCACACGAAGCCGGAATGCCTTTAAATGAATATCGTACTCCACTGCGATGACATATTCTGCTCACTTATAGCCTCAGGAGGGCCGAGCTTGAAAACGACAGTGAGAATGTGTCCTTGTTTTTCTATCGAGAGAATATTTTGAACCTGCGATACTATAGTCCGTGGTATAAAGATGTGTCATTACATGCCGTTGAGGGATAATAGCGAGGTGAAGGATTCGACAATCAAAGTCTCCTAAATCTTACTACCAGGCCGCCAGCTGGCCTGTAAGTAAGGGACGGATTCGCTAACTTGACCCCCTTGCCTATCACTTCCTCCCCGTTAACCAAGAGCTCTCGTTCGCCTGCCCCGTCGTCCTCGATTTTGCCTGCTGTATCGTCCCGGCGTTCAATTCCAATGAATCTCCATTTTCTCACTAGCGCAATAAGCATAGTTTTGACCTCGATTAGAGCGAAGTTCTTCCCGGGACACATGCGTGGGCCTTGAATAAACGACTGGAAAGCATATGGACTCGCGCTGTCGCCGGTGAGCTTATCCCATCGATCTGGGTCGAAGGAGGATGCATCGTGGCCCCAGACATCCCGGTGGTGGTGCAATAAGGGCATGTGTAAGTCGATCTGAGTGCCTTTAGGTATGCGCACTCCCTCTATTATCAGATCTTTTGACGCTTGGCGTGGGCCCATGAATGCTTCCGTATGTCAGTACACGGATCGGTGTGGTGAGTGATAGGGAGATATTTGGTGTGCCACGTACACGGTGAGTAGACACGGAGGACTTCTCGAACGAAGTTATGTGTATATGGCAACCCGTTTATCTCTTCGTATGTGGGCTCGGCAACGCCCTCGAGCAATGCTAGAATCTCGGCCCGTAATCGGTCCTGTATTTCATGCTTTGTTGATAGAACATACAGTGCCCATGTGACGACAGTTGCTGTGCTTTCATGACCTGTGACGGAAATAGTAAGATTGGGTCGTTCGGGTATTGAGGTCTACGAGAAATTCCTTACCTGCCGACGTGAAATTGAGAAGCTGCATAGGGTTAGCATTTGCATTATTACTTCTTTCTAAGTCACATATCACTTACATGACCGATGATCTCTTCTACGGACCAAGGTTCTCGTCCCGTTTGCTGTCGTTGCAACTCCGACTCCTCAAGCATATACGTGAGTAGATCGCGAGACTCTCCGATGTCTTTTTGAAACGTTCCATTTCTCATATCAGCCTTGCGCTTCTCAATAATTCCGCGGAGAGTCTCTCTTAGATTCTTGTTTGCTTCGATAAAACTTCTGTTGGCTTGCAAGGGGACAATCTGGCGTATAGGAACGAAAGCGTTGATGGCCGATAGAAGCTGGCCAATAGGCCCTTGATGGAGAGCTCTGCTATATAGATCGCGGAAACTTGATGATAGAGTACCAAGTTCTACGCCAAGAACGGTTAAGCAAATGTTGTCCATAGCAGACTTGGATAGTATATCCGTGGCTGATAATGGTACGGCTTAGCCTACATACAAGACAACAATTTAGCAGAGTGCCGTTGACTCACCTTCAACGGAAGTATATGGCTTATCTCCAAGCACTGCTTCGAAGTCTTTCGACAGGGATTCAGCCGTTCTCTGGAAGACCGGCAATATCTTTCGCATGCTGGGGACAGAAAAAGGGCCCGCGAGTAGCCTTCGTTGATGCTTGTGATGTTCTCCCTCGGCGAAAAGGAGGCCAACCCCCGTGATCTCGCCCACCAAGCGTGCGAAGAACGGCGGTTTCACGAAGTCGTAGGCATGCGTTTGCAATACGGCTCTGTGAGCAGCTAGGTTATTCACGATCAGGGCCTCTCTGCCAGCTATGGAGAGGTATCGGATGAAGGGGGCATCCGGCCATCTTTGAGACCAGTTTAGCTGTAGCCCAACGGGATTGTCGGCTCTAAACTTGTTGAGTTCTTGGCCAAGAATGATATTGTCGTCCTATTGATTATCAGCAGAGTACCTGTTATGAAGACCGGGTGATGAATAAGTACCTTTGGCCCAGGGAGGTGCCTGAGGCGCGAGAAGGATCGAGGGTAAAGGTATACTCGGTAGAGCTTGAAAAGAGAGTAATTTAGAAGAAACAAGCTGATAGACCGAGTGAGATGAATATCTCCCTCCGCTCTCAAATTCACTAGCGGTAGATAAAGCTCTACGACCGTGAATATCGTGCAGACCGCTAAGTCCATCTCTCTTACTTACAGTGTAGACTCCTAGAGTATCGAAACAAAAGACTGATACTTGCCGTCTCGAGATTCAAGGGAGCGAAGTAGAACTAATGAGCACTATCTACTACTACCTATGAAATAAGCAGAGTCCTTACTAAGCTATACAGAAAACAAGTAAGCAACGAATAGCAGGACGCTCAATCGTAACGCATGGCGCACTTAGCAATAGAGCATAGGCATTTTGAAACTTGCAGACTCAGAACGATTACTTTCACTGTACGTTTATAAATGAGATGTCAGATTTTGGCGTCTAATAATTAGCGAATCAGCTTGGGCTGACGCGAGCAGCAAAGACGTTGACATGATGATGTGCAAAGCGACATGAGTCACGATAGATGTTGGCTGGATATAGCCGACCTACAAACCGGCATTCCGAGTCGCTTGTTGAGAGGAACGTTTGGAGAGCTCTTGCATCGTGATAGTCTCTTAAGGTTGGCCTTAAGGAATGCAAGCTTGCAATCGACGACTTGCCTCAAGCGGCTAGCGCCTTAGCCTTCGTGACATAGTCAAATGATCAGCTGTACCCATCTAATACGACGGTACTCTAATCTCTACCCGTGCAGACTCTACTTTCGTCCACTCAAAGCAGTAACAAAGTTGGACCCTTTGAGTGCAGGTCTTTAACCTATAAATAACTAGTTAACCTGCAAAAAACTCAAATATTTAATTTTATATATAAATTATATATAAATAAAAATATTAATGTTTATAAAAAATATTTTTTAAAAAAAATATTAAAAAGTTTTTTTAATTTAATTATAGTTAATATTTTTATTTAATAATTAAGTTTTTTTATTTTTTTATTATTATTATTATTTATAATAATTATAATAATTATAATAATTATAATAATTATAATAATTATAATAATTATAATATTTTTATTTTTATTAATTTTATTAAAAAAATATTAATTTAATATTATTTATAATATTAGCTTAAATTTTATTATTTTTAATATATTTTTTTTATTGCTAAAGTTATTTTTAAGATTAAATTTATTAAAATTAACTTATAAAGTTTTTTATTATAAGCGGCGCTTTAAAGCTACTTAGGCTACCGCGTTAATAATAACGTAAATATTTTATATTTATATTATTTTATTAATATTTTTAAAATTAAGCGGTAAAATAAATATTTTAATAATAAAGTTATTAAATTTAGCTATATTAATTTTGATTTTATTAACCGTAGTTATTTTTTTAACCGCGTAATAAATTTTATTTTATAAAATATTTTTAATTTTTTATTAATAATAATAAAATATTTTTAAAAAAAATATATTTTTTAATAACTTAATATAATATAATTAATTTAACTATTTATTTTTTATTTTTTTATTTTAAAGTTATTTTTTAATAATTATTATTTATTTATATATATAAGTTAATTTATTTTTTTAATTTTTTTTTAATTATTTTTTTTTATTTAAAATTAATGTTTTTTATTATTTATTATTATTAATTATATATAAATATATATTTTTAGCTTTTAAAAGTTTATATTTTTTTATAACTTAAATTATTTTTTTACGTTATTTATAATAAAAAATTGCCGCGTAAAAAGTTTTTTTTTTTTAATTATTTTAGTTTATTAATAATTATAGTAGTAATAATAATATTATAATAATAAAAAATTTATAAAACTTTTAATATAAAAAAAACTTATATATATTTATATATTTTTAAATATATTTTAAGTTATTTTTATATATTTTATAGTTATTTTATATTAATAAATATTTTAAAGTTAATTATTATATTTAAATTAAATATATTTAAAAATTTTTTAATTAATATTTTTTTTTATTTAATTTTACTTTTAAAATTATATAACTATGTTTTTATTATAAAAACTTTATATTTTTAATTAAAAAAATAAAATTAATTAAAAAATTTAAAATAATATTTAAGTTTTAAAGTAAAATGTTTATTTTAGCTTAAATATTTAATATAATTAATTTTTTAAAAGTTTTTTTTTATATTAACTATAAGCTAACTAAAAAATTATTTTTTATATAATTAATTATATTATTTTATATAGCTAAAAATATTTTTTTATTAAAATAAGCTTTATATAATTAAAAAATTTTAATATTAAATAATTAAAACTTATAAATATTATATTTTAATAATAAAAATATAATAATATTAACTAATTTTATTTATTAATAAAATTTAATAATTATATAATTTTTATAGTTATTTAATAATAATAGTTTTTTTTAATTAAACTTAATAAACTTAATATAATAATTAAAATAATTAAGTTAATTTAACGTAATAAAATTATTTATATATTTATTTTTTAATAAATAAATAATAATATTATTATTAAAATTATTAATATTAAATTTTTTAAATATTTATATTATTAAAAAAATAACTCACGCAAAAATAATAATATTATTTATTAATATACTCTTAATAATAATAATAAATATACGAGATTTTAAGTTAATTAATTATAAATTATCGATTTTAAAATAAGTTTATATTATAATATTATTAATATAATTTAACCGAAAACTAGTTTTATTTATATTATATATATATTTAATAGTTATTTTATTTATAAAATAATAATAATATAAAGCTTAATATTACGCTTTTATATTTTTATAATTATTAATTAATTTTTACTTTAATAATTAAAGTTGCGCTTTAAGTTTTTTAAATATATAATAATAATAAATTAAATATTATTATATTTAATAATATTAAATATATTATAGTTTATTATTATTATTATACTCAATCTTTAATAATTTATTAATAATTATTTAAAAATAATAAAAATTAATATAAGTATTATAAATTATTAACTATTATATATATATATATAATATTATTTTTAAAATATTATTTAATATTTAGCGATAATTATTGTTTTTTTAAATAAAATAATAGCCGTAAAATTTTTTATATATATAATAATATAAAGTATTAAATGTTTTCGTAGTAAAAATTATTAATTATTACGGTTATTTAAATTACGTTATTAAAGTAAACAAAAAATTAATTAAGTATATATTAAAAAATTAATTCTTTAACGCTATATAAAAATAAAAATGCTAGCTTTTTATATAAGTCGACTAAATATAATTAACATTAATTATAATAGCTAAGCTATTATAACTACTTTTTATTAAGTGCTTTTTAAATAAAAAAAAAGCTTTTTTATTTTAAGCTATATATAATATTCGGTCGCCCGGACTTACTTTATAAAATTTTTGCTCGATATATATATAAACTTGTTTTTTTTGCTTAACTACCGCTTAATTAGCTTTAATAGCCGAGTTATTACTATTTTTTTTATTATTATTCTCGTTATATTTATTATTTAAAGTTTTTTTTATAACGTTTTATATTTTTTTAAAAATTTGCTTAATAATAATAACTTTAATTTATAGCTAGTTAATATTATTTTACTTTATAATAATTTTTAAAACTAAACTTAAAACATTTTTAATAAATTATTTAATAATATTATTAATATTTTATAAAACATTATTTATATTTACTTTAAAACGTTTAATAATTATTTTATTAATATTAACTTTATTTATAAATTATTAAACTTTTTAAATAATTTTACTAAAATTTAAATAATGCTTTATAGTTTTAACTTTAATATTATTAAAATTTTTTTATAATTAAATAATTTTATTATTATTAATAATATTTTAACCGGCTTAGTAGCTATTTTTTTTTTTTTAACTTAATAACTTTATTATAAAAATATTAAAGCTTTTTTACTTTTTTTTTTATATTATTAAGCTAGGCCTGCATAGCTATAACTTTACTTTTAAGTATATTAACTTTATTTTATAAACTATAATTCTTGCTAAACTTGCTTTTATTAATTATATTTTTAAAATTGCTGATTTTTTTATTTTACTTGTTATAACGTTTTTTAAGTCGTTAAAAAAAATTAATATTAGCTTAATTAAAGTTAGCGATAATTTTTTTATAAATATAATTAATTATAATAAAGTTTATATATTTTAACTTATTTAAGGTTTTTTTAATAGTTTTATTAAACGTGCCGGTCGTTATATAATAAATTATTACTATAATGTTTATTTTATTAAATAAAAAACTTTTTTAAAGTTTTTTATTATTATAAACTTTTTTAGCTTTAATATATTTAGCTTTAACTTAGTAAATATATAAGTTTATTATAAAAACTTAAATAATAAAGTTTTTTTTATTAAATAATACTTTAATTTCGCTAAAAATATAGCTATATATAAAGTTAGCTTTATTATAATTTTTATTAAGTTTATTTATAATTAAAGCATAGTTATTAATTTTTTATTAGCTAAATTTAGTTTTTTTATTAAAATAATTATTTAATTTCGAGTTAATATCGCAAGGTTAAACTAAAATAATCTTGCTAAAGCTTTTTATTTTTTTAATAGCTTAATTATATTTGCCGATAAAAATAATAAAAATAACGTTATTAATATTATTTTTATTAAGCCGGGTAATAAATAATTATTTTTTTATAAGCCGCTTATAATTAATAGCTTTTTTATTAATTATAATAAAGCTATTTATTTTTTCGGTATTATTATTAATATTATAATTATTATTAAATAAGCGATAAAAGTTATTTTTAAAGCTATAGCCCGATTTAGCTATATTATACTTATTAACGTTAAAAATATTAAATATATTTTTAGTTTTAAATTCGATAAGCATATTTAAATAACAGGTTAAAATATTATTAAAATTATTATTTACGTTTTTAAGCTTTTTTTTATTAGCTTTAAGTTTAATAGCTTTATTTTTATTTTTATTATTTTTAGTAGCAAATAATTTCTTAAAATTACTTTATTAAATATTTTTATTTTTTATAAAGCTAAGTTTTATTTAAAAAGCGCTAAATTATCGAAATTATTAAGTTTTATTTTTTTTAAAAATATTATTTTTAAGCTAATTAATATTATTAATTTTTTTATTATTTTTATTAGGTTTTTTAATTATTTTATTATTTTTATTACTTTTATTTTAAGTATTACTAGTTTTAATTATTTAATTAATATTTTTAACTTTTTTTTTAATAAAAATATTTTTAGTTTTTTTATTTTTAGCTTAAATAACATTTATATTATTAATTTTTAAATTATCGTTTATTTAATAATTATTAACCTTAATAACATTAATAATTCTTTAATTATTTTATTTTTATGTTTAATTAAGCTTATTTTTCGGCACTTTTATATTATAATTATCATTAGTTATATTAACTTTTAATTAAAATATTTACTGTTTTATAAACTAATAATATTTAAAAATCCGGTTAATCGTTATACTTGCCGTATATTAAAATATAAATAACCTTATAAAAATTATAGCTATATAATTATCGTAAGTTTAAATTTAAGTTAATAAATTTAAATAAAAAAAAATATAATTATTAAAATAATAATTAATATTATCGGTTTAATAGTTATAAGTAACTTTAACGTTTAAGCTAATAGTTTAGCGGTAATAATAATAATAATAATAAATAATATTATTATAAAAAAAAAAAAAAAATTTTTTTTAATAAGCGCTAAGTTTATTTATAAATTTTTAAGTATTAAATATTTTAATATTTTTTATCCATAAGTTAAAAAAAATACGATTTTTTAAAAAAAATATATGTTATAGTATAAAAAACAAGTACGTTAATAAAAAAAATACGTAAATATATTTAAAAAGCGCGCAAATTAAAAAAAAAATATATATTTTAAAAAATAATCGCCGTAAAATAAATAATTAAATTAATTAAATATATTACTTTTATTTATAAATAATAATATATTAAGTATTTTTGCTACGTTTTAAGTTATTTTTTTTTAAGCATAAATATATTATATTTATATTAAAACTACTTTATTAAAAACCGATTAAATCGTTTTAATAATTAAACTTGTTTGCTTTTTTAATAATAAAATTAAAATTACGTTTTTTATACTTTTTATTTTAGTTAATAAAATAATTAGCTTTATATTTATTAATTATTTTTAAAGCTAATAATTTTAACTTTTTTTAATTTATTAATTAATTATATTTATTATTTTATTTTTTTTATTTAATAATATATTTAATATTTAATTAGCTATTTATTATATATAAGCTATAAAAGGTATAAGCTATATAGCTATAATAATATATTTAAATATATAAAATAAAATATATATACGCACTTTTTTTGTAAATAGTTTAAAAAAAATTTTTTTTTTTTTTAAGCTTTAGTTTTAAAATATATTTACTTACGCTTTTTATTATTATATTTAACCTAAAAAACTTTTTAGTTATTTTAATAATTTTAAAGCTTTTACTGAAAAGTCATTTATAATATATTATTTTAAAATAATATTTATTTATCGACTAATAATAAAATCAACAGCTTAACTAAAAAATTCTTTTATTATTAAGCAATTAAATTAAAAAATATCACGAAATTAGTTTAAAACGCTTATAAAAAGCAGCCGAAAAACTAACTATAGTTTAAACTTTTATTTTTTAATAATAAAACCATCGAATTTATTTTAATAAATATTGTAGCAAATTAACGTTAACCTATAAAATTTATAAAAATAATTAACATAATAAAAATATTATAATAATAATTTATGTCGATTTTAAACTTTAGCTATATTTAAATCGAAAAAAAAACATAAAGCATAAAATCAATAAACTATAAAAAATAAAAATCCCGAAAATTTTAAATTATTTAAATTTTTTAATTTTAGATTTTTTTACTTATATTATTTACGTTATTTTTGTTATAATAATAATTATTTTAATTATATAGCGTTATTTTTAAGTTATTAATTTTTTTAAAATTATTATAATTAAAATTTAAGCTAAAATTATATATGTTATAATAATAGTTTTAAATTAAATTAAAGTTATAATAATATTAACTTTAATTGATTAATTAAGTTTAATTATTTTTATTTTAGCTTTAACTTTAATTATAATAAATAAACTAAATAAATTAAAGAGCTAAAAGCTATATTTTAAGCTATAAAATAAAAGTTTTATATTAATATAAATAAGATTATTTATATAGTTAAAAAAATAGATTAAAAAATTAAAAATTAATATTGTATTATATTTCGGCGTAAAACTTGTAAAAAATAATATTAATTAACCCACGATTAAAAAACTTTTTTTAAATAAACTAAAAATAAAATTTATTAATTAATTATATTAAAAGCTAATATTAATATATAAAAAAAAAATATAAAGCAGTAATAAAATTAAAACTTTTAATTATTTAATTATTATTTAGCTTAAATTAAAACTTAAAATAATTTTTAAAACAAAAAAAAAAAGCTATAATTTATTATTTAAAACTTTTTGTTTTATTTTAGCAAAAAATTTAAAATTTTTATAACTTTTTGCTTGTAATTAAAACTAATATAATAAATATAGCATAATAATATTAAAAACTAATATTAAATAAATAGTAAAATATAAATCTTTAAAAATATTTTTAGCAAAATAATAATTAAAATTTTATTAAAAAAAACAAAGATTTTTAATAAAACTAAATATTTTAATTAATTATATTTTTTTTTAGATTTTTTAATAGTAAAAATAAATTTAAACGAAAATAAAAATATATATAAATAATTTATAGCTGTAATAGCTACTTTTATTAAAATCAAGTTTTTTAAAAAAATTATTTAAATAATTAAAAGAAATTATTTAACTCTTGCTAGTTTAACTTTAAAAAAAATTAGTTTTAAAACTCTTAAAAAAATTAGTTAAATAAGCAATAATTTAAGTTAAATTTTATTTATTATAATTATAACCGCAAAAGTTATTTTAATCGTAATTATTTTAAGCTTAATTGTAGACTATATAATAATCGCAAATAAAAAATCTAAAAAATATAAGTAAATAATATATAAAATAATAATAAATTGGACTATAATTATATTAATATAAATTATATATTTAATAGTAAATTTTTACGCACTCTAGATTTTAATTTTTATGATAATTTAAAAAATAATAAATAAATTAATTTTTATTTAATTATTTTAAGTAGAAAAGTTGGCTTTATATATTAACTTCGCGTCGTTTTTATACTTTATGTATTATTATAATACTTAGTTTTAAAAAGCCTGCAATTAAAACATATGTTAATTTAAACTTATGCGCTAAATATAATTATATTAATATAACTTTTGCTTTATATTATAAATTAAAAAAAGTATTATATTGCATTTATTAATTATAGCATGCTGTAAATAATAAATTTTTAATATATAAAGCTTTTTAAGTTAACTATTAATTAATTAATTATTATAAAATTATATAACGATTTAAGCGTGTATATATTAAAATTTAATAAAATAATTATTTAAAAAATAATTTAGTATTATTATTATAATTAACTTTAAAAAACTAAAATATTGTACTTAATTTAAGTATAAATTATTAGTTTTATAAACTATATTATAATTACTTTAAATTAACTTTACTTTATATATTTACGCGTGCATATAAAAATAAAAAGTTTTATTAAATATTAATTTAATTATTTAAACTTTTATATTTATAAAAAACTAAGCTTATTATAAATTTTTTTAAAATCGATAAAATTTCGGCAAAGTTTTATAATTTAAAAAAGTTTTTTAACGCTAATAATATTAGCAAGTTATTTTATTTAAAACAAAATAATCTTATTATTAATTTAAAAAAAAATATAATAATTTTTTATTATTTTATTTATTTATTAGTATAAGATAAATTAATTAAATTATGTAAATAATTAGCTAAAATAATTAAAAATAAAAAAATATAAAAATTTATTAGCTTTACAAGCGCACTTATATTATTTATACTTAAAAAAAACAACACTTTACGTTTTTATATTAATTATAAAAAACTTAACTTAATTACGAAAAAAAATCGTTATATATTTTTATTTATTTTAAAGCTGTTAAATAAAATCGTATATACGAAAATATTTACTAAAATCGACTTTAAAAATATATATTATTAAATATATATATAAGAAAAAAATAAATAAAAAATAGCTTTTCGTATAAAATATAATTATTATAAATTTTTAGTTATATTTATAAGTTTATATAATGTTTTTATTATTTTTTAAAATTATATATATAAAGCACTTAATAATATTTTAAATATATTTTATATAGTATATTTTAATAATATGTTTATTTTTTTTAATATTAAAAAAACTTATATAAAATATATGTAAAACGTTATTAAAAAACTTTAAAATATAAAGTTATATATTAAGCTTTTTAAGTATTAATTTTATTAAAATAAAATTAAATTTTTTAAATATATTATTTTTAGCTAAAAAATTAAAATAAATTTGGCCTGCATTTAAATAATAAATAAATAGTTAATATTAAATACTTATTATATACTATAATAATTCCTAAGGTTTTATAACTTTTACTGCTGCTTTATCGATAAATATTTTTAGGTTATAGCTTTATTATTTTAGTATTTAAAATAAAATATAACTAAAACAAAAAAAAGTTAAATTTTTCTCGATATATTAATAATAACAGCGTTTTATAAATTAAAAGCATTATTTAAAAAAACTATTTTTTTTATTTATTTCGACTTTAAAAAATAAATATTAGTAAAGACTAACGCTTTAATTATAGCGTTAGCAAAAATTTTATTTTAAAAAAATAATCGTAGTCGATAATACTTTATTACGTTTTATTTCCGTAAATAAAATAAATATAAATCAAGATAAAGTATGCTAAACTAAAAAATATATGCTATAATAAAATGCTTTAAATATTAGCAGCATTATTTATAAAAAAACAAACTATTTGTTAAAGTATTAACTAATTATAATAATTTAATAAAATTTATAAAAACTTTTAAATTAAATAGTCGGCAAGCCTGATAATATATTAAATTAGCTTTTTATAACTTTATTATTAAATATAAACTAAGCAAGTAAAATAAAGCCGATTCTCCTTTGCGTCGTTTAAATTATATATAAAAAAAATATAAAATATTTAATTTGCTTTTAATATTAAAAAAAAAAATTATAGTTGCATAAGTCTTTATAAAAAAAACTTATTTAAAAATATTAATTAGTAAAATATGCGCTACTTATTAACTAGCTATTTAAAAAATACTTGTATAAGCAGTCACGCGCTTGTAAGCATAAATAGTTATAAATACTAAAATAATTTAAAATTTAAATATATTAACTTCGCTTTAAAATATAATTTAAAATATCTAGCAAAAAAACTTTAAATATTATATAATATATCGTTTAATTTAAAATAAAATAAATAATAAACTTTAATAATTAATTAAAAAATCGTTAATTTATTATATAAATAAAGTTTATATACCCTTTAAAAAAGCAGTATACTTTTAATTAATTAAGCTTTATTATAATAATTTATTAATAAAATATTTTGGTTAAAATTAAACTCTAGATTTATTAGCACGCAAGTTTTATTAAAAAAATATAAAATAAAATATATATAATTATATAAAAAACTATATAATATATTTTAAAACAAAAATAAAACACTACTAAAAATATAGCAAATTTAATATATTATTTTTATTAAGTAAACCTATGTAAAAATTATTAATAAACTTTATTATTAAATTGTTAAAAACGTTTTATAATAAAAAAATAATTAATATAATATTAATTATTATAAACTAATTTATTAAAATTACGCACTTATTTTTAGTTAATACCGAAATAATTTTAAGTGCGCTAGTAAAACTTTTTTATCGAAAAATTAAATATAAATATAATAGCTTAATAAATATTATATTCAATAAAAAATTAATATTCATAAGCAATTTTTAATTAAAATTATATTATTATACTAAGGTTAAACAACGTTATTTAGTTATATTTTATTTTAAAACTAATAAATAAACAAAATAAATAAATTAAATAATTAAAAAATACTTAAAATACTTTGTAAATAATAAAAAAATTAATTAGCTATAATTATTATTAACAATATATTTCGCAATAAATATAATAATAAATATATTTATAAGTAAGTTTTTTTTTAAAGCTTTATACGGTTATATACTAAAATTTTATTTATTTATTAAAAATAACTTTATATTAAAAAAGATATTAATAATATATAATCGTTTAAATAAGCTATAAAACCTTCGCGATAAATTAATAAATTAATAATAAGTTATTAATAAAGCACATTAAAAATATTATAATCGAAAACATTAGCTAAAAATATATAAAATTAATTAATTAATTATATTATTAATTTAAAATCTTAAGCTTAAATATTTTAAGTTATCGCCTAAGTTTATAAGTTTATTTAAAATATTAAGCTAAATTAGTTTATAAATATATTACTTAGCACTTTTAGCATAATATACTTATTTTTATAATATATTTCTAGTTTAATTATTAAAGCTTTAAAATATAAATATATATAATAATTTATTTATACTTAACTTTAAAAATAAAAATAATAAATAAAAAATAAAAAATATAATAAAACAATAATAATATAAAAATAAATTATATTATAAAATTAAATAAAAAAAATAGCCTTTAAAATATAATTAATAAATGTTAACTATTAATATTATAGCACCGAAAGTTATTAAAACATTCGAGAAATAATAAAGCAAAAAAAAAAAAAACATTTTAATACTAGTAAAAATTAATATTATTTATTTTAAACCAATAATAAAACTTAATTATATTTTTATTAAACTATTAGTTTTAATTATAAACTATTTAAATAAAAACCTTATAATATTATATATATATTATTTTTTTTAAATATATAATAAAAATTAAACTTATACCTTAAGTATAAAAATACTTGCGTTTAATTATTAAGCTCTGCGTAAAAAACATATAATATAATTATTTTTTAAAAAAAAAAATGTTTATATTTATTATAAAACTTATTAAATTTTCTTAAAAAGCTTTATTTAATTTTTTTTTAATAACATTTTTTATTTTTAAATAAAACGCCGACACAACTATACGCTAAGTAGAAAAACTAGGATTAAAACATTATACTCGTAAAAAAATTTATTAAAAATAAAATACTTATATATTAAAATCTTATATTAATTAAAATATACCTTAAAATATATATAAATTAAAAAAAACTTATCGCATTAATAAATAAAAATTCAAAGGTTAAACGCTATAACAAATAACGCTTATAATAAATATACTTATAATTAACGCAAAAGTTTTAGCTATAATATTAAATTATAAACTATAAATAAAATAAATATAAAATACTTTAATATTTTATACTTTACCGATAAAGCAGTAAGCTATATAATAAATTAAATAAAACTAAAAAAAAAACTTTAACAAATAAAATTAAAATATTATAATCTTAATATAAAAAAGCTTTAAAGTTTATATAATCGGCTCATTATTTTTATTTAAAATAGTTTAGTTATTATTATTTACTTAAATATTAAAAGCGGTTAAGCTTTATTTAATAAATTTATATAAACAAATAATATTAAATTTAATTATAGCTAAAAGTTAAATTTAATTAACACAGTAAAACTAAAATAAAATAAATATAAAAACACTTATAAGCTCGTAAACATTATAACCGATAATATAATTAATATATAAAAACAAAACAAAATTTTAAAAACCGTAAGCTAAAACTAAAAAAAAAACCTTATTAAAATTAAAAGCTTTTTTTACATAATTAAAACAGCTATAATATATTTATAAACCACGCATAATTAAAAAATTTTAGCAGTAATTATATTTTTTATTCTTTATTTTACTTAATATTTTACGTTTTTTTTTTTTTTTTTTTAAATAAATACGTTATTAATATAATTAATAAAAAAATTAACTATAAACAATATATAATTAATAATATTAATAAATAAATAAATATATTTATTAAAAGTAACATTAACGCTTGCGTTATTAGCACTAGTATTAATAATAATATTAGCAAAGCTAACAAAAATAACTTTAGTATTAAAATTAACACTAAAAACATTAATAACATTAATACTAGCTAAAATAAAAATAAAAAAATCAAAGTTTAAAATAGTTTTAATATTATTAAAATCTAACTTTAAAAATAAAAATATAAAACGCTTAGCAAAAAAATCGCGACAAAAAGTTAGCAAATAAAAACCACAGCTATAACTACTGCCGCCACCGCGACTACAACTGCCACGCGCGGCACTTTTTTTAAAAGTTTTAAAAAACATAATTAATATTAATATAAAAAATATATAATTAAAAAACAAAAAATAAACAAATATAGTTAAACAAAACAAAAAATATAATATAAAATAGTGTTAAAAACTTAAAATAAGCGGCAGCTAAAAAAAAAAAAAAAAAAAAAAAAAAAACCTTAACTTAAATTAAAAACTAAAATACCCCACCAAGCAAGCGTAAAGAAAAAAATTTTACTATAAAAACAATATAAAAATAAAATAATAAGTTATATTAATATAAAATATTAAAATACTTTACACATTATATAATACTTTATTATATAATTATTATTATTTAAAATATATAATTAATTTTATAATAAAAAGCTAAAGCTAGCTTATTTAAAAAAAAAAAATAGTTATTATATATAAGCTATAAAAAATATAGGTTATATAGCTATAATAATATATTTAAATATATAAAATAAAATATATATACGTATTTTTCTCGTAAATAGTTTAAAAAAAAATTTTTTTCTCTTTAAGCTTTAGTTTTAAAATATATTTACTTACGCTTTTTATTATTATACTTAACTTAAAAAACTTTTTAGTTATTTTAACACTATTATAAAACTTTATTTAGCGTTAAATAATTTTTTTTATTTTTTAATAATTATTTTTTTTTTTATAATTAATTTTAGCTGCTTTATTTTTTTTTTAAATAAATTATTTTTTTACTTTAATTTATAAAACTAAGCTATTAAAACTATAAAATAAACCCTTTAATTATTAAAAAAATTAAGCCGGTATATTAATAATTTTATTTTTTTTATTATTTTAAACAATTTAATTTTAATTAATAATTATTTTCGCTTAAGTTTACTTAATAAATAATATTTTTATATAATTAAAAATATATTATATCGCTTTTATTAAACTTTATAAAAGTATATTTACCGTTATATTTTTTTTTAGCCATTATATTAGTTATATTTATTAAATATTCGGCTTTTTAAATATATTTTATTTTTAATATTTTAATAGCTTTATTGCTAGCCTTTATATTTTTTTTTTAATTTAAAATATTAACCATTAATTAAAATTAAAATTTTAACACTAATTAATTCGAGAATATTTTTAATATAATAAATAATATATTATTTAAATAATATTATAAAGCTAATAATATTTTTATTTATAATATATTTAAGTCGGTTATTATATAAAACTAAATAATTATTTTAATAACTTAATTTTTTTATTTATTTAATTTATTTATTTAAAAATAATATATTATTAATAAAAAAAGTTTAATTTTTAAAAAATTATAAATTTTTTTTTATAAATAACTCGTAAATTTTAAGTTTTAATTATTAATAATTATTACTAATAATTTTTAATCGTATAAATATAATATTTTTAATAATATTATTGTTTAATTTTTAATTATATATTTTTTATATTTTAATATAAACATAGTTTTTTTATTTTTTTTATAAAATATTATAATAAAAGTGTTAAATTATTTAAACCCTTTAATATTTTAAAATAAATTACTTAATTTAACCGGTAGTATATTTATAATAAAATTTATAACGATTATATAATATAACATTATTAATATTTTAATAAACATTAATTTTTTTAGCAGCTTTTAATAATTAATTTAATTATTATAATATATTTAATAATACGCGATAAATTATTTTATATTTTATTATTTATTATAAAAATAAACTATTTATAAATTATATATTATTTTTTATTTATTAAAATAATATTATTTATTATACACTAGCTTAAAAATATCTTTAATATATTTTTTAAAAATATATAATATTTTTTTTTATCGAGGCTAATATAATATAAAAAATTATTTTTAAAAGTAAAAAAAACTATAACGCTTTTTTAATACTTAATAAGCTTAAAAAGTTTCTTGCTTATAACTCGTTTTTTTTTTATTTTTTTAACGTTAAAAATGTTTTATATTTTTTTATATTTATTATTTTTATTATAACTTTTTATTAATTTATTTTTAAATTTATTATTAATAATTAATTAAATATTTTTTAAAGTTAAGTCTTGTTTTTTTTTAATATTATATACTTAATAAACTACTTTATTTTATATATTATTTAATACGCTAAATTTATTTTAGCTAATAAGTTTTTGTTTTTTTAGTTTTTATAGCAGCTTTAATAATATATTAAATATAACGTTTAATAGTTTTAATATATAATATATTTTTAATTAAAATTAAAACAAGTAATTAACGGCGTTAATAAGTTTAAGGTTAACTTTATTAAAATTTATAATATAAAAAAACGTATATATAATTATTTTTTTAATTAAAGTATAATTTATAAAAATATTAACAGCTGCCGCGTTAAATTAAATTATTTTTTATAGTTTTTTATATATTTATATTAAAGCTATAATTTTAACTTCGGTTAATTTATACTGCTTTTTTATATTGCTAGTAAGCTTAAATAAAAATATAATAAGCTTAACTTAAAACACCGAAATATTTTTTTTTAAAATAATTTTTTTATTTTAGTTTTTTTTTAATTAAAAAATTATTAAACTATAAGTTTTTTTATAAGCGTTAATTTTTAAAAAAAATAATTTATTTAACTAGTAATAATATATAATATATTAAATGCAAAAATAATTTTATAACATTTTTTAGTTTTTAATTTTTTTTTTTATAAAAATAAATTTAACTTTAAAAATAAAGTTTTATTTAATTAGTTTTAATTTATTTAATAACATGTTTTTTTTTTTGTTTAAATTATTAATAATATTTTTTTTTGTTATAAAGCTTAGATTTTATAATTAAACCAAGCTATTTTTTTACGCAATTATTTTATTATTTTAATATAAGTTTTTAAAGCATTTAATATATTAAGCATCGCTAATTTTTAAAATACTTTTATTTTATTGTTTATTTTAATTATTTTATTTTTATTAATATTATATTTTAATAGTTATATTAATAAAAATGCCGTAAATAATTTAGTTACGCTAATATAAACTCTTGTTTTATTTAAAATATTTAATATAAAACGTATATAATTTATATACTCGATAAAATTATCGTTAAATATTATTATATCGTTAATATATATTTTTATAAAGCTTTAATAAATAAAAAATAAACGATTTATAAATTATTATATAAAAGCTAATAAATTTTTAAAACTTATAAAAACTACGTTTAATTATTTTAGTTTTTTTAAGCTAATAATCATTATTTAATTATAATACTTTAAATAAACTAATAATTAAAAAAAAAAACTTAACGTATTAAATAAAATAAAATATATTTTATTAATTATATTCTTTATAATATTATTTTAATTTAGCAGTAAATATATATTTAATATTATTATTTTATTAAAAAGTTATAAATTAATTATAAGCTTTTTTTTTAACACTATTAATAATTTTTTAAATAATAAATATTAAGCACGCTATTAAAATAAATTTATTTATAAACATAAGTTTTTTTTAAACTTATAATTTATTATATTTTTTATTTAAAAACTTATAATTTTTAACGCTTAAAAAATAAAGCTTAACGTTTTTAAGTTAGTTTTATTATTTTTTTATTAAATTAATTTTTATTTTTTAATTATTTAATATTAATATTACACTTTTATCGCGAAAAATATTAAATTTATTAATTAACTTGCGTATTTATTTTATTTATTATATATTTTAAGCCGTTATTATTATTTTTACTGCTAATTTAATAATTAAAATATTAACTAGCTTTAAAATATTATATAATAATGTTTTTAATATTGTTTTAAATAATACTGCTATTTTTTTTGTTTTTTTTATAATAAATATTTTTGCTATAAAAAGTTTAATATTTAATATTTATTATTAGTTTAAATATATTATTATTATTATTTATTTTTTTATTATTATATTATTTATTTAATAATTAATTATATTTGCTTAATTAATAACTTAAATTATTTTATTACTTTAATATTTATAAATTATATTAAATTTTTTATTTTATTAAATTTTTATTAACTATATATATAAATTATAAACTATTATTTTTTTTAAGTTATATTTATTTAAAGTTATATTTGCTGCTAAATAATAAGTTTTTAAAAAATATAATAATTATATTATTTAGTTTATTTTATTAATTAATATTAATAAATTAATAAAATTAATATTAATAAAAACTATAATTATAATTAAAATAATTATATTATATATTATTATTATTTTTTATTAAAGTATAATTTTAATTAGTTTTATTTTTGCTTCGTTTAATATTTTTAGTTTTAATATTAATTTAAATATATATATTTTTTTTATAAAATTAATTTTAATTTTATAGTTTAATATAAAATTTATATTAATAAATATTTTAAGTTTTAAATTATTTATAATATTAGCTATAATAATAAAATAATTAAAAACTTATTTATTTTTAATTTATTCTTTAATATATATATTAAAAATAATTTTTTTAATAATAATTATTATTATATTAACTTTTTAAATTATTATTAAATTAATTTTTTTAAAGCTAGGATTTTTTATAAACAAGCTAATAAATTTTTTATTAATTATTATATTTAAGCTTTTAATATTAAAATATATATTAACTTTATCGCTTTAAATATTATTTTAAATTTTAATTTTAAAATAAATTGTTTTTTTAACAACTTTTTTATTTAATAATAGCTTAAGTTTATTTTAATAATTTACTTAGCTTTAATATATAATTTATTTTATATAATTAATAATATAATAAATATAATAAATATAAAGTTTACTTTAATAATATTATTAACGTTAAATATTTTTTTTTTTATAGTTATTAAATTTTTTATAACGTTTTATTAGTTTTAATATATAAAATATTATTTTATACTTTAAATATATTAAATTTATAAGTTTTAGTTTTAGCTTAAATTAATAATTTTAAAAAATGTTATTATTATTATATATTTAATATATTTTTATATTATTATTTTTTAACGTTATATAGCTTTTTTTATTAAGTTTTTTTTTATTTTTATTAAAATAAATATAATTATTATTAAAAAGTTTATTTGTTTTATTATTACTGCTTAAGTTAATATTTTATATTATTTTTTTATTAAAATAACTTTATAACTTATTTTTATTAAAACATTTTTAATTAAAACAGCAATATTTTAATTATTTATATTATTAATTTTAACGATTTTTTTTTTAAAATTTAATATTACTTAAGCTTTATAAAAATCTTTAACTTTTTTATTATTATTAATTTAATTTTTATTATAATAACTAAAGTTAATTTATTTATTAAACTTTATTTTAACTAGGTTAACTTTTAAATTAATATAATCGTTATTATATTAAACAATAAAAAAACTATTTTATTTTTTAATTATAAGCTTAACTTTATCGTAAAAATTAAGCGTTATTTTTGTTTTTATTTCGGTTAAACTAAAACTAATTTATATTTTTTATATTTTTTTTCTTGCTTTTTTTATTATAAAAACTAAACTTTAATAAGCTTAATAGTTTTTTCGTTAAGGCTTGCTGTTTTTTTTTTAGTTTTTTTAAATAAATATTAATTAAAGTTTTTAATTCTAGCTTTAAGTATAATTTTTATAGTTTTATTAACAATAAAATTTATAGTTAAGTTAATAATTATATATTAAAAATATTTTCTTATGCTTAGCTATACTTAAATATTTTTATAGCGTAGCTTTTAATAAACTTGCTTTTAATAATATCTTTAATAATATAATAATTATTTATTAATTATAAGTTTATTTAATTAAGCTATATTCTCCACTTTTTTTATATAGTTACTTTAAAAATAATTAAGCTAGTTATATAATTTATAATATTTTTTATAAATAATTATTATAATTATTATTTTAAAGCTGTTTTTTTAAATAATATTTATTTATTAATAATAATAATTTTTATATTATTTAAAGTACTAGCTTATTTATTAAATCTACGAAGTTATAAATAATTATTAATATATATAATCACTTTACTCTCGTAAAAAATAATTTATTTTTTTATAATCTCTTTAAATATATTAAGCTAAAAATAATTAATATTTAATAGTTTTACTATAAACTTTATTATTTATAGCGTTAAAGTAAACTTTTATTTTTTGCTATTATTTTTTTTTAACTTTAATTATATTTATGTTTTTATTTCGCCGACTATTTTAGCTATTTTTTAAAAAGCTTTTATAGTTTTAAGCTATATTTACTTTATTATTATAACTTAATTTTTTTTTATTTTAGTTATAATATTTTATTTTAGCTTTACTTTAGTTTAATTAAGTTGTTTTATTACTTGCGATAATTTTATTAATAATATAATTAACGTATTAAACGTTTTAATTATAAGTTTTAAGCGTTTTTTAAATATATTAAATAATTTTTTTAATATAACTAACGTTTTTTCTGCTAAAGTTGCCGATGTTATTAATATACTTAAAGTATTTTTTTTTATTAAATATACCGGTTTTTAAAGCAGGCTGTTTTTTAAGGTTTTAAGGACTTTTTTATTTAAAATTCCGTTAAAATTACTTTTTAACAAAGATTTTCTAAGCAGTTTTTATGTTTTTTTATAATATTTCTTGAATTTTATTTTATTTTCTTATTTTATTAATATTTTTATAAGCTTTAAATCATTTATAACGTTTAATTTATTATTAGTTTAATTAAATTTTATAACTTTAATAAATATTTATTTTTAGTTTTTTGCGCGTTATTTAATTTTATTATAATTTAAGTTTTTTATAATAAAATAATATAATTGCTTAATAATTTATAGCTAGATTTTTATTAAAAGTGATATATAAGTTAATTTTTTATTGTTTTTATTATTTTTATCGTTTTTTTTTTATTAGTTTTTTTTTTTTTTTCGATAAAGTTTTTAGCTTAACTTTTATAACTTTAATTATATTTTAAACTATATTATACTTAATAAAAAGTTTTAATTATTATTATATATTATTTAATATTAAAGTTATTATTGTTTATTAAAACTATATAATAAATTTTTTTAAAATTTTACCGGGGCTATTTATTATATAATTATTTAAACTATTATTAACACTTAAGCGTAATTATATAATAGTTTTATAGTTTAAATAATTATTATAAAAAAAAATGGCTTAAAAAAAAGCTAAGTGCGCGCTGCGCTTTTATATTTATTTATTTTATTATCGCTGGTTGTGCGCCTTGTTTATTATATATAAAGGCTTAGCACAACTTTATTACTCTAGTCGATATTAATTTTATTGATTTAACCTAGATCGATATTATCGATATCGATTTTATTAGTTTTAAAATTAATGCTGTCGACAATAATTTTATTAATCTTAAGCCATTACGCTTAAAATAGTTTATTTTTTATATTTATATAATAATTACGATTTTTTATATTTAATCACTCTTTAATTTCGTTTTTTAGCTATTAATTTAATTTTATATTTAGTTTTTTAAATATATAAAAGTAGCTGCTATACTTAACGCGTATTTAATATAATAATAAAAATATCTAAAAACTTTTTTTATAAATTAATAGCTATTAATTTTATTATTACTTATAAATCAAGAATTTTTGCGTACATTATATATATTTTATAAGTATATATAAAGTTTATAATAATAACTACTTAAACTATTATTAATATTTAAGCGTGGTTATTTTTTTTGCGGTTTTAATTATTTTATATAGCTGCTTAAACCTCGGTTAAAACTTTAAGCGTAGTTATATAATTATTATTAATAATATTACCGAAAACTAAGTTATAGTTTTCGATAATATTATTATATATAATAAAAAAATTATTTAATTTATTTTTTTATGTTTTTCGCGCACGCGTTAAGATTAATAATTTAATTTAGTTAAATAAACATTATTTATTACGGTTATTTAAGTCACGTTATTAAAGTAAACAAAAAATTAATTAAGTGTATATTAAAAAATTAATTTTTTAACGCTATATAAAAATAAAAGTGCTAGCTTTTTATATAAGTCGACTAAATATAATCGACGTTAATTATAATAGTTAAATTATTATAGCTATTTTTTATTATTAATTTATATTTATTAGTTTAATATATATTAATTATTAATATAACTTTAACTTTAATTATATTAAAGTTATTTAATAAAATTATTATTAATATTATTATTAGCTAGTTTAATATTTATTATATAACTAGCGTTTTTATTAATAAATAATAATTTAAATAATATTTAAAAAATATAAATAATTATTTTTAATAAAAAAATAATAAAAAATAATAAAATATTAACTTTAATAAATTAATTAAAAAAATAATTTTTTTAAATAAATTATTTTTTTATATAAATTTAATATAAAAATGTTTTAATAAAAAATAATAAAAACTTAAAATTAATTAACTTAATAAATTTTTTAATATTATTATTTTTAACGGCATTTAATTAAAAAATTATATTATAATTTTAATTTAAACGTTATAGCTAAAAAAAATATTTTTATTTTAGTAATAACTTTATTAAAATAAAGGTATATAGATTTTTTGCAGGTTAACTAGTTATTTGTAGGTTAAAGACCTGCACTTAAAGGGTCTAACTTTGTTACTGCTTTGAGTGGACGAAAGTGGAGTCTGCACGGGTACTAGGCATGGTAGCCATGACGACACTCGCAAGCCGATAAGGGGATGCGCTTATCGTCGTATAGTACTGTGGCAGTTAGTACTATCAGCTGCTATGTCCGCCTGTTTATTTACTTGCCGGGACATCGCCTCCCGAGCTCGCTCCTCAACCAACTCACTACGCCGAACAGCCTAAGTAAGCTACGGGGAGACAGCATCACTCGTTGAGGTCCTTCAGTATCGAGGCTTATCCGAATCGAATCTGTGCGCCATGGCTCGACACACCCCAGAGTTTCTGCGCCAGCGTAGCTCCAACATGTCTCTGCGAATGGCCGCCTCCTCGGCCATGAATACCTCGCGGTTGTCAAGCTTTGCGAACCCGGCCGAATTCGAAACGAGACCGACCATCACCGAGGCAGAAAAGGCCATAGTTATTGGCGAGCTGAAGACCCGACGCGACGTCAAATTGTGTGACTCCTGCTATAGGGACTTACCAGACTCCTGCGCCGACTCGCTCTCTCTAGAGCTGACCGACAACCGCAACTCGTGCTCTGCTTGCGCCATCACGGACTCCAGACCCGAAGCCTTCACAGAGCCCTTTTGTAACTTTTTGAGGGATAACCCAACTATCTTTCACACTGTGGATTATCTTAAGAAGAAGATGACGTCGCTTGGTTACAAGGAGGTTGGTGCTGCCATAGCGTGTAATGTTCAGGTCGTGTGCTGACTATACGTGTGTAAAGCTTCCCCCTCGCGAGGACTGGGCTGGAAAGATCGAGGCCGGTGGTAAATACTTTGCCACCCGAAACGGCAGCTCCACAATTGCTTTTACCGTCGGCAAAGCCTATAAACCTGGGAATGGAGTTGCCATAATCGCGGGCCATATCGATGCGCTTACTGCTAAGGTGAAGCCAGTGAGCAAAAAGGCCACCACGGCCGGCTACGTTCAGTTAGGCGTGGCCCAATATGCGGGGGCTCTAAATGAGACGTGGTGGGACAGAGATCTTAGCATTGGAGGCAGGGTCATCGTCCGGGACGAATCGGGCAAGACCACGACCAAGTTAGTCAAGCTGGACTGGCCAAGTAAGCGCGCTTCGCTACCTTGTAGGGCGTTCAAAGCCCATTGTTAACTGTGAACAGTTGCGCGGATACCTACTCTAGCTCCTCACTTTGGTGTTGGGATGATGGGTCAAAACAACAAGGAGACTCAGGCAGTCCCCATTATTGGACTTGATAGCTCGAGCTCAGGCTCCGCCGATTCGAAGTCCGCAGAGCCTCTCGGTCCCGTCGGATCCTTCGTCTCTACTCAGCCCCCCAAGCTTGTGCGACTAATCTCGAAGGAGCTTGGGATCAAAGACTACTCGCAAATTGTCAATTGGGAATTGGAACTCTTTGACCTACAGCCTGCCACAGTTGGTGGTGTGGACAAGGAATTCATCTTTGCGGGCCGAATAGATGACAAGCTTTGCAGCTGGGCGGCATTCCACGGTCTACTAGCTTCGGACCAAAAAGAAGACGATGGGACCATCAAAATGGTCGCCCTCTTCGACGATGAAGAAATCGGTTCTTTGCTCCGTCAAGGTGCTAAGGGCAACTTCCTGCCTTCGGTGATCGAGCGTACTGTGGAGTCGTTGTGTGGCAAGGAGAAGACGTTCGGCCCTGGTGTTGTCGGCCAGACTTACGCCAACTCGTTCCTCGTCTCGGCCGATGTCACCCATGCTATCAACCCTAACTTCGTCTCTCGCTATCTAGAGGATCACGCGCCGCGTCTGAACGTCGGAATTTGCATATGTGCTGACAGCAACGGACACATGACCACAGATTCGGTATCCACCGCGATTCTTACCCGGGTTTGCGAGCTGAGCGGTTGCACACCCCAAGTCTTCCAGATCCGAAACGATTCGAGGAGCGGCGGCACAGTCGGGCCAAGTATAAGCTCTGCGCTGGGCGTCCGCGCTGCCGACGCAGGCATGCCGCAATTATCCATGCATTCGATCCGTGCCACTTGTGGATCACTAGATCCTGGCCTGGGCGTTAAGTTTTTCAAGGGATTCCTGGACAAGTGGGAGCAGGTCGATGCTGAGTGGCAATAGGAGAGGGTGTAGTGAGTGACGGGGGGATATACCAACAAAATATCTGGAGCGATTGGACTTATCTACGTTCTGTATACCTACATTTAGAGATGTGAAGATGTAGAGATTTCATTTGGCGTTGAGAATTAGAATCACCGTCCAACCTACATACTGAGTAGTAATTCATCTATCTCATATATCAATAGCCTGCTAATAGCACAGTACGTACCTGGCCTATAGCGGAATTATTGCACGTGCGTATGCACTGTGACGCAATCCCGTTTGTACGTGGGGCACTGACTTTCGTATCTGTGGTCTTGAACCTTATTTTCTTGAATACCATAATACATAGATCGGTATGGATGTTCCTACCATGAACTTGCAACAATGATATTTGTTGCTTTCTAGTCATGTTTTACAGCAGACTGTTGTTGCTTCGGCCCTGTTGATCTCGAGCCATCCTACCAGTACTTGTAATCTGCTGTTTAAATCCTACGCTTACCCTTCACGTACAACGGTAAATAACGACAATCAATTGACCAAGATGGGAATGACGTTAGACCCAGCCAGACGACAAGGGGGTCGAGGCAGGGTAAATTTCCGATTGGCATATCCCACACCGTTCTCAGCTCTTTTTGTTTTTGGCCCAGGGTCAAAATGATGCCTACATCCAAGACATTTGTATTTTATTTTATCCTCCCTCGGCCCCTCCGCCTCACACTTTGCATCGTACCTCGGCGTTTTCATGTTTTCGTGTTTGCTTTTTTTACTTTATGTCGGTTCATCACGCAAACTACAAACATAATACTCAATAGATCTCTGCATACCTATCTTCTTGTCTTTTGTATTCATTTCCAGCGCCCAGAATCAGGTCGGCCGTCTTCAGCTCCCATAGCGAAATAATCACGACGATTCCATTCGACGTATGCCAAAACAGCGCCACTACAGGAAAACCAATCGAGCAATATATCAATAAGGGTTGAAAATCCTCGTCTGCATAGAGTGACTAGCTCTGTGCCGAGGGTATAGTGGAAGCGGCGGTGTACATACTATTGGATTCGGCCTCGTCTCGCAAAAGCCATGACGTCCATTCTGTCGAAGCTGAGCCCGATTCCGCGCTTCCCCGAGTTTACCGGCCCATACAAAGTCGGCACCGTCGACGTCGAGATTCCCGTTTGTGAATTGGAATCGCCTGCACCAGCACCTGAAAATGCGGCCGAGATCGAGACGATTCAATTCCGTATCTTTTACCCTTGTGATGCCAATGCTACCGGCAAGCGGATAAGTTGGTTGCCAGCGCCGCAGCGTGACTATGTTTCTGCATATATCAAGTTCTTGGGCCTGAATGCTCTTCTTGCTGAGGCTGCTTCGTAAGTCCTTGTCAAACCCGTATCTGCTAAGCGTTAGAAAAGAAGTATTTGTTTACTAAACTCTTGCGTAACTACAGCTTTATTCCGAGACACCTCCATTATACAACTATCCCGGTAGCCGAAAATGCGCCGATTCTTAAAGCAGAGACTCCGGACGGCCGGTGGCCGACGATGATTTTTTCGCACGGTCTAGGCGGTAGTCGAAACGCCTACTCGCAAATTTCGGGGTCTCTGGCGTCTCATGGAGTTGTAGTATTCTGCCCGGAACACCGTGATGGCAGTGCAATAGCCTCGCTTATAAGGGTACCATACCAGCAGCAGAATCGATTCTTCGCACGGAACACGAAACGCATGGTCCCCTATGTCAAGATTCCTCATGATTCAACTGACGAGGTACACGAGTTAAGGAACGGGCAATTACAGGTTCGACTTTGGGAGCTAGGATTACTGTATGAGGCTATCCTCAGTATAGACGATGGGGCAAAGGTATTGAATCTGAGCAAGAATACGCCTGTTCTCGACCACTTTTCGAATCAACTACACGTCCACGATCCTGGAAGTCTTATATTTGCGGGACACAGTTTCGGAGCAGCAACGATTGTTCAGTTTCTCAAGTCAGTCTTCTACGCGGGACGGCCTGAACTCGAGGCAATGGAGACGCTGCTGTACACGCCAAATTGGGAATCATCCATCTGTAGACAGATCACTCAGCAGAATGTCACTATTCTGCTGGATATGTGGTGTTTCCCACTAACAGCGAGGACAACTAAGCCCCTTTTCAACCTCCCGTTACCTGCCTACGCGCCATCTAATTCATCTTCCTCGCCCTCCAAGCCTCCCGGCGGTAACGCTATACTGGCTGTCGAGTCTGAGGACTTCTTCAAATGGCGGGACCACTTGCACGTGACAGCCCGTATCCTATCGCCGGATCCTTCAACACAAGTTGTTGCGCCGCCCATAGATACCGCCATGCCACATTTCTTCTATGTGAAGCGCTCTTCACACGTGAATCAATCGGATTTCGCCCTCCTATTTCCCTGGCTAACACGCAAGGTCCTCGGCTCCGCGGCACCCGGGCGCGCCTTGCGGCTCAATCTGCGGGCAATATTGCAGGTGTTGCGCGTCAACAATATCGCGGTTGCAGGGACGCAGAGCGTGGATATGGTTGACAATACAGCTAAGGATGCGAAAGGGAATCCGCGTGGTGCTGGTAAAGAGATATGCACTGATGATAAAACGATCCTTGAGCACGAAGGTAATGCCATCCGGGAGAACGAGGAGACGGCGACGATGTCAGACGATCTAGTACAGGCGTGGAAATGGATCGATATTGTCGGGATGGGTTCGAACGATGAAATGCTTTGCGAAGGACAGCCCGGGAAGAAGAAAAAGAAAGGTGACAAAGAGAAAGACAACAAGGACAAGAAAGACGAGGTGGAAGAAGACGAAGAAGAAGAGGAGGAGGCGATTAAGGGTGTTGAGAAGACGGATGCGCATATGGCTGGCGTTATTGAACCAAGTGATTCGTTGTCTATTGATCGGAAAATGGACTTTGATACAGCGAGCATCTTTTCTCCCGCTGAGCGACAACCGACCGCGCAAAGTGCTTATCAAGCGAGTCTCAGCAACGCGGTCTTCTACCCCTAGCAAATTTTGCAGTTTGGCGTTGAACGGTAAAGGGCCCATGGCGTTGGGATGCGGCATAGACAGGTGACTGGGTGCCGTTTGCGATTTTTTCAGAGCTCAAGCTCGAGACTATCTTTTCTCTTTTCTTCGGCCTGCCAGATTGATATCATTTGTTTTTATGTATAGCATGGGAGTTGGTGAAAGAGTGGGCGTATTACTTATTACGAACAAAGTCTGAAGAAATTTTCAATATACATGATGGAGCTCAGTATCAAAAACAAGAAGCTATCAGTAGTGGAATGTGTTCCTCGTCTGGTGATAGTATTTGAAATGGTAGAGACCATAGGCGGTCCCTTTTTTCTTTTTTTATGAAAGAAAAGGTCATAAGGCTAGGTTACCGAATCCCCTTCAACCCCCATCAGTGCTGGACTTCGTGAAGGCATTTCTCTGCCATGTCATAATAGAGCTGTCGGATGATTGACAGCCATCGGCCCTTCAGTTCTGCGCCTGTAAATACAATCTTTTCGACGCATAGGCCCGAAGACGTCAGAAGGATAGCTTGTAAGTTCGTCTTCATTCTGTATAAGAGGGAAGTCATCCAACATTTACTCGCTGATTGGGATATATTTGTCTGTTGCATGAGACAAATTGTTTTCCACACGTGGGCCCCCGTATCCGCTGTACCTTGACAAAAAACGAGAGTCGGGTTTCTGAAACCAGGAAATGCGTGCCATCGTGGAGCTGATTTCTCAGTCTTACTCTTCAGAGACAAACGGCTTTCGCTTCGTGACCTCCGTTATCTTGGAAGCGTCGACTTTGATACTGACGTCGAGGGCCGATGTATCTCCGGTTCCCATGCGCTTGCGTCTCTCGTTTTCATTCCGGGCCCAGCCAGGATCGATTCCGTGTTCTTCCAGTAATTGGTTCCAGATCTCTTCAAACCAGGTATCCTCGACCCAGTCGCAGATTGTGATCCCCTCATCAGAATCGAAGATGCAATCGGGGCGTTGTTTGATCCCGGCGGATATAACGTATTCTGCGATTTTCAAGCATTGAAGAGCCGCCATCGACGATACATAGTAACCACGATAAACGATAGAATTGTCCAAGCAGTAGTCGATATCTATAGGGTCAGTATCGGATTTCTCATCGAAGCCGCCGCAAAGTATTGCGACACAATATGCGACTGGAACCCATCGACATTCTTGTAATAACTCGTATCCAGGGGCCTGGTGAATAATGGAATCGACAAACGGCATAATCAGTTCATACCATCTGAGATCGATCAGACGTGGAGGAGAGAAGTTATCGCCAGATATTGCTATCACAGTTCTGCCGCACCTTTCGACAGATCGAAGTCTGCTAATATAATCCCAAAGCAACTCTCCGATGAAATTCTCGTCGGTTAGTGGAACTAGATTGACTTCTGAGGCTCGGCAGACGCACAACCAATTGGGGATGATGTTTGAAATCATGTTAGAAACTTCTTGGTATCTTAAGCAGACACGCAAAAATGGCCTCCAGAGGTACCCGGGCTCGTCATCAAACCAGAGGCTGCCCATATCAACAGAAGATAAGCTACGAAGGAAGTGGAACACGCTATATCTTTTCCCTATCGTTGAGATGTCGAAGGGCGCAATGGCGAACGCTATAGGCGTAAGTCCGTCACTGTCGATAATTAAGCCATCTATGCCTTGTGTAGCTGAGTATATAAATACTTACGAGTCCTGTGCGTTGACGTCGGCACCGCTCTGAATCAGTGACCTTGCAATTTCCACCTGGTCCCAGAATGCAGCCCACTGTCTTCATGAGCATTGCGCCTGTCACGAGGTATAGGTAAGACTTACATGAAGTAATGTCATCCCGTCCTGATCTCGATCAGAGGGCAGAATATGCTTCTGAAGCAGCATATCTTGTACCGCGCGAGTATCGCCCTTTCTGATAGCATGATAAACCTCGTGACCTTCGGCTAGGACGCGATAGACTGGAAACTGGAAACCGAAGGTTGGAGATCCCCGTCCGTCGGCTGTCTTACGGTAGATGATTGAACAGCCCGTAGATATCCAATGCACGAATGGAATGAAATGCGCCTCGAGTTTATACATCGCTAATGGAGGCTGCCCAGGTCGGAAATGAATGGTTTGCGTGATGAATAACCAAAATAAGCCAATTCGTGTCCTTTTACTATGCTCTTGCTGGTATACTAAGGAAATATCGGATCTGCGGCCTTGGTTTCCTTGGGTTTCTCCAGCGTCGTCTTTCAGTTCGTAAGATTGTACCTTGCTTGTCTTTTCCTTATGTGTAATTTCACGATATGGCTTCTCATTACTTTCACATTTCCGCGGAAACTCCGAGAGATCTATATTCTGCGTGAGGTAGGCAAACAATTCTTCCATGTGCGCCCGGGCTGTGCCCCGGAACTCTTTCTGGGTTTCTTGAAGAAGCAAATCTTTGTACTCCTCCATCAACGGCCGCAGGACGTTTCCAATTGTTTGCTCTAACGATTCTCGGTCAGTAGTCATAGTAGCGAAGAATTGAGAATTTTTCACGTCGACTTGTGCCAGGGAGCTCATAGATTCAAGATGTGTTGCTTGAACCATCTGTCTCAGGTCATCGATACTGGCCGATATAGCGGTGTGATTGGAGACGCTCTGTTGTGATGCTTGAGCATGTGACTTGGAGTTCTCGAGCGCTATATCAGAAACAGCGCGAAGGACATCGAGCTGGCGGGTTCTCATCCCGTCGATATCCTGTCTGAGATCCTCCAAACATGATTCGAGTTGGGAAGTTTTGTTCAACACAGCTTTGAGGTCATCATCTTTTGCTAACGGCAAGGCTTGACTCTTCTGCACTTGCCAAATTTCAAACGTTAGGTGGAGATGCAACTCTTTCCTGAAGTGTTCGAGCTGCTTAACGATCTCATCAACCTCTGGCTTTTCCCATATGACTTTCAATGCTATCTTGGCTTGTGGAAGCCGGGCTCTCCCACCGTTGACTCTAGATTGTACAACATAAGCATCGAGGCGTTTGATGAGCTTATCAGCGAGTACGCAGCACCCGTCAGCTATCAGTTGGAGCGTCTGTCATGAACCACTAATAAGTACCTGCTTTGCATATGATAATTCTCAATTGGAAGCTTTACCTTCTGCTCTGAGGTAAGTGTAGTTGCGGAGTGCGTTATGGTTTGTGCCGACGATTTGACCTTGCTGGCAATTGGCACTAGATCATTTACGACGGTGCGATGGTATTCTTTTTCGGATTGGAGCCCATGTCGCGATCTACAATAGGCATGTATGAGTTTAGAGCCAAATTCGACAAACTGAACTACATTAGAGGCAAGTCCAACGGCGACGAGGGCCTCCATCATGGGCGATTGCGAGTTAAACGAGAGATGCTAGGAAGTTGAACATGTGTGTTGGATCCGGATGTCTTCATTGATGAGGACAAGGAAGGCTCTTCGCACCGCCCCGAGGCTGTGCGGGCGGGGGCTGGCCTGAGGCCTATGCCAAGCAGCATTTGAATACAAGCGCCACGCTGCCAATGGGATTTCATATCCTCGAAGGGGGCACAGCCTGAAGAAATGATTGGAGAAATGCGACGGCGAAGCTCGATGCGACGTTGGCGCCTACAAAATTATGTGGCGTTGGTCTGTCGGCGTCAAATATGTCTCTTCCTTGTTAGCAGCGCTGTGAGGGTTTCTTGAAGCTGATTATATGTTGTACGTTAAGAGCATCGTGCTATAGCACTAGGTGATGGATTATACGTAGATCTAATTTAAAGGTCGTGGATAGTACTGGGGCGAATGTAATGTATTGTTAAGTCTGTTGACCTCTTCGGGTGTTAAACAAGCGCACTATGGGTTCGGCTCAGGATCAAGCAGGAGTTCGGTCCTGCGATGGAGTTATATACAATAATGTTCACGGTATGGCTTCCGTGAGAGTATCGCGGATATATCACAGCTCAGTTCGTCTTTTATACACCCCTGTCGTTTCCGAGCATCATGACATTTAATCTGCCAAGCCGACGTGGGAGCACCCGGTACTTCTCTCACGAAGCAGTTATTCTAACCGAATTATATCCTCATCTTTGCTAAAACCATTGATGAAGTCTGTATAGTATGGGCTGAGCTGCCAAGGCAGGCACCAGTAGGACACGTCAAGACCGAATATTGATAATGCGAGATGACGATACTAATGCCATTATATGAATATCGATGCGATATATGAAGGAGCAACGACAGACTCTCGATGCAAACAATCCAACTCCAATTAGGCGTTGTGGTTAGGCCGAAACTGGATTTGATGGTTGGCTGTCGTTCTGCGACCCCAAGATCAATCGATTGGCGAGACACGTGGCCAGGGAACACGTTCTTCAATAGCTCATTCCGTTTTGCTCTTCTTCACCGCGGGATCTGAAGTCTGGGCGGCAGTGATCTTCTTTTTTTTCCCACACAGCATCTCGCGTTTCTCTTTCTTACGAGCCTCCTTGTCCAAGCTGCCGATTACTCTGTTTTCTTTCCCACAAGGCCACCTCTCAAACGCCGCGGCTTCCTGTTCTTCTGTCCATTCCTGGGGGAGAAGAGCGAAAACAAGATAGGAAGTATGCGTCTTGATCTCAGCTTCGGTGCGGTGAATCAGTCTTCCCGCCATCCAAGGCTTCAATGAGGCTGAATCGCCCGAAGCAGTATTTTTCTCGATTTCATCGACGTCTCCATTCTGGCCCTCGTGGTTCTTCTCGGCGTCAATATCTTCCATATTGATATCAGTGTCTGGCTTGTCCTTATAGAACTCCTTAAACCGGCTGTCAATCCGTTTCAGCCTCGTGACGGCTTCCATCACGTTACCAGGCGATTGGTTGGTACCTCTTTCCAGAGGCATATTCAGTCCCACCTTTTCCCGCATAACATTTATTCTCCTATGGGCCACCTCAACCATCTCAATTTCCATCCAGCCCAATCGGCGCATTACTTCGACAGTTTTGGTGACTTGTTCGATACAAGGAGAAAACGTACAGATATGCACAGTTCGATCGGCACGTAATGGGGACTTCCACTCGGATGATGACTCTTTTAAAGGCTCCAACCCAGCACCAGCTAGCTGAGACACGTTCGGTTTCCTACGGGACAGGTGAGGCAGAGCCTGCCAAGGTGCTGGAACGTCCAAGAATATGCATTCTGCCCCAGGGCTTTCGCCATCGACCAGAAACCCATCGCTGTACACATCTCGGTTTGTCAGCTGAACAACTCCGTTCAGGTGATGATCCTGGATCTCCTCCCGCATCTTCAAATAGCGCTCGTGATTGAACTCGAAGCTCCAGACTTTCCCTCTCTTGTCCGAGGGATCCTTAGGATAGCCGTTGTACACTGCCCTCGTGGCGGCATGTGTGAAACTCCCGCTTCCCGAACCAGCCTCTATTAGCTGCGCCCCTGGACGAGCGCGGATGCGGTGTAATATGTAGCTGTAGTCAGGGGTATACACGACCTGGGTTCGGTGAGGCAAGCTCGATGTCCAGACTTCAGGAGTTGGTGGAAGAATATGTATAAAACCAGTGGCGGCTGTCTTGACATCTTTCGCATTGCTAGCGCTAGACGCAACAGCCTCGGTGTCGTTCTCTGTTGCCTCAGCATCGGCAACACTGGCGAGCTTCCGTTTCCGGCCCCTCGAGCCAGTATCTACAACGGAGGCGCGGATCTGTGAGCCCCATGGCTGACCAATAAGTGTCGAGTGTGGAAACGACCCGAAGCGAGTGTTGATGACGGGGCCTTCTATGTAGCCGTCAGCCATGCCAGAATCCTGACTCAGATATACGGGCATGACATTGTCGCGCGAGAGATGAACAAGCGCAAGGGCGCCAGGAGTGGCCAGCGGCCCCGGGTCGAGGAATGGAGACGTCGTGGTCGACATTTCGCATATGTGCTGTATGTACGAAGTAGTTATACAACAGTATAGGTGATGGTGGCCGATATAGTAGTCTGTTCAATTGGTAGCTCTGTTCTAATTTTTTGTTGTTGTTGACGAATGGCCGGAATGAGATGAGGCTACTATGCTATCTATGAGTACTTAGACAAACAGACAAATTGAGCTCGACCACTGCAACCTTGGTTGGTCTGCCTACGTCTGTCTGCATAGGTACTTACCTACCTAAGTAGATATAAGTTTTTTTTTTTGGTTTCCGATAAGGCTGAGATGGTGAAATCAGTTAAGAAGTGCGCTAATGGCGGGGTAGCTTCTGGCTGGTCACTCCGTTGCCCTTTTTGGGCTAGACATAGAGGGGTGAATGGCCAAGTTTACTCCTTGTGGTCAGGGCAAAAGCCAATTAATCTTCGGTGCTGTCATCCGCCAGCCATACATACCCCCCGTTTCCGTGACTCAAACCTTTGACTCAACTTGGAAGTCTGTCATTGCGACTTTGATTTATTTACTTCGGACACGTCGCTCATTTCTTCTGTTCACTCCGTTCTCTCTTCTCTTCCCTTCCATTCCCCGTTACACCTTTCTTTTTCCTTGATGTTCATCTTCTCTTCTCGATCATTTCGGCATTTTACTCTTATTTCATCAAGATCGAAACAAGCTCGGATCCCACTCCGGCGAAGCATCGCGACGCGACCTGCCATGGATTCGATCAAAGTTCACGATTCATTAAGGCCTGGACAGCCTGTTTTGTTCACGCCGATCGAGAAGGGGAAAATATCCTGGTACGCCTGTGGTCCGACTGTTTATGACCACAGTCATCTGGGCCATGCGCGCAACTATGTCTCGACTGATATCATCCGGCGCATACTGCTCCATCACTTCGGCTTCGACGTCAAGTTTGTCATGAATTTCACAGGTGAGTTCTGATTTCCCTAAACATGTCCAGCCCTGAGGCGTCTGTCCATATGCAACATGAACTAACTCTTCCCTTCGTGGAGACATTGACGACAAGGTGTGTCCACGGATCTAGACAATATTCTTCCGTGAACGCAAAACTTATTTTACTTTCGTAGATTATTCTTAGAGCACGAAGGCAACGACTACTCGAGAACGAAAAGCAAAAGAAATATACCGAGGCCGAGCTTTCTGAGCTAGGCATAGCTGCTTTCAGGGCATATGCGAAGAGCAATCTCCCCAAACTTCTTGAGGCTGACGACGGTCCTCTGGATCTAGATAACTATATACCTCGTAGAGACGCCGCGTATGGACAAGTACTGGCTGGAGGAACATTGACCGGGGAAGGCAAACCCGGAGATGACGAAGCGAAGGTGAAAATGCACATCAGCAACATGAACTCTGCTGTTACCGCTATTCGCGGTAACCAGTTGTTCTCGGGCGCCGAGGAGATATTGTTACCATACTTCGATTCGCTCTACAAAGAATCCTTCGACACTAGCGACCAGACCGTATTTACATCCCTTACGCAACTCATGGAGAATGAATTCACAAAAGATATGGATGCGCTCAACGTCCTTCGCCCGGATGTAGTGACGAGGGTTACGGAATACGTACCGCAGATCGCCAGCTTTGTGGAGAAAGTCGTGGAAAAGGGGTTCGCCTATGAAGCTGAAGGGTCTGTGTACTTTGATATTGCTGCTTTCGAAAAAGCCGGCAACACATACGCACGTTTACGGCCAGAAAGTCGGAACGACAAGGCTCTCCAAGAAGAAGGGGAGGGCTCTTTAGGTAAGAGCTTGGGAGGGAAAAGAGGCCCCGGAGATTTTGCCCTATGGAAGAAGTCGAAACCAGGTGAACCTTATTGGCCAAGTAAATGGGGCAGTGGACGACCTGGGTGGCATATGTATGCGTTTTCTGGCTTCCCCTTGCCGTTTATTTACCCTTATTTCTTCTCTCCTAGAAGGATACTGACTCGCCATCTAGTGAATGCTCAGTAATGGCGTCCGATGTCTTGGGCTCACGTATGGATTTTCACTCTGGTGGCATAGACCTCGCTTTCCCGCATCACGACAACGAACTAGCTCAGAGCGAAGCTTACTTCTGTGAGCACGGGCACGAACATACCTGGGTTAATTACTTTTTGCATATGGGGTACGTTACATATTCCGGTCCCACTGACAGTAGCATCGAATGTTTCTCAAACCTCATTTTACATGTTACCCAATCCGATTTGATGAGTTACGTTGACTAATTGGTTTATAGTCATTTATCGATTTCTGGATCGAAGATGTCGAAATCATTGAAAAACTTCGAAACTATAAAGGACGCTTTAGCCTCCACGTACACTGCCCGGTCCATGCGTATCGTCTTCCTACACGGAAAATGGAATGATGGTGTAGAAATCACACCGAGTATGCGAACACAAGCAGACACCTGGGAAACTACCGTAAATGTAAGTCGACTTTTATCTTGCTAGGACTAGAATGTGTTTACTAATCTGTATAAGAACTTCTTCATCAATGTGAAGTCGCTATTAGTGGAGGCCAACGACACAACTACTGCCATAAAGAATGGGGTACAGGGACTCTCAGTCACCGAAAATAAGCCTACGGAGGGGTTGCTGGCCGATTTGGAACAGGCTAAGAAGGATGTCAACGACGCGTTAAGCAATTCATTTGACACGCCACAAGTAATGCGAACCATTGCGGATATCATCCGAAAAGCGAACATAAGTATCGGCGCTCAAAATGGTAAATTGGAATTGGCAGCGGTCGAATCTATCGCGAGATGGGTTACGAAGATCGTCGGCATTCTAGGTCTGGATGCTAACGCGAATCCACCCTACGAAGGCCTTGGATGGGCTTCTGCATCTGCGGGAGCTGATGTAGACCCAACTACCGCAGTGCGGCCTTACGAAGCGGTCTACAATTCTGTACTGTCAGACGCTAAATCGCTGAACCTTCCCACGTCGGAGACATTGACCAATCTATTGTCTCAGTCACCAGGGCTTGAATTCGATTCGTTAGCGAAAGCAGGTGTTCGAGATCCTGAACAGCTAGGATTGCCATATATCCGTGCTACTTCCAGGCTTCGTGACGAATTACGGCGGATTGTACCATCAGTTGCGCCCGAGCTCAAGGCAGCTATTCTCAGTCTCAGCGATCGCATACGAGACTTCGATCTAACGAACATCGGTGTCTATCTCGACGACCGACCGGACGGCCAACCATCCTTGCTTAAATTCATTCCTGCCGCGGAGCTCATCGCAGCGAGAGAGGAAAAGGCAGCCAAAGATGCGGAAAGGGCAAAGGCTAAGGAGGAAGCGAGAATAGCCCGTGAGAAAGCCGAGGCAGAAAAATGGGAAAAGGCGAAGGTCGCACCCCTAGATATGTTCAAAGACGATGAACGCTACAGTGAATGGGATGCTGAAGGCATGCCTACTAAGTTGAAGGATGGCAGCGAGGTACCCAAAGCGCAGTTGAAAAAACTGAAAAAGGAGTGGGACAGGCAGAAGAAGCTACATGGTGAATATCTCACTAAATTTGGGGGCAAATGAGGGGCAAATCTGTGCCCAGGGTTCGAATGATTTGGATCCAATATACCACTGGCTTGAAGGTATTGGCGCATGGAGCAGTGCAGTAATTCCTAAAGACTTCTATTATCATGAATGGGCAGCAATCGTGGATTACAATGAGGCTGCTTCACTGATTATTGTTTGAGGTAGAAAGGTATGCAACGCTCAAAAGCCCTAACCCAGCATCACTGTCGAGCAGAAGTACGTTAGAACAAGCATTGCCAAGACACTGATCGACTTGGCAACCACCTTTAGCGTAGTGCATCGTAGACGACATGCATAATATCTCAAGGAACCTCCAAATCTGACGATCGTTCCTGAAGTCGCTGTATACCAGACTTATAGTTTCGATTCCAGGTGACTACAATAACTTTCGATTGGGACCGATTTCCGGAGCCATTGTTATTTTCTGAGTCTGCGATCGGCCTTCGCAATCCTCACAGGCTATCTACTAAGGTAGAGGCCGCCAAATCCTACGGCTAGACGACTTAGCTGGATCTGTTGGCCCGCGATTGGTTCTATTGTTGCCGGCAGAAACTTGCCGAAGTACTCCTGGATCTTCGGAAATCGGCCTAGTCAAAAGATCCATCCCGTAGCGGCATTCCCCCTCGTCGTACCTCCAAGTAAACCAACAGGCGTAGGGACATGTATTCAGCCACATTCGTCAACGAGGGGGAAGAAACGCTAGAGATTCAAGGATAGACCATTTCAGCTCGTATGATTCAAGGCAGTCTCTACCTCATTTAACTGGGTCATCCGAATCTCCTTCATCATGCTGCCGTATGAGCTAACAGCTAGCTACCCTAGTGGACTGCCCATGTCCATCGTCCAGGTGGAGTACGCGCTCTCAAACTTGATCGTTTCTCACCCTAAACTTCGCTTAGTGCCCTCCTCCGCTCTGACTGGCGGGGAGCTGGTGGCTGAGTAACTATCTGGCCAATGGTCGACCCATGGGCTCGCATACGTCAAGGGGTCTTTGTGTTTCGACCAGATACCTGGAGCTACCTTTGCCTACCGGCATTGTACGGCCTCCTGTTGGTAGGTTTCGTCATATCGAACCGGCTTGTCATGCGTTATGTAATGGCATACGTGCGCGGGAGGAGGTGGGAGGAGGAGGAGAGAGGTATATATACTAGGGTCCTCCTCTCGACCCCTCCTCGTCAGCTTAGCACTCGATGAACTCAACCCCTAAACAAAGAAACACCATCACTGTCGTCTTTTCATAAACACTACAATCAGTCAAAATGTTCGGATTTGGTATGCTAGCCCCTATATCCCAAATCATTGAGTGACAAGAATATCAGGATTTACTGTCATTGTCATAGTGGTGCTAACATGTATTTATCTTGCGTATAGATGAATCTCGTCAGAAGCGTGACGAAATCTACGATGGCCAGCCTCACGAGTCACACCTGAGCCACGAGCTCGTCGCTGGCGGCGCTGCCTTCGAGGCCATGAAGGTGTTTGAGGACCGTCAACGAAGCGAGGGTATGTGGATTTTTCTCCGCCCTGAGAAGAAGTCATAGACGTCATTACATCGCCCAATTCCTACCCTAACTCTCTAAGCCCCTTACTGTTATCCCTCTTGAACCTATGCAAGTGTAAAAAAACACGTCATCCAAGGAGCATTCGATCCTCACGCTAGAGTTCTACACACCTCACACATTATGACGGTCCACTAACCACATCACGATATCACAGGCAAGCCAGTCAACCACCAATTCGCCAAGGAGATGTTAGTAGGCATTGCCGGCGCCGAGGTCGACAAGCTGTTCGAGACCAAGGGCCTCGACGCTCTCGACCGCGAGAAGGCCAAGCACCAGGCCAAGAGGCAGGCCGAGCACCTCTACGACGAGCAGTACGGCCAGTATGACCAGTACGACCCGTAAGTGATAAGCTTTCTTTATCGACTCTCGGCTGTTGCCACCCCCTTCTGACTGGTAATGTATGCTGATATGTGGGATGTCTGTATAGCAACCAATACGAGCGTCACGAATCAATGAGATACTAGATTAGGATAGGGACTTTCTGGCGTAATGTGAGGATAGGATCCCAGTAGAATTGATATTCACTCAAATAAAGGAAGCCGAATATCTGTCAACTTGGTTCATAATATTCTCGTGTGCTTGTGTGATGAACTTGAAAGCGTTTTCGAATTGAATACTCGATCTTACACTCGATTTCAAGGCACAGCATCGGCCCTATAAAGATTTGTCCGACTCTGTTGTATTTCCAGAGGTTCAAGTAGCCTAGTGCTTAAGCGCAGACTATACGCCAAGCCCATGATTCACATCAACACCCTGGGCTCGAGGTACCAGTTTTCGTGTTCACTTTCGCCATGATTGACTCGTTAGCTCAGTGAGGATCTCAAGAGACAAAGACCGAGTATTCTCTGTATGATACGAGGACAATCCCAGAGCTTTTCAAAGTGCCATGTCCTTCGTGGAAGATACCGTCGTGTGGTCATCGAAGAGCCGCCTGTCTATGCACATTCGCAGATTGGTATTTCCCGATACCGCCAGAATTTGTTATCATTTTACCCCAAACGCCATGAAATGTCGAATAAGTAGCTGAGTCACCGTGACCGACACTCTCTCATCTTTCTGGTATTCTTCTTCGCCCAGAAGCAGGCTTGGATCTCCGTAGAAGTATATCGTCTCGTATTGGATCCCCAAATATGCCGTCCTCCTTTTATCTTCCACCGCGGCCACTAGCCCTCGCACGGCTGACGGTCGCACGTCCTCTCGCTAGACCAACACCACGACCTCGGGCGTTACGACTTCGGAACATGGGTGCATTTCTAGACAAGATATACATATTAGTCACGCTGCGCGACACTATGGGAGGATTAGGTTGAACCAAGTTAGACGTACTTTAACATATCCGGCACGATGAAAAACCGCACGTGGCTGCCGCGGATGTAGACTTGGTCCAGATGGCTGACTCGACCGTCACGCGCTGTTACGGTAATGTCCTTAAGTTGTACATTCATGTTGTCCTCGGCTGCGTAACCTCAATTAGCAGGAGTACGAGATAATGGCGCCGCCAGATCAGTACTGAAATGACATCGCGCACATATAGCGATTGGAGTTCCTACCCTCGAGCAGTTTGCCACGGTATGTCTGACCAGATGTGATTTCGAGCGTGACAATGTGGCCTTGCGCCTCGTTCAGGAGTTTAATTGGGATGCCGATTGTGGACGTCATGGTGGCCCTAAGAATCGCACGCTCCTACTTAATGTCGGAAAAGGAGAAAGGTGTGTATGGGTAGAGCACTAGGAATGCTAGGATTGGTGTCGGTGAGGTCGTCGAGTGTTGGATACTTGCGTGGATGGAGAGCTCTCTCTTGCGATAAAACAATTTGGATAGCCAGCAGCAAATACACTCCTACTCTACCAAGCTCCAGCAGACTTAAAGTGGGGAGCGAGCTTCTGCTCCCAGCTGCAACACAGCTGGCCCCACCTGGAAATTAACCTATCATCACCTACTACTCAGTTCCAACCCTTTTAGCATCTGAATACTATCAATTACAGCAGGTGAGTGGCACAAATACCAGCTATAACCTGGAAATCAATAACCCAGGGAACCACATCTTTTGTCCTTCACTTCTTGAGCCAGAAATTGAGGTGGTTCGGATCACATCAAGTATTATGCCTACCTAGAATCATATGTAGTGCACGCGACCAACTATCCACGTTTCAGTTGCTTCTCTTCAAGCTCATAGAACCCGCAAAGACGCCGTCGTCGACCTTCTCAGTCCATACACTGTAGATTGGAGGTAAACGAAATTGGAATTGGCCGACTCCATCGACGAAGGGGCATACACTAATTGAAGTATACTGGTCAACTGGCGGACACATCAGCCTTAATGTTGACATGACATTGGGCTTCGCGATGGTTTTTGCTTGCCACGTACCTACATGTAGGCAGGCAATAAACCTATGTAGATGCTAAATCATAGCCTTTGTTCGAAGCAATATTGCTACCTCAGCATGGTTCTGTATGAGCACGCTTTCATAGCGGCATATGATTGAGGCAGTCAAGCAGTGACATGTCTTATAAAATGCCAGTTGACTCTATATCCATAATATGCAAATAGTGGGCTATCGCAATACCGGGTATATTCGACACATGCGTCTTGTGCTACCTTGGGACCCCTTGTTTGGAGCGAGCCCCTCCAAACCCCCCATTATTGACGGATAGTGCCCCTCCATAGATACATTCAGGGCGCAGTTGCATGTTGACAAGTTTGCCGTTGTGACTCACTACCCGTCCCTCTGGCAACTTTTCAAGACACTCGTTAGCGACTGAGCGACACCTCTAATTTTTAACCCTGTTTGCCCTGCCGTGCTTCTCCTAGGCCAGTTTCCCGCCCGTAACAATGGCTTCTCAACCAGAAGCGCCTGGCGCCGAAGTTCCGCCTGTCGCGAACCCAGATGTTGCGAACCCCCCCTCGACCAAGCAGAATGTCGACCCTTGGAACGTTTCCGGCGAAGTAGGCGAAGACGGAAAAGTCAAGGCGATTGACTACAAAAAATTGGTCGAAGAATTCGGCACCAAGCTCATAGACCAAGAGCTCCTGGACCGGTTTGAGCGAGTCACCGGCCACAAACCCCATAGGTTCCTGAGACGCCAGATTCTGTTTAGTCACAGGGATATGGAGGTCATTCTCGATCGCTATGAGAAGGTATACCATGGCAATCACCTGTCAGCTACTATCTGTCGTCTAATTGCACCCACAGGGAGAGCCCTTTTATTTGTATACCGGTCGTGGACCCAGTAGCGATTCCATGCACATCGGTCATACCCAGATCTTTGACCTTTGCAAGTCAGTATCTACTTAATATCCTATATGCTCTAGGATAGAGGGTTAACAAATGGCAATGCAGATGGCTACAAGACGTCTTTGACGTTCCTATGATCATCATGCTCACAGATGGTATGTCGCCCAGCGCTACCATTTCATATCTTCTCCTTTGCTTCAGAAGCTGAACAAGAACCTTAATAGATGAGAAGTTCTTATTTTCGGAAAAGCGCACCGTCGACGAAGTCATTGGCTACTCGCGTGACAATTGCAAGGATATCATTGCTATAGGATTTGACCCAGACAAAACCTTCATCTTCTCCGACTACGAGTACATGGGCGGCGCATTCTACAAAAATGTCACGAGATTCAGTAAACTCGTGACCTACAATACAGCTAAGGCTGTGTTCGGCTTCAACGAAAGGTGCGGATTCAATAATACTGGGCGAGCCTACCTCGTACTGATTTCCCTTGCGTTTCATATCGACTAATTTAGCCACAGCTCGAATATTGGAAAAATTCACTTCGCTAGTATTCAAGGCAGCACAGCATTTGCCACATCATTTCCTCACATTTTTGGTGACAACGAGAAGGAGACAGCCAACATCCCGTGCTTGATCCCATGCGCTATAGATCAGGATCCTTATTTCCGTTTAACCCGAGACTGCGCAATGCGGTTAAAGTACGCCAAACCATCCTTACTTCACTCTCGTTTCCTGGATGCGCTACAAGGTCCAGGCTCTAAAATGTCTGCGAGTGTTGATACTTCCGCCATCTTCATGAAAGACACCGCCAACCAAATCAAAAACAAAATCAACAAATATGCATTTTCAGGTGGACAAGAAACGGCAGAGCTACAGCGCGAACTAGGCGGCGATCCGGATGTAGATGTCGCTTATCAGTACTTACAGTTCCTCATGGAGGACGATGAGGTATGACTATCTCCATATTCAACATGTTCATAAAACTAACTGATCTTGAATAGGAATTAGCCAAGCTCGGGCAGGAATATAGAGAAGGCAAGCTACTGACTGGAGAGGTTCGTTCTTTCCCCATATCCCATCAGATATGTATCTTTCCTAACTGTCTTGTAGCTCAAAGCAGTCTGTATCAAATACCTCCAGGAATATGTAGCAGGTTTCCATGAACGGAGACGCAAAGTAACAGATGATGTAGTCAAACATTTCATGTCAGTTCGGCCCCTAAAATGGAGAGGGAATCCTAGAGTAGAGAGAATCGTCCCAGTCTCGGACAACCAAGCAGAAGGCGCCGGCGATGGAAAACTGTCGAAGAATCAGCTCAAGAAATTAGAGAAAGAGAGACAAATAGCCGCGAAAAAGGCTGCGAAAGCAGCGGAAAAGGACGGAGAGCAATAGATATCCCTCCAAAACATATCACAGAATAAAATATACAGATACAAACTGAGTGACAATATGGAACATACCGAGTATGACCCATTTACACTTGTCCCCAATTGACGCTTGCCAACGCTTATTTCACCAACGAGACAGGAGGATTCTGTGATCTCTAAGCTTCTACAGAGTATCGCTCAAGGTGGTTCAAAAGCTGTTTGGGTTACCATCTCAGAACAATACCATTTGAGAACAGCTAGAAGGTATGTTGCTGAGGCTGAGCCTACTCGGGCAGATTCACCCTGTTACTCGGATAGCTGCGGAGCTAACACCTTTGATGGCCAAGTAGAGAAGGAACTCCGGGCTCAAAGTTCAAAGCTGGTAGGTTTGAAAGATCCGGCGATAGCTAACTGAACGTCAATGTCCTAGAGATGAGACAAAAACGAGAAGAACCATATCGTGCCGGTCATGAAGTCACACAGCGAAACTCCTACTGTCCCAGCAACTTCACTTACTCGGACCTAGAGTCTTTACGAACTGCTAAAGTTACAGGATAAACAATATATTTCAGTTCAAACCCAAAGCCGTCTGGGAAAACAAAGTAAAGCTTCAAAAAAGAAGCACAGCATTACAGGAAGTCAAACATACGCAGAGATAATACCATATGTGATGGCTCAACTATTACGAAAGACCTAATCCCTTTGAAATATACGTTATCTCGGTTATCTCTCGGCCGCCTAGTGTACTAATAATGAAAGTCTTTTGTGTCCGCATGCATTTGTGCACACATATGTTACCTTACAGGCCTACTAGTGTTGCTAATCCGAAACTCCACCAAACCGATTGAATCCATAAACTATGTGATCCTTCGACACACATGATGAACTAATAAGCAGTCGATTCTTGATCGACGCTATTGCGTAAGAAAGCAAAAAGCAAATTGTCCCAAGAGCCTGAGCGTAGGTTGCTAGTAGTAGGGACGATACCCAATCAAACTTCAGCACACCTATACAGTTTGAATTCTTCCAACGCAGCACACATGGTGCAACAAATCCATAGTCGCCAATTTGACATCCTCAACACTTGCCTGCCTTTCATGGGATCACTGCACATTTACGCCCAGCGAGGCAACTGATACAACTTCTTGCTCACCACTGGCCTGTCACATGTGCAACAATTCTTTAAGGATGACGGTGGAGTTGGCATCGTGGAATTTGAAGGAGCCACCAGCGTTGTATCACTGTTGTGCTTAAAGGTTGAGCTTCCCGGGGATTCGTTGACTGGTAAGACAGCGGGGACAGCTTGCTTCTTGCGTCGACGAGAGACTCGCTTGGCAATCGAGTTACTTTTCTTCCATTTGACTGCATCCATGAAAAGTTTGCGGGTAATAGGCATGCAAGCGGCCACGATTGTGAGTCCAGGCTCGAGATAATTGAATAGGAAACCTCCCACAGAGTAGACTATCAGATATATTAGCATGGGTCGTAAAATTCATCTTCAGGTGAACCGCAGTGTTGTATGGTTGAGAATATCTTACAAGGTTGATGATCATATGACTGCTTGGCTAGGCGTGCTAAGACTACGAGTCTTGCCATGCCGCAACCGAGGGAGCTAAAGAACAGTCGGTCAGTTTAGTCATTAAGAACAGGACCTAGATACTCACGCAAAGCCGAAGCTCATTGCAATAAGCAAGCCTATCTTTTCGAATTTCTTGAGTTTAAGTGGTCGCACGATCTTCCAAGGTAGAACCATGAACCACCCATCCAAGGCACAGGAAAGGACTATTGAGTGTAAGTGTTCGTACATTTCATTGTCCAAGTTTCAATGAAATACATACCTTGAACTGTGATCCGAAAAGCTGTGATCCCCTTAAAAGTGATGCATCCTTGCTCTATAGAGGTTTGGACTCGATAGGGCTCTGCTGGACCACCGCAATCTGCTACCCAGTAACTCCATGCTTGAACGACGAACATGATATCGATGACGAAGAGGGAGAGCCCAATACTGCTCCTCCACCATCCTGCCATTAGTCTTCCGAAGGTGATTCCCAGAGATGTCTTGCTGAAACCCAGGGCGAAAGAGTTGAAGAGCCCCATGAGGCTACCTGCCACTATCGAGTCGAGTCAGTAGCGCTTACTCGATGAATAGGAACCAACAGCCTAATGAATTGTTGGGATTGGTTTTTCTCAATGTGAGGAGAGAGAGAAGGTATGGGGGAACGAGTTGGGGCAGATACTCACAAACCATGCGAGCAGATGCAGTTGTGGTCACATTAGGCTCGTACTTCTGGGGAACCCACTCCCACATTGCGACACCGTTTCCAACAAGACAGAGCTATCGAGTGAGTAGAGTTGTCAATATTGTGTTCCTAGGCTCCGAGGTAGAACGAAAATCTTACCAGAGCGGCGATCAAGAAGTAGTCATCGGACATCAAACGACGGCGTCCTCGAAAGATGTGGTAATACATGCGCAAAATCACCAAAGAAGCGGCCAAAATGAGAATGGTCAAGATCGCCGCTTGCATTCCCGGGATGCCACCGTCCTTGCTTTGTGGCGTCTCGACCTCCGGCGCGGTCCAAGGAGGCGAGCCGGATGTGTTCCAGTTGTGCCACTCCTTCTTGACTGGCATATGCTTGACTGGCATATGATGCATATTGATCTCCGGTATAGAGCAATTTACGAGAAGTGATGTTCGATGGATAACTGTGCCGAGCGTAGAGTGATTTAGAGACAATTTTGACAAGAAACTTGCAGGCGGTGTTGTGCGGAGGGAAAAAAAGAAAGAAGAGAGAAACGAGGTGCGTTTTGTAGATAGTAACAACACCGAAGGGGCGGGGTTGACGAGTGTGAACGATAAGGAAGTCGATATCAGTTCCCTACTGGGTGAGCAGTATTCTATTCACCCTACAGATCTAAGGAAGTGTGTACCTAGGTGTGTAGGCAAGGTAAAGACTTGAAATCCCACTGTGGGCGATGTTCTCTAACTACAAGGACCAGATGGGCAAGCACCACGTTTAATCGGCTTTTGTATCTACGCTAATATAGCCTTGTGTATCCTTTTTGGGACTGACAGCTTAAACTTGCGCTCACTTCTATAGTACCTAGTTATCTTCCAAATGTATTAGCGAGGGCAAGGGCTTCTTAAATGATATTGCTACCAGACCTAGGTAGTCATGTTCAAGAGTTATCCGGATTCGCTTTCAACACGTTTCCAGCCTAGTGCTCGCTGCTATGATGTGGTTCACGCCAGTCCACAAACTAGCAGGATCAAGGACACCAAATCGCCTAGATAAGACGGTGCCAAAATGTTCTCATATAGAACTAAGATGCCTAAGGTCCAAATTGTTTGAGCAAGACCTGCCCTTCAAGGCAGATTACAAATACAGCGGATGCATTCTAGGTTATTCCAACGCATATTCAGCAAAAGAAAAGGAGGAAGATAATGAGAAATATGAATATGTTGTAAGGCCCAGAGCCTGTAGTGTGTGCGTATGTGCACCAAATATGCTCAGAGGCTCTGCCAAAGCATGATTCTTTATGCCTTTTTTCAACTTGGTCAAGGTTCTACGCGTTTTATATATCATGTCTGCGACGCCTACGCTTATTGGTTTGGGATCGGGGGTCTTGCTGGCAGTAATTACTGGATGGCTGCCATGAAATATAGCACTGTCACGCCGCGTACTGATAAGCTAAGTGAATGACTAGTTCCTGAGACCGAGATCCATGCGCTGACAGTGAAAAAGCAAGGGCGAGTGCCTATACATCCATTTTTGGAGACACGAAGTAGGATAGCATGCAAACAAAAGGAAGAGAATCATAAAGTAAAGAATATCACAATCGGAGCTACCTTCTCAGGTTAAGCAGAGATACCTGTACTCTAGACAATAGCAGTTACGCCTCTTGTTTTGGCTCACTCTGTACCGGTCCCTGAGATGCATTCTTTTACTTGCAGAGGAAGGCTATCTTGCGCCTCATTGTCAAATGGCGCTATATGACGGTGATAGAATTGGCATAACTATGCTGTAATGGTTGCAGACGCGTTAGTACAAGTACTAACGTTAATCCTGATCCTACAGTAAAGAATATTCCTTCTATACTCAAGGACAAGAACTTGGAAAAAGAACAAGCAGGCTCTCTATACAAAATTAAGAGTATGTGCTTGCTCTTATACTTGGACTTCAAACCCAGCAGTTAATTGTAAGATGTCAGAGACTTGTCAAGGAACTGAGCTAGATCACAAAGAACAAGAGGCCCTTATAGCCTAGTGAAAGCAAGGTATATTCTCTTTTCTAAGTAGTGTCTATTTGGAGAGCTTTCCTCGATGACGTTATCCCACCGGCATCTTCGACCTTGTGCACAGGCTTATGTTTGATCAAGATAAGTTCCAGTACACCACTGCATCACTTGGCAATCTCTACAAAGTTACAGGTTTACGCTTGCTATTGTGAAAAAGACCATAAGTTTTGCTGCTAAAACAAAGGGGTCGAACAGAAAATATGTCCCAGAGTTTACCATTGAGCCTTCTTCAATGTTAATTACTGTTTCACAGCCACTTACCATTTCAAGTCGCATAGCAGGTCTCCAGAAGTTTAATACACGTTGGGTAAGTTATTGACATATGCCAATGTAACCACTTGATCATCATTGTTTAACGTGCCACTCTCTTGGAACGGCCATCACCAGGTACCTACTTAGGTATTTAAGGAAACAGCGATTCAGCTGTGATGGCAAGATGGAGTCTGATTGAGGCGCACTGTCTGCAAACAGCCAGCACTTGCACCCGATAAGGTTAGGCGTAAACTTTAAAGCGCATCATATGACTCCGTGTTCAAGTCGCGTTCTTTCAAGTTGTCTAAGTTCTACTAGTGGCACAAAGTCCCGTGCTGCACCCGCGTTAATTGTTTTTTTTCCCGGATCATTCATTTATTGACCTTCTGCAACCCAATCCCTATGATATGTTTGAGATGCGACATGCCGCGAAATCTGGCGAGGTCTCTGCCTGCAGCCGAGCGAAAGGCTTTGGCTGGTGAGAATGATAGCCAAGACAGCCACGAAAAGTTGCTTTTCCTTATTCAAGAGCATGGTATCGGCGTGGTAAGCCGCAGCCCTACCCATGCGCGTCATCCGAGAACCCCTGTTCCAGCCAATGGCCGCTGATAATGTTTCCGTTCTCTCTAGACCACCAGCTCGCCCACTCTTGATCATGCTGAGCCTCAGTTGCCAATTAAAGGTATAAATGAATGCAGAGCAATATAAGCGGCTAGCAATTGCAATAACTTTTTGCTGACATGTTTTTCTGTTAGTGAATTTGACCAGTGCACCGACTTCAAATCCAGGCGCAGTGGCAGAGAAGCGACCGCGGCAGCCCCAGGTAAGGCGCACGTACCCTTACCCCGACGATCATCGAGCACGGACGTTGCCGTTTATCTCTAATACAAGGGTGTGGCACTGATGACGAAATTTCAAGCATCCCGAGAGCGCGTCCGACGCGTCTGTGAAGAATCTTTGCATCAATCCTAACACCGACGTCGACAACGGCAACGGCGACAGCACCCACGCCAATGTTGATGCACACGCCGACCCAGATAAGGATACTGTTGCCGCGCCTGTAACAGGACCGGCCCCACGACTTTGTAAACCTAGGTCAACAGCAGCTTCATTAGTGACATCCCCGACCAGCGTCGCCCAAGAACCTACCGATTCCATCCTATGCGATGCTTACCCGTCCAGTCCACGAACCCGAGATGATGACATACCTCAATCCCTACCATCCGCTGCGCCATTGAAGACACAGACTAGAGTCATGTCTTCTCAATCGCTGACACAGCTGAACGAGGATCGCAGCTACGAGCAGTATCTTCACGACGGTTCGCAGCCGTCATCCCCACCAGGAGCTCTCGCAGAAGAGCATCGCACTCTGCAGGAGGGGGACACTGGCTATGTGAACTTCAATCATCCATTCGAATTACCTGATACCGCTCCAGTCGAACCCGACACACCCTTCCCTCGGAACAACGAACGGGATGATGCACATGGTCACTCACAGATCGCTACGGCTCGCACCAACCCCTTCGCACCCGAAACTCCTGCGGCGTTTCCACGACCCTTCCTGTCGGGTGGCGATGGCCAACTCATGGCTGCATCTCAGCTATTTGGCCAAACCCAGCCAACATCTGCACTCAAAAAGCCCAGCCCGACATCCTCTCGCCCTTCTCCCAATGTCTTCGGAAATACCGCGACATCTCCCACTCATCCTGCATCCTCACCGTTGAAAAACCGAGGTCTTGGTTCCACTCCACTTCCTCTGTATATGTCGACCTCTCCCGACTTCCAGCAACATTCCTCTCGACCGCTAGGTAGCGGGACATCCCCATCACCTACTCCGATAGATGCGCTCGGCACCGCTGGCGATCGAGACGAGGATGATCTCGACAAGACGCCACTCCCACAACTCAATTCCCGCAGAACTAAGGCTGGACGGGAGCCTATCGATGAATACCGCCCTTACAGAAGACAGACTTGGGATAGTGATCCGATGCGGCCATCAAGTCAGAACAGCGTGGATTCAGACTTTGAACGAGATGACGCTGAAATCCGCCGTCGCCGTGCTAGGCTACATAAAGAAAAGGCTTCCAAATCGTTCCCAGAAATCAGTGTGCCTCTTCCTAGTACGAATAAAGCTAAGATTGAGGTACCATCAACGAGTCGTACGGGACGCCCGAAAGACGTTCCGGGCCCCGGTTCTGAAGGGTCTATCATTCTGTGTGATGGAAAGAATGATGTCGCTAATGACGGCTCGCAAGAGACTGTAGCTGACTCTCAAGATGCTATAGTGCAGCCGAAGTCGACTGATGGAAGCGATATGCCATCTCTACCAGCTACAAATATCAATAAGTCAGATCAAGAGGGCCATCATCGGCCATTAAGTGCCCCAACAGAAAACATGGAGAAAGAGATGATTCCGGAGACCAGCCCTGCTTGCACCTTTACGGAACAACCAAAACTTATTGGAGACATAATGAATGAGGGATCCAGTGCCCCAAGTGATCTACCCCCATTGTCTTACCCGACGCCATCTGCAGGCGCCTTCTTTGCGCCATCAGGCTCACCGGGCAAACCTAGTCAGTCAGAGCGAAATGCGTCAGAAGCACCTGTCGTCGAAAAGCCAAGTATGGATTCAATTACCGTTGTGTCGTCACCATTAATTGTTCCGGCATCATCGCAACAAAGTGCTGGGCGCCGATCCAGAAGGCTCAACAGAGTGACCACACCATCCTCGACAGCTCCTGGATTAGCAGTTATGCCTTCCGACCCTGGCACAGCGTCATCTGCACTAACTGTGCTGTCAACAACACCAGTCATTTCTTCTAGCCTGACGCCGAATACCGAAGAAGCCCATATCGAAGAACCTCTGGGAAGTATCATTGTCTCCTCCCCCGCAGCAGACAGAGGACAACGTCGAGGGCGCCCGTCATCGTCGTTGCCCGGTCCAACACCGTCCCTTTCAAAATCAAAGACGGACAATCGCCCACGACAAAGTAGTAGAAAAGAGACACGTCGATTCACGCGACACAGCTCACTATCACTGGATGAGCTGGATAAAATCTCAACTGTATCTACGCCGGAGGCGTCCCGATCTGCCACCCGTAAACCGCCTCGGAAGTCCACCACACTACGCGAATTTCAAACGAAAGGTGGTCTATTCGAAGGTATGGTATTTGCAATCTCCCTCCAAGACCGCCAGCACTCGCAGAGGGGCAGAGATAAATCCGTGTCGAAAAGCAGTCTCGAGGACATGATTCGACAGGAAGGAGGTAAAATCCTGGATGACGGCTTCAATACTCTCTTTGAATTTGATACGCCCTCAACAAGCGCCAAGACACCGCCTGCACCTCTTCTGTCGAACTCATTGAAGCTTCTGGACGGTGAGACTGGGTTCACCGCCTTAATAGCTGACGGACACTCGAGAAAGGTGAAATACATGCAGGCCCTTGCCTTGGGCATCCCCTGCTTGGCACCTAAGTGGGTTACCGCTTGTATAGCGAAGAAGGAAGTGGTCAATTGGTCATCCTATCTCCTATGCGCAGGTTCAAGTACAATACTTGGCGATGCCATTCGTTCCAGAGATCTTCAGCCATACGATGCGTCCACTGCGAAATTAGCGCAGGTAATATCGCGGAGGCCCAGGCTACTAGGCGAGAGTAAGATTCTACTTATAATGAAGAAAGCTAAGAACGAAGAGAAGAGGCTACCTTATGTTTTCCTCGCACAAGTCCTCGGAGCATCTCTGGTGCGTGTTCACAGCGTCGAAGAAGCTAGGGTCAAATTACGAGAAGTCGAGTCTGGCAATGATGCCTTTGATTGGGTTTATGTGGACGATCACGTTCACGATGCGAGAAATGCCCTTTTTGGTTCGGGCTCAAACGACACAACTTCGAAGAAGCGTAAGCGCATGAGTGCGGTCACCGACGTGCGTGACGACCCGCCACCGAAGCGAATCAGGACACTGAACGACGAATTGGTCATACAGAGCCTGATATTAGGCAGACTGATTGAGGAGGAGGAGATGGAAGAGTAGGAGGATGGGGTTTGCTATTTTTCATCATTGGGGACTAACTACGGATTGCATTTCACGGCGTCTTGCTCTGAGCATCTACAGGAGTTGTTGTTTTCGAGGCAGAATTTTTGTCTCGCCTCTGGCGAGGTAACTGTTTCCAAGGCGGAACAAATAGCCTGGTAATCGTGGTGTATTTTGCAAGGTTTGGGCAAATAGTAAGGTACGAGGCAGTTGTGCCCTGTACAGATCACCTATCCGCAATCGGTTTGCGATGTTTTACATCTGGCGTGTTACGCTCGTCCGCACCATGGGGGTAGTGGGACATGCTATATCGCTTAGCTGTTAATCCATGTCGTCATCTTGACGTGAGTTCCTGGGGGCACGATGCTGCTCGGATATATTCCGCTTTGGGGTCTCTTCATCATACCGTAGTCCCCCTCGGCCCGGCACGTCGAGAGATAGCATATGAAAATTCCAGTCTACGAGGCATTTCTACCGATTTCTATTGTAGTTTAGAAAGTTCATGAAACTCATCGGACACTAATATATCTGCCATATCTGCGGGGCGCAGATTGAGAAAACCCAGATAATCATAAGGTAATGTGAAAATAAACTAGGAAGACGGGGTGGAGACTTACTAGTATGATCGAGATGTTAAGTGTTCGATCGGGTTTTCTCTTGCTTCTCCTTTCGACTTGGGACTTTAGCATTCGGATACTTCTTTGCCGAAACTAGCTCCCTTCCATTGAAAGGGGAAATAACGCCGTTATTGAACTACCGTATGTAGGTACGCGACCTTTTAGTTAGGTTCAAGTTTACCAAGGAATGGTTTGATGGTTTGGACGTGGGTTCTGCCGCGTGCTATATACGCTTTATTAAGCCCTTAGCCTTAGCCTTAGCCTGCCTGCCTTTGGGGGTTTTCTTGGAAAAGCTGAGCCCACGTTTTCTTGGCATCCTGCCAGGTCTTTGCATCTCGTCGATCTGTCGGAGAATAAAGTCACTTGCTCTCGACGCCATGTTCGCATCTGGGATAAGCAACGCGCTTTTTCTATTGGTAGATCTCTTCTCTGTGGCGTCTTGATTGAGTATTAAGTTAGGTTATTATGGCGTCATGCTGGGTAAGCTTATATACTGCGAAACTCTATACCATTAAATCCTTTGCCGACTTCAATTGTTAATTGCAAGGTCAATTTGCTTATACAGCGTGACAGGACGTCGCTAGTTCTATCTAGTGTATGTTAAGCGATCCCGACTAGACTTGCTTAGATGCCGGACAAAAGGCTCTAATTCGACGAACTTGGTGTTCGCAGAGGTCTATAATATATATTGTATTAATGCTGCTAATGGCACGGGGCCAGCCTAGAACTAACAGGATGCATGCCATTGCCCCGCACCTCTGTCTTTTGTTTTTTGTTGTTGATAAGCGCCGGAGTTGGGTGAGTGAGCCGTTTTCAGCCGCTTCCCCGAATGCAGGTGTTGGTGATACATGGTACGACATGAGAGATGCCCTCGAGCATTCATAGGCTGAGCTGTGCCCTAGGTAGGGAGAGAAAGAGAGAACCTTGAGAGTGAGTGTGTGGGGTTGGAAGAGAAAAGGAGGGGTATCATCTGCGGTACATTTACATATGCTACATGTACCTGTATATGAATGGAGGGGCGGGCATGTCCGTGAAATGTCCCTCACGAGCTGAGCTGAGATAAGACTGGTATCCACCTGCATCCGGAGCTTCTGCGCGAGTTGCTACCTCAGATACTTCAAGTTGTCTACAAAGTAGTAGGTATGCAGCAGGTGGATAGACCCATTGTGCACTGCTTTGGAATTAAATGCTTAGTTCTGAGTATGGAGGTACTTGAATAGTAGTCTACGTGCGCAGTGCTCCTTTAGTTGACGTTAGACCTTTTAGACTACTTACCGCAGACTACCAGTGTTCCCTTGAGTATAACTTCACATATCTGATGGAGCTTACCGGGAAGATGGTGTAGTCGCCTTGCCTAAATGGGCGCCGCACTTGCATCTGAACTGGGCACCGCATCAATAGACATGCATGCTTGACCGCCTTGCACCTCAGGCCGCATCGTGGGCTTGTCGAAAGCTGCAGGCTGCTTCTCAGTAGACTACCCTACATACTTAGTGTAGGTACTGTAGGTACGGATTGTTGTAGAATAATATGCGACCGGGGCCGAACCGGACGAAACCGCCTCTGGTGTCAATGCACCCATCCGTCTGGGCCGAGTCGGAGGGAGGGAAGGCTGTCGCTTGCCATTGTGCCATATATTAAGTAATTTATCTCAATGACTAATATAGCAGCGTCAACTTCACCGGTTCGATTTGATGTGCATTGTTAAGAGTTAGGAGGTAGTGATTAGATATTTACAAGGGGAAGAGCACGACTTAAGATCCTACGTGTAGATAAGGAACGCAATTAATTGGCCAAGGCGGCAGGAGTGATAGCGATAGCTCGATATAGACGTCCAATTCAAGGCAGGCCTTGCTAATAAATGACACGATATAGGAAAATGACGTGTAGACTACGCTCAACTGAGCCGAACTCTACTTTTCCAAGGTTTGGGATTCGAGAATTGAAGAGAAGATTAAGTTGAGCTGTTACGTTACAAGGCACGTCTCGCAAGAATTAAGGAGTAAGAAATATTTAGGGAATAGGTATAAGACAGTATAATAAATAAATGGAAGCAACCATCCGCATTGACATGCATGCATACAGGCACTTTCTCTTCGAGTAACATCGATTGCATATGGCTTCAGCTGACACAGCCATCTGCTTTTATCTTCAGCGTTCATCCTGACCCGTCGGCGTCGTCATATTCTTTCGCTCCTTCTATCCTTTGGAAGATTGACACTTGGCACCTGTCATTTCTGCACATCATTCTCAGGTACGTGTGTTTTAGATACAATCAACCCACTGATCACCATTGTTCCGAACTGGGGACATCCCGGATGAACAGAATACTCGGGCAGTAGCTCGGGGGAAATTGCCAAGTGTGTCATTCAGTTCTTTGAGCATTCATGGACAACACAATCTGATCTGCTTGGATCACAATGTCAGTCACAACGTTCCATCAAGCTCCAGCCTGTTCGTGGCCAAACCTATTGCACCATCTGCTCGGAAGACTGCATATTTGGTTGAACAAAATGGTGGTGTAATGGACGAGCGTCTTTCGCCATGATTCGGAGGGGTTTTATCTCCATCGATGAACGACAGCAAACTTGCAGTTTGTTTGTTTCACTAAATGATGGGATCTCGTCATGAAACCTTTTACGTGACCGGTCAACCTGACAGTCTGCATGGAAACACAATACACCTACCTAAGTAGGTCGTACTACCATCTCGAATCATCAATACACCTGATTGGACCATGCCGAGTACCGGTGTTGCGCCAGAATTCCTTGTCCTCGCTAGTATCCTGGCCGCGCCAGCCCCGGATTCTAGAAACAGACAAGTACACTACACCAAATCTCTAAGTAGAGATTTGGGACACTCGCTAGTCTCGAGTTTTACTCATTGATACAACTTCCTCTAGAACCAATCCGACTCTTACATTACATCACGTTCATCACTGATTTTCATCTGACGCTACTGTCTTGTCATCCTGAACTAGACGCTCGCAGCTTTGGAGTGGATTTTCTTAGTGTGTTACATCAACTTAAGGACGATCCTGGCATCATATGGTAGAGTCCTCTGTCTTCCTGACCCAATATCAACCAACTTTCCTTATCTGGGCGGAACTTTGATGTGGTGGATACTCCAAGGGGGTGACGAAAACTATCGAAGTCTAAGACTTTCTTCTCAAGTCCATTCCTGAGGGAGAACGGTGCGGCCGAGTTCCGGCAGTTTGGCCCCGGGTGTTGTTGTGCAGGACCCGGGTCCCCAGGTTTTTGCTTGGGGGCCGGCTAGAAAGAGCCGTGAACACGATGATATAAGTGGACCAGGGCGATCTTTGGATCATTTGCAAATACCTTCTTGAGTACTACTAGTACTAGACTATCATCGACATGATCACGATTACGCTGCAAGCGCAACGGAGCCGTCTCAGGTTGATAAGCGGTATCGCGGTCGGTGCGACACTCCCCGATTGAGGCAATTCGGGGGGCCCTTGGCTTCTGGCGAATACAGTACCTCTTTACTCCGTACCGTATATGACAATCAGTTCAGTGTGCATTACACAACACGAGCAACAACCCTGATGGTAGCAGCCGGTGCTTGGCCATAGCCACACCATCGCAGCTACGTTGTAGTTTGAGAGTTGGCCACCTGAGAGGGCTGGTTGGCTGAGCTGAGAGGCAGTTCCTCGGCGATTCAAGAGAGAGTCCTCTTTTTCAGCTGGGAAGATCCCCCCATGCTTGCTCTGGTGAACGAACTCCACCAAAAACACAACGTTTCGACGCATTCCCATATATATCTTACGTATACACGCGTATTTCTCCCTTCTCTCTTGCTCACTGTATAATATTTTTTTTTCCCGCGCTACCACCGTGCAGCAGACTAGCCGGAGGCAACCGACGAGCTAACTGGTCTTAGCGAGTACCTGTGCTCATAAGCGAAGCCCGGCCGAATCGGCGCCGGTCTCAGTGTTTCTCATCTCCAATCGACTTTCGGTTCGGTAGACAACAGACGCCAGGAAGAGCGAAAGGCGCACCACGCTAGAGGGCGCTGCCGGCGAAACCGAACAAAAAAACGCAGACAAGCGGCATCCGGTACTGTCCTTAGCCTGCACCACGTCGCGCGACTGGCCGTTAGCGGGCCAATGGTTTGCTTATGCGACGCTTGGATCTGTTGATAAGAAGAAGGTTTGTTCCTCTTTATTCCCCTCTTCCGCTTCGTTCTGCGTGCTGCGGCTTGCGTGCTGCGTTCTGCTGCCTCATGCGTCGCCAGAGTTAACGCATGTATGTAGATAGTCTTGTTGTTGCATGTAGAAGCGCTTTTGACAGTCGATCTGGATGTGATCTCATCAAGGATCGACCATTGCAAGGTACTAAGCTACGAGGTGCCAGGTACTTCTTCCTGTATTGGCGCTAAGCTCCCTTCTGTAGGGTAGTGCTTCGACGGCTTCTGCAATCTCACTGGACGATTGAACGAACTCCAATTGCTTGGCCGCTTCCCCCCACTAGCACTAAAGTAGCTACAACATCGGACCATTTCATCACACCTGCGCGCCCGCTTCCTTTGACTTTGACTTACTTATCAGCCCAAAGGTACCTGCCGCAGGTATTAGTCCACCAGGTGCATTAGAGCCATACCGACCTCCAACCTAGCTCGCCTAGTACCTGGTTTGCCTACTTACCTACCGACTGTATCCATAAAGCGTACTTGAAGTACCAGAATCTCATATCCACCTATCTCTATCCGTTGTTTCTTGTTCATGTCTGTCTTCCTTCAAGACAACATAACATTACAGCCAACCACCGCCGCATCTTTACGATCGCATACATACCTCTCCAACTCGTAACGGAAACAGCTTGAATCAAAACGCCAGCCTGCGTCCGGAACGCACCACATAGCTACCACCCACCCAATACGCTGCAGAGGCACAAGATAAGGTAAGCAAGCTTCCACACCCAAAAGAAACCAGCACACGCAATTCCCATTCCAGGTCACATCAGGCCTCTCTCGCAACACACACACACACACACACACACACACACTTTGGTTCGCACAGCCTGCATTTCTACCCAGCCCATGAATGCCGCATGCGCCAGTCACTCTGGTGCGTCGCAATTGGTAACACGACAGCCTAGTCGAGGTGGCTGTTTTCTTTTCGCAGCCCCTCCCTGCCCTCGTCCCCATCCTCCACCTGCTATCCTCGCACATCCAGGTGACTGTTCATTATAGACTGGTTGTCTTGTCGCTTTCATGGTGGGGCTGGTCTGGGATAGCCAAAGTTGATCTGTGTTCTGACCTTCCCGACTCTAATAGACACCTCAGGCACCATTGGTCCATATTGTTATCATTCGAGCCGAGGTCGCCTGCCCACAATCTAAGCTTCGATATCTTGGTCGAGTCAATTCGGGCCAGCCGTCTCAACAAAGAGATCACAACACATAGTCGTTACGGCCACAAAAAAAGGCACCTTTTTTACGCCACTCCGGGCGAGGGTCAAAGAGCCCTCACTCGTTCAGCCATGTATAACCCGGACTATGGAACGGCGAGGCGACCGCTGGAGCCGGCACCGCACGCCTACTCTCACTCACGGACCAGAACGACCTCATCCAACACATTCCCAGCTCAATATGCTCCGATGCCCACTCATTTACAACAGCCACAGCCCTCCGGCCACGCTCGGCGCTCACCTTCGGTAAATACCTTCAGTACCACCTCGAGCAACCCGCCACCCGCGGCCTTCCGAACTTCACCTACCAGCGACCTCCGTCGCAGTACGTCCTCAAGGTCGTTCGGCAACCAACAAACCGGCTACGTTGCTCTGCTCCGCAAACAGAAGGCTACCGTATGGTGCGACCGGGCACAAACCGAGGATCCGCGCATGGTCGCCCAGCAACGCGCCGCAAAACAGAGAGCCGCTCAAGAGGTGATAGGTCGCACGACGCAAGCGCGGACATCGACAGGTATCAGTGGCGCCGGGAAGGTCGTCACTAAATTTCGATATCACGGCAAGCCGGGCGTTGTTGGTTATACCCCAGAAAACCACTACATCGGCGTGGGCGGTGTTCCACTGCGATTGAGCGCAACCGAAGTAGAAGGCGAAGATAGCGAAGACGACGATATCTCTGCAAGGAGGTTGCACCACCGCAGGACGGGGAGTAGCGGACGTAGTAGCACGGCTAGTGGCCGCCGCGGTCTTGCCTATCGTACCTCGGGAAGCATCGGGCAAGGTGGTAAGCGATGGAGTCCAAACGATACACCTGAGCGAGGCAGTATGGTCGATGATCCGGAATACAAACCAGGCGAGGACCATCTTGACCGCGCCGCAAGTACGCATAGCGGCAGTAGCGCCGAGAGGGCGGATGCTCTGCCCGAACTAGCGAGCTCCAACACGGCCAAGCTTGCGAGCAACAGCAAATTAAACGCGGCCCTTACGAGAGAAAAAAGCGTTAAAAATCCCGAAGACTTGAAGAGGAGAGGCAGTGTCGACGACAGGACCATGACCCTCACATCTGGTCGGCTTTTCATCGCCAACCCGGACCAATAAACAGCGATATCGAATTACAGGAAAGGGATGGGGGGCCTTGGCGATTTCCAATAGCCAATGCTAATCTATACGCCGGCGACAGCTGGTATCATCAAATTTTTTTGCATTGTCATGGAGTTTGTGTTATTCACTGTCTGGTTTTGGTTTGGTTCCGGAATAGGGGCTGGCTGAGGAAATAAAAAGGAAAAGAAACGGCATCCAGCCAGCACCACACGGTCGTTTATTTGACATCATTCGCTTTATCATCGCGCTTGAACTTCACATTGCAAGAAAATACCCTCGCTGCAGTTTCAACTTCATTGTTTTCCATTTTTATTGCGTTTCGAGCATGAGCTGCCGAGCGAGTTGGAAGTGACGGAAGGCTCATTGGGCAGGTTAGCCTGCCAAATTAATGTGTATGCTATCTGTGGCAAGCTGGAAGTGATTCTGGATAGGATCCTCTAGTTACGGACAGTATTGGTAGATATCGAGCTTAAAGCTGTGAGAAGCTGAAATAAAGCTACTGAACTACCGCACTGGCAATATCGTCTCTCCAAATCGCTTCCCAGATCCATGGCGTAGGCCTAGTATTTCAAACAAACGTAACATTGCATTTTTCATCTATCTTTCGTGTTCGTAAAATATGTAACAATCGGCCTTTTGCATCCATGCCTGCAACGGAGTGACAAGTAAGGGGTTTGATTACCAACTAACTCTGCTTTTAGACGAGAATATAATGGGACAAGAATGTTCCTCCATGTCTTTCTACACCCAAACAATTTAGCTGGCTTTTCAGTTTCTATACACCTGGTTTGGCGGGATCCTATGCTCTTTGAAATCGACCGAAACCGTGGAATTGTGTCGTCATCTAGGGGTCCAGGCGATCGGATATTGCGGCTCGATAAAAACCTTGGACGCACGTTTAGGTGGGAAAAGGGGGTTCTAGACCGGAGACTTGCATATGCTTGCTTGCTTGCAGCCCACGGAGACAAGGCTGCTGGGATGTTCAGTTCTGCATGGACTAACTACCTCGACTGCGTCCTCGATAGCTGGGGAGTGGGGAGGGGGAAGAGATCAGGCTGGCTCCCTGTTTGGCACGTTCGTCTCTCGCGTCGTGTGGAAAGTCGGCGTGTGGGGGAGAACGTGGCGGGAAGGGGTCCTGTTGACGGGAACCTGGGATGGTTTCAATCTAGGATCTTGATGTTGTCGATAAAGGCATCCTGAGAACGACTTGAGGAGTGGTGGTTTGTGCTGCCTGATGAAGAACCTGGTGTATTCCGTGGTGACCGTCATATTGACACTTTCTTCTCTAGATTAGAGGGGCCTCTACCTATGTTTCTAGCCTTCAGGCTTGATCTAGGAATATTCGAAGAAGGGTACGCCTGCAGGAGGAAAGTTGGTTGGAGTGCAGTCTCCATCGCGAGAGAGTTAGGACCTACATGGTGTACGCGTGTCTATGTGCGGAGTTGAATCCAAATAATAAAACGTGGCATCATGAGAGAAGAATGCTTGGAGAACTACTCAGGGCCTTACCGGAAAAAGGGGTTAGTCCACATGGATAGATGAAAGAATGTCCTGTTTTCTGATCTCATTATCACACTTCTGTTGTGAATGGTAGGGCGAGAGAGATAGACTTCATAGATGGCGCCCTAGAAAGTATGACCCTCTAGCTCTTACACATTATGTAATAGCTATAGATGGCATATTTTACGCGTGTCGTACCAGAGCAGGTGATTTCTTGGTGTGAGCATATCTTCGGACCTAGGCATTTATTCATGAACAATTGCTCGTAGAGGCTTGATTGGATATAGCCGTTCGTAGCAAGAGACTCTCATTGTACTCGTAGCTAAGTACCTATCATCCCTTTCCATGTAGTCCCCATTCATGGCCCCTTCTATTCCTCTCATGCCCACCCCCTATTACCCGGATACTCCTATGCCACTCTCCCCCTTAGAAGCCTTGCTTCTCGACTTGAGCCTCAGCGGCCGCGATCGTAGCATCCGCATTAGGGTCGACGAAGCCGCAGCCCGTCTTGCCGTTCTGGAGAGACGCGGCCTCGGCACTGCAGATGCCTACCTCGCCGCCGCTGCCATCAGCGGCCGTGGCACCGCCGGCGCAGCACGCTGACTGGCAATCCGCGTCGTTAACGCATCCACCCGTGGTGAACTGTGCGCCTTGTCCGTTGCCGACGTCGCGGGCCCCAGCGTCATTAGGGCTCAATGCGAGCGCGGTGAGGGCGACTGGAGTGGGCAAATTAGTTTCGCGAGATCTTAACAGTCTTGGGATAAAGAAGGAGGTAACGAAGGTATAGGCCAGAATAATGAGGCTGAGAGAGCATTACTTACAAGTGAAGGTAGCGAGGATGCTGATGCGAACCATTTTGGCGTTTATATAAAGCGAAAGACTCTAATGAGTGTTTGACAAGTCAAGAAGCGAAAGACGACACCGGGCCGCTATATCAGAATTAAAATAAAGAGCGTGTAGAAAAGAGAGTTCGGACTAGCCGAGCGAGTGGATGAGCAGTTCGTGAGTTGACTGTGCTTGATCCAATACCAAAGGCAGTTGGGCAAGTTGGCAGGATCTCCCAACGTCTTTATATCCAACCAACCACCCATCCATCTATCCATTCACACCCACGCTTCACAACACGCCGTCTCAATAGTGTCGCGACCCAAGCATTCACGAGAGCAGGTGTGGGCGATGATCTTCGCGCGGCCTGGCTGTATTACGTGATGCGGCAGCGCTGAAACCAGAGCCGACTGGGCGCCGCGGCGGAAACGAAGCGCTGCCCGTCGCAGATCCGTCATGCCGTCCGTAGTATCCGGAAAAAGAGCGACGATTATGGCACACACGAGGGAAAACTTGAGGTTGACAGCGATGTCGAAGTGCGATGAAGTTCGGTTCGTTGTGCAGGAAGTTGTTTCCCTTTTATTTCAGATGGCAGAGGGCTTGGCTGGTGATCGAGAAGGTTAGACGTTTCATGACGTGGGTGTGTAGGGTTGAATTCGGCTGCTGCCGAGTTTCAACAAAACAGGCAGGGGTTAGGGGTTAATGTCTCTTGAGCAGTTGGAGATAAGATCTTCACATTTTCTTCTACGTGTCTAATGAACGACGGCCGCTTATTGAATTTCTGTTGTACCGCGCCTTAAGATCGACTGTTTTGTGATATCTCGATCAAGCCTTTACGATATCGTAGAAAGCGTTTGTATCTTGGTTGATATAGGAGACATATTTCCAAGCGGAGCACGCGCTGATGAAGACAAAACAACGCGCTGGCTGGACCTACACTGCTAGTTGGAGAGGGTCGGCAGCCGAAGGACTTCGTCTACTAAAATCGCGTGTATTCAGGTACGTCTCATGGCTCCTAGGAAAAATGCTCCCGTTAAATAAGTAGTCAAACGGATGGCGCAGGCTGTATGCATCGATATTCGCGAAAGAATCTATCGATGGACGGCCAGGAAGATGGAAGCGTAGGTTTGCATTTGCGAGTCTAGGCACTTCTCAAGAATTGGTCCGTGATAGTTTATGCCGTCTACTTCTTTCATATGAGCTGAAATAGCCTGTAATGTACATTGATTCAGCAGCAGCTCATTTTTAGAAGCTTCTTATATCCATTAAGAGCCGCGAGGGTGAGGCCGCCCCTGAATTTCCCGGACAACCTCCCTGGTTCGTGCATTGTCCACAAAGCTGAGCCCGATTAGGTCTACAACCTCATCCACGGTAAAATAAAGGCTAAGTTCGCTTTCCATCCATAGGAACTTGACATCTTGAAGATTGCTCTGCAACACTTCGCTAAGATATTTGAGTCGCAGCCAACTGCTAGCATATTGTGATGTGGATGGTATGGCATCTTTGCCAGCTCCAGGAGGGAGGAATAAATCGTCTAGCTCCGTAATTCGTGCGATCAGACTGGCAATATTGTATGCGTCATCTTGACCAATACCAGGGAGATCCATCACGTCGGCAACAAGCTTCGAGGCAATGGTGTCCACTAGAGAACCCACCGCCTGGCTCCAGGCAGATCTGGCTAGGATTTTAGACCAAGATGCGGCAGTTGTGCGGACATAGGCTATGGCATTATCAACTTGGGACTCTAAATCAGAAGACCCCAAAGCATCTTGCTGAAGTAGGCTTTGAGAGCCTCCAAGCAGATCGCGCAGAACGGTGCGGCAAGTAGTCATCTCGGCAGAATAGGCACGAGTGGCAAACAATTGTAAAGTCTTTACATCGTTGTCTAGTCGAAGCATAGATTTCGCTCGAGGCACCAGGTCGTCCCTAGCTTTCCAGACTTTGGCAATTTCAGAAAGGCGTTCAGAGAGGTATGTGGCATCATTGTAGAGGAACCTTTTACCGTGTTAGAGCCATGAATTAGACAGAGAAGTAAAGGTTTGACTTGCATGTTGCCGCCGGCATTTGAAGCGTAGAAATGCGGAGATACAGCTCTGAACATAGCTAACACCAACGTTGGCAGAGAGAACAAGCCAGCGGCAGCAGGGGCCATTGGGTTCTCTTCGCAGCTACACCAGGTTGGTGTTAGTGAAGAGTAACTTTAGACAGCTAATGAACATACCTGACTAAAAAGGCACCGTCCTCTAGTATAGCCAATATGAGCGCAATAACAGGTTCAGGCATTGAAGATATATTGTAAGTTTCTTTGAGTGTCAACTCCTGGGTCTGTGTCGCAGGATTTGTGATGCCTCTTTTGGCTGTCTCGGTTGCATCTTCTTCGTCTCCCCAACCCCACGCTGCTGCGGGATCTTCTTCCTCGACTGGCCTAGTCTCTTTGGTATTTGCATCAACACTTGTGGTATTCATCTCGTTGTCGTCGGCTTCGTCACTCCAGCCCCATGCATCAGCACCGTCATCGCCGTCATCTTCCTCTTTCAGTTGTTTCGGCTGATCTTGGTTCTTGTTAATAGCTTCGCCGTCATCCCATGCTGCGTCCCATGCGTCGCCATTGGGAGGGGCACCAGTGTTGGTAGCAAGTCTTCGCCCTTCCTCTTGGGATACAGTTTGCGTTTCAACTCGTTCAATCTCTTTCGGTTCACCCAACCCTTGAGTGAGTTTTGTTCGTATTGATTCTAAAGCTGTCTCCCTGCACTTGGCAAGCCACACCCGGGGAACAGTTTGCACCCATTCTTGTAACTCTTCCAGTTTCGAGAAATTAAGGGCCTCGAGGCGGTCATAGAACGTTCTGGTAGCGTGAATGATCTTCTGGAATTCATCCATATCTTTCAAAGATGTCGGGACGGCGGGTTCCAGCCAAGAAGTGATAATACGAGGTATGAGATCAGGCATCATAACGTTTGATAAGGAAGAGACCAACTCTTCTGGTAAACGCTCCGAGAGATATTCTAAGACAATTTCTAGATCCTGGAAAAGAGATGGAACCGTGTTGTCCGCTTTGCCAGCCAATGTCAAAGTTGACTATATATGTTAGCGTGGTTCTCCTATCAGATAAAAGATGGCTTACACTCTCTACCCGGAAGGTAGGCATATCTTCACGCTGGGGAACAGTCCTCGGGCATATCAAAACTTGATCCAGAGCCTTCCAGAGTACCGCCATCCTTTGGTCAACCTCCTTGTAAGCTTTGAGTCCGATAACTGCATCGGCAAGGCTCATTTGTTCATCTATATGAGGAGAGTCAGTCATACCAACAAGGACCATTGGTGGTCTTCGGACTTACCTTCCCTCGAATTGAAAATAGCTACTTGGCCAGTAGAAGCATCTATCCGCACGAGAGAGCTCCATACATGGTCCAACACATCATGTACAGCAGACTTGAGCTCGAAGGCCCGGATATCTAGGAGCTTCATGACCCGACATGATTTACTAACAGAAATACTGTCCAGGGCAGCCCATGACTCTAAACAAATCAGCAAGTCGCATGGTAGTTGCGTAGCGCAGATCTTACCCTCCAGGAGATGAAGTGATTGTAGGATGCGTCTTTCATCTCGCGCTAGCTCGACCTCGTCTAAGAGCTGGCTAACGCGTTTGATGCTGGCCAAAGCATTGTAGAGTTGATTATTGTACGCAGACTCCTGGCCGAGAAAATCTACCTTTTCCGCAGCCTCCCGTATAGTCTTGCCAGATACGTCTGGTGCTTCCGACCTCCGGACGATCTCGTTCGCCCAGTTACGCGTTCGGCTGATGTCGGCTTCCAGCGATTTCGCATTCGCAACCCACTGGCTCACATCCGATGCGGTTTCCTCGTTGATGGTGTGGATCTCAGCCTGTCAAAGACACGGTTAACTCTGGAAGCCCTCGACAAGACGATCCAACGCACCTCGAGCTTCGATTTGGCAGCAGCTAAGGACTCGAGTGCGGGAGCCAGGTCGTCGACTCGTATCTGCCTTGACGAGACGTCGTCTTCTGGGAAAATGCCGTGTAAAGAGAATCCAACCAGGGCGGGGCCAATATGGCCCCCATCGACACTCGTCATGGCTTTAGGAGTCTAGTTCACGCAGCGCTCGCTGGTGTTGGTAACCGGCTATACATCAGCCGAGTCGCTTGCACATGGGGAATAAGGCCTAGGACGCGCGCACGCAGCGGAGACGGGAGTGTTCTTCAATATTATTTCGACACGTCGGCTGCCAATAACGGAAGTGCGATTCGAATTTCGCAGACAGTAGGGGGTATGTATGATGCATGGTCCATTCAGGCCATGATAGCTTCAAAGCAAGTCACCCCACATGTCATTACGTTTTAGGTACTTAGTTAGGTATGCACCTGTAATTGGAGCTCGGGCCAGATATGCTTCGGGCGGCGTCTCAGGGCTGTTTCCTGCTCGCTTATCGATTAACTAGGGACATACAGTTAGTTAGGCGCCTGCAGGATCTTGCCAATCACAGGTGTCCAATCAAGGACCTTGTAGGTCCCTAGGTAAACAACGTCACCGCCCAAGATCCCTCCCTGAATCAAGGGATACAGCGGGGTAGCAGTATCTAGGGTCGCGCGGTATGCAGGTGGTAGGGTAGTACGTCGCGGGGTTCAATGTTGGGTAATATCCTATCTGCTCAGTAGCTGAAAAAAGTAAATAACATAAAGTATTTATCTTTCACAGCTGAATCAATGTTTTCACTGTCGCTACCATCTTGTTCGCAGGTAGTGTATAAACGAGTTTATTATTATTAGGTGCTTCATCTAATAATTTCATCCTCACTTTTACCCCCCTTTTTAGTCCATTCTTTGTCATCGAGTTTATACTTTGTTTTTAGCCTCCGATACCGATCTCAACATCTTTCATACTACCTTACTATCTATAACCTTCAAACCCTCCGAACTATATAAACCACTTCACCGCCTACGTTATATCCCCGACCCGCGATCATATTGTTAGCAGATGCGCGCAGCTAGCTACCCGGCTTCACCTGTCGTCTCACAGTAGCCACGCTGAATACCTTCAGGCGGGTTGCGGCCCTCGGCGTCTTATCTTCGTCATCTTGGCCTCATTGGCCCCTGGTCGTGCCACTGCTCTGCTTTAGGTATGTCAGCATTTGGTTCAAAGAGCCCGGTTTTCATGTATCCAGTACCATCGTCGGGATCTGCTTTTGGCGGAAACCCGTGCTAGCGCGACGTCTGCCCTTCTAGACCAAGCCGTCCTCTTATCTCGATAGAGTGAACAGAGTCAATATCAGCGTCTAGCTCTGCCTCCATCGCCATGTCTGGTCTGTTGTCAACACGGACTGGTATATTGGCTGCTTTCATTGCCACCCTCGCCGTGTTTTATCCATTTCTCAACAATCACATTGGGTATGCCCATCCTCCTCGTCTCTTGAAGTGAGGCTTCTGCCACCCCAAGGACTCCTGCCATGACTCATGATGGCCGTAGTGTATACATCTTACGGTGTCGAGCAAGTGCCGTCTGACATGTCGGGGGGTTTAATAAAATTCTAGTATCTACCCTGAACCCTGTTACATATACCTGACCATTTCTGCATACGCACGATGCCACCTGTTGTGCCGTTCACACCCGTATAACATGTTCGCCATGGGTTACTCAGACCAACTTGTCTCTCTCTGTGCGTGCCGTGCACTGCCTCAGTCATCCTGCTAATCAGAGACCAGATCCAGACCATTTTCACGCCTTTCTTCTCATATCATGGGTTCTCAGGGCTCTAGTGTACGCTTCCGAAAACTCCAAAGTTTCGAGACCAATTATGCACCTACTACCATTACACAATATGAATCAGAGCGTAGCGGTATGCAAGTTATCGTGGCCGACAGGAAAGGTCCCAAGATAAACGGATATTTCACCCTAGCCACTGAAATATTTGATGATTCGGGCGCGCCACATACTCTCGAGCATCTGGTTTTCATGGGCTCTAAAAGCTACCGCTATAAGGGGCTATTAGACAAGCTGGCCTCCCGGGCTTATGGAAGTACCAATGCCTGGACTGCTACCGACCACACCGCTTACACACTGGAAACAGCTGGCTGGGAGGGCTTTGCACAAACGCTACCTGTTTACCTCGAACATCTGGTCGTTCCTACTATCACTGACGCGGCATGTTTAACTGAAGTGCACCATGTGGATAGCGAGGGAAATGATGCGGGTGTCGTATACTCTGAAATGCAAGCGGTGCAGTACACCGGCGCGGAGCTCATGGATATCAAAGCTCGACTATTGCTTTACCCTGAAAACGTGGGATTCCGATATGAGACTGGGGGCATGATGGAGGCTCTTCGTGTTTTAACACCCGAAAAGATCAGAGACTTCCACCGGACCATGTACCAGCCACGAAATATGTGCATCATTATCGTTGGCGAAGTGGACCACGGCAATCTTCTCCAGATACTCGACTCTTTCGAAGAAAGCGTCGTAAATGATATTCCACCACTCGATGCGCCTTTTCGTCGACCATGGATAGAATCCGCACAGCCACCCCCGCTTAATGAAACCGTCATCGAGACCGTCGAGTTCCCTGAAGAAGACGAATCCGTGGGAGACATAGTGGTAGCGTTCTTTGGGCCTAACTGTACCAGCGTAACCGAGACTACGGCTCTCAACGTACTGTTAACCTATCTATGCGGTTCTTCAGTTTCTGTTTTGGAAAATACAATGGTGGAAAAAGAGGAGCTGGCAAGCTCGGTCTCGTATTGGTGGGATGCACGCCCAAATTCTGTTATCTGGTTCCAGCCGACAGGCGTTGCTACAGAAAAGCTCCAATTTGTTGAACAGCGACTGATTTCGCTGCTTAAAGAGGTGGCATCAAAGCCATTGGATATGACATACGTCAACGAATGCATTCAGCGGGAACGGCGGCAAGTGAAGGCACAGGCAGAAGAATCCGAATCATTTTATTCCAATAACATCATTACTGATTATCTCTTCGGCGCCAGAGACGGGTCGACGTTGAAGGATTTGGCAAGCCTAGGCGAATACGATGCCCTGGAGAAATGGACAGATGAGCAATGGAGAGCGTTCCTACGGAAATGGATATCCGACGCTCATCATATCTCCATATTGGGAAAACCATCATTAGAATTAGCCAACAAACAAAAGGCTGATGAGATTGCTCGGGTTGAGAAGAGGAAAGGAGAATTAGGACCCGAAGGACTGGAGAAGCTTAAGCAGAAACTGGAAGATGCTAAAAAACAAAACGACGTCGACATTCCTGCCTCAGTCCTCGAAAAATGGCCAGTCCCTCCAACTGAATCAATCCACTTCATTGAGTCTCAAACAGCGCGTTCTGGGTTGGCTCGCCAGTTGGGTGTACGCGAAAACTCAGCTCAGAAACAGATTGATCATGCATCAGCAGGAGCACCATTGTTCATCCAGTTCGAAGATGTCCCAACGAATTTTGTTCATATCGCTGTACATGTTGGCACGAACAAGGTCCCCACGAAGTTTAAGCCACTCCTAAGTCTATTCAATGACAATTTCTTCAACACACCCATTACACGGAATGGCCAGCGCATCGACTTCGAGCAAGTCGTGATGGAGCTCGAAAAAGAGACTGTCAGTTATTCTTTAGATCCTGGTACGAAAGTTGGAGACTCCGAGAGTCTCTTAATCCGCATGCAAGTTGAGCCAGAGAAGTACGCTACAGCTGTAGAGTGGATTCGCACTATGATGTTCGATAGCATATTCGATGTAGCCCGTCTGAAGGCTGGAGTTTCTAAACAGCTTGCCGACATACCCGAAGCTAAACGTGATGGTAGAGTAATGGCCAACGAGGTTGAGATTGCTCTTCACAACGAAGCATCATCTCTTCTCGCAGCGAAAAGGACCCTTGTTAAGGCTACGTACATGAAACGTCTCAAGAAATTGCTACAGAACGATCCGGACACTGTTATCGCATGGTTTGAAGAGGTTCGACGAGCTCTGTTTACGTCCGACAATATTCGTGTTCTCGTCACAGCCGACGTCTCTCAATCCAAAGTTATCGAGCCCGTGAAGACATGGGACATACTGTGCAAATCTCTCTCCTCTGCCCCTAAGGAAATACAACCCATCGTCAAACCGTACACTCTTCTTAACACCGAAGGTCGTAACCCTGGCTCCATCGGTGCCACCATCATTCCAATGACTACTATTGACAGCTCTTATTCCGTAAGCTCTGGCAAAGGTTTAGCGTCCTTTACCGACCCAGCAGTACCAGCCTTACTTGTAGCAGTACAATACTTAGAGACTGTGGAGGGTACATTATGGAATGCCGTCCGGGGCAACGGACTTGCCTACGGCGTCTACTTCGCTAAAGAACTAGATGGCGGTTATTTACACTTCAAAGTATACAGATCTCCTTCCGCTTCTAAGGCTATTATTGCAGCGCGCGATGCTATTGCTGCTTTGGTCAATGGGACCGTGGCGTTTGAAAAGCCAATGATTGAAGGCGCAATCAGTCAACTTGTCATGGGGCTTGCCGAAGAACAATCTACGATGTCAACTGCAGCTATGCAGAATTATATCACCGGTGTTGTCCGAGGCCTCGGACCTGACTATAACACCCAGATGCTGGCTAAGGTTCGGTCTGTAACGGTTGACGAAATCAAGGAAGCGATGAAAACTTGGTTGCTTCCAATATTCGAGCCGGGGAAGAGCAACATAGTAGTGTGCTGTGCACATGTCATGGTCGAGGTAAGACTTTACTGAACTGTAGGCCGATGAAGTTACATGTAGCACTAACATTGCATTTTAGAAATTAGAGAAGGAGCTTCAGGAAATGGGCTATACAACCCAAATCAAACAGTTGTCAGATTACCATGATGACTACGGCCTTGAATCACCTGATGGAGAAGACGATGAGCAGGATGATGAGGACGAAGACATGTCTGATGATAATGATGATGCATCCGGCGATTCTGATGAATCTGAGGAGTAGGGCCGATTATCCCTTATCTTCGAGCACATCTTTTGAAAAGGAGTGAAGGCAGTGAACGGCTCGAATGGAGATCATATGAGGAAAACTCTCATAACAGGTTAGAATATAGTTATGTTATGGCTGTAGGGGTTCTCGGTGACCTTTCAATAGACCTATACACGCAGAGCAGCTCAATAGTCCTAATCGTGATGCCTAAAGATCATCTCTCTCTTTCTCTCTCCTGAAGGGGCCCAAGACAATTGAAGGACAACCCTCATGACATAACAAACAACGAGTAGTCGGGCGGAACCTCAAGATCAACCAATCAAAGCATTGTGAAAGGTCTCCATTGAGATCCAATTTCGGACTTGAACAGTCGAGCGCTCCTCTCTTGCTGACGTGGGGTGTTCGACACCATAGGGCTTCGCTAGTCTGGCCCTTCGTTGAGTTCACTATTATGGTCGATGTGCTTCAACGTAGTTCTTTAGATCGACGGCTTGCGCGTCAAACCGCTTCTCCAAATTGTTCTTGAGGAAGGCGATTGGTAATGTAGCCAAACCTACATAATATGTCTCATAACTTAAGACCCTTGATGAGCCGTCTCCCAAATCGACGATAACAACAGGATGTTCGGCCCTCTCGGCGATACCACCAAGCTTGTCGTTATATCGCCAAGATACCAGAAAATACGGCTTCCCGTCGCCGCCAACCCCTGTACCGTTAACGGTGGTGAGAACTTCGTCACTGGTAGTGTTCAATCCCGGAATCAAACCCGATGTTGTGAAAACCACTATAGGTTTCGGAGTCAGTCCTGGTCATCTCGAACTATGACCTGTGCGGGATGAGAAGGCACGGGAAACCTTTAAGATACTGTTCCACCCCCAGGTAAATGTTCACTAGGGGATGACTTACTAGGCATGCCCACATAGAGATCTTGCGGTGTTCTTGTCACATTCGACGGAACAGACACGGATACGACGAACGAGTTCCACAAAGAGTATGACTTAAAGTCTAGGACCGCATCTCTAATGATAGTGGCAGTGGCGTTGATGTTTATAGACGAACAGATCGTGAAAACTGCTCCGCTTGTCCCATATGTGGGTGTAGTGAGTGTTGACAGACTAGATGAAGGGCACGAGAGACTCGAATAGTCGTAGTCATCATGAATAGCGGCCTTAGATGTGACATACTTATCGAATATTGTAGCCGCGGCTCTGGTCGTAGTGAATGTAGGAGCGAGTAGCTGAACTAGCAGGAATACTGCCCTTGGGAAGCTAGAGAAGAGCATCTTGCAATGACGGCTTGCCCGTCTTTTTTCAGAATACTCGATTATGAAATCTTACTAGTGCTACGGGTCATGGTATTTCAGCTCATCATGGGGATCACATGTGATGCCGAATTAGCGGCTCCACAGCATCTGGTGGGACGATAGATCATCAAGTGGCTTGAAGACAGAGTGGGTTTAAGGTGGAATTGATGCCCACATGATGCTAGCTTGTGACGATCTCATGCAGGAACGCGGCCATGTTTTGGCAGCTTCATCGCCATGTCTATCCTAATATTCAGATCCCGAAGTGAAATAAGGAGCCATATACAAGATTAATCAGATAGAAGGTTGATAATCAATATACATCAAGCTAGGTTCATCCTTGAGCGAACACCTCTCCTGACCATGCGACATTCCTCCAAGCTATCAGCAGTCGCCATATATCGAGTTCGCGTACAGCGCGTACGAATCGGCGTTATCGAGCGACTGTGATGTGCTGATCGCAGTTACACAACCATCGTAACCGTAGCAGACGTCGTCGGTGCCCTTAACTGTAGTAAGGTGTGTTGACTCGTGAATAATGACATATGGCTGATCAGCGTCGTGGCAGATATTATTAGTCGCGGGAAACAGAAACCAGTAATCGCACAGTACAATCTGTTTCGATCTGTCGTCAGCATTTCCTTGGAGACATCTAACTGCTTTACCATTATGGGAGAAACCCGTAACCAGACAGGAGTGGGAAGCTGCCGTTCAGCACCCTTACCCCTTAACCCACTCCGGGCGGGAAAGACGAGGTCAGAAATGACTTACATATTCGTCGCTCCCTGGCTGCGTATAGGCAACAACACCGTCTGAACAATAGTTGGCGACATCAGTGCAATAGAGCTTCGCGCTACCGCTTGTGCTGCTATTAACCACAGTCGTGGCGATCTTGTTGAACACGTTCACGACGGTACTCTGAGTAGAACTACTAGTCGAGTGGAAGTACTCTTGTAAGTTGGTACCGGCGCTAGCTGCTGCTGACGCCTCCTCGGCGTAGGTCTGGGCTACATTAAGAGCAGCCTTGACAGTAGCCGCCCGATCACTGCTACAGTCGCTCTGGAGAACGATGCGCTTTGCATTCAGAGACTCATGGAAGGCATTATGAGCCTCGGCAGCCATGACGCCGTCCACTTTGGCTTGAATGACGTTGGAGCCGTAGATAACTTGTCCGGCGATCTGGTTGCTGCCCTCCTCTGCATATTGGAGACTACCCTCCGTCCTGATGCTAAAGTCTCCGCCTGCACTCAGGTCGTGAAAGTGAGCGGTGTCCCATTGGACTTCTACGGTCTCATTGGCCCCGATGGTTTGAAAAGCCGAGTCTTGTAGATCCTTTGTATGAACATAGACTCGAATACCAGTGAAGGGAACGGCCTTGGCTGCGATCTAGTTAGCCTGATTTACACAATCTGATTGATTTCACAGCTCACGTACCCCCTTGAGCAACTTTCACTTTCTCCACGGGCGATAAATCGAGAAGAGTTCCCGCTTTCAATACCCTCAGGGCCACATTGCCGGTATTGGTGATGCTAGCTTTGACTTCGCTGTTCCCGACCTGCTCGATCTCGACAACCAGGGGAGACTCTGCTCTACGGTTGACTGCGGCCGCATTGGCCAGAGCAACGAAACATGAAGCAACAGCGGTAGCCTTCATAGTGACAACCCGACAACAAGACCACTTCGAAAGCACAGAGTTCTAACGGCTTCTACTTCAGAGCTCATGGCGGGCCGCAGAAGCCATTTTATGCCAACTATGAACAAAAACAATAACCGACTGCTTTCCATTTCCGATTACGGTCTTCGTATTGCCGGCGTCTTGCACCCATCATGTTTTGATTGGAGGACAAGCTAAATACAGTAATTGAAGATTTTCCGTAGATGCCAAGCACGTCATGTCGAATCTTGGCCTCCAACCGAGTTCGCATATATGAAACAGCTTACGTGTAGCATGTATTATATGGAGAGATCAATGTATGTTGAGATTGTTCAGACAACCTCCACCTCTTGGAATCAAACAAAGCTTAGATAGAGTAAGCTGTTGATTGGTGGAAACTCACGACCGCCAAAGAGGAACAGCGGGCCTCGATATAGCTTCAGGAAGGTAGTAATAAAAACATCAGTTGTTATTATCTCTGTTCTTCTAAACATAACGTCTTGGAGATTAGTGAATACTTGTGATTGACTTAATGTATAATGTACATTGGAGGCTGGCCTTCATGTAATCAGTTCATGCTAGTCAAACTAATCGGCATCTTACGTTAAGGGGCGCATTAACTGACAAGCTAACAATAACTACCGACATCTTTCCCGACTATCACCCAAGTCCTGTCTATCGGGTCAGGACCTGTGCCAGTTTCTTAAGGAGCTTCGTTAAGTAAGACGCCTATCCGGTATATGGACATCCTGCACCGTTGCCGTTCTTCCCTGCGTGTTGCAGTCGTCTTGGCGCTTGGCACCATCATCCTCGCAATACTCCACATCGACATTCCACTCGATTCACAAGCAAGGTACACAATGACACAACCGTCATTCTTGAAGTACCTCCAACTACACATCACTCAGTCTACCGTCTCCCCTCATGCGATCTCGGTATCGGTCACGAATACACACCCTTCAGTTCCCATGACGTTCTTGAAATGGAACTCACCTCTGGACCCAGCCGCACTCGGGCTAGGTCTAGTACACATCATACCGGCCGGGGCTACAGAGCCAATTCACATCGAAGCAATCAAGATCAGCAGGCTGATGCCTCCGAAACCAGATTCGTTGGTGACTCTGCAGCCCGGTGATAGCGCCACAAGTACGGTAGAGTTGCGTCGTCCCATAATGCCTGAGGGTTTGTGGGATGCTGGGCCGGTGAAGGTTGCGATGAAGGGAAGATGGATGGCGGTGTGGCCGGAGCTAACTAAAGAAGATCTCATATCAGATGCAGAAAAGTTGCGATCGGTGGGAGCAGGAATTGGATCTCTGATCGGAGAATGGGAGTCTGAATACATCGAGGTTAGCTGAGGTATGAAGTTGAGGGGGTTAAGTATAGTAAAGAAGGCCAGAATGACTCTATAAGAATGAGATTCTCTCTCTCCGTTTTATTCATAAGATTTCAAGTTGACTCTCGACTCCAACGACTCCTGAGCGACGCCTTAACAGCTACGTAGTAGTTTCAACTAAATATTCCATGGCGCCGCTTGCATACAAATGTTGAAGTGTTCGTATGAAAGGAAGCCTCGCATTTCTATCGTCCAAATGATCCTAGCAGCGCATCTATCATCACCCTGGTCAAATGTAAGTCATGCGTTATGGCAGCCAGGGAAGAGGCTGGCCAAAAAGAGCAAAAATTGAAACCTCCCCCGGAAAGGCTCGAACTTTCAACCTCCTGATTAACAGTCAGACGCGCTAGCCAATTGCGCCACGGAGGACTGCTCAGAGACTACTAGATGAATTTTTGGGCAATTAATAATACCCATCAACGACACATCTTTGACCCCTGTCGGTAGCGACAATGTGATTCAATTGTATTAGCTTGTTTTCTCCGTGTGAGGAGGTCCATTGGATCAGGGATCGCGCCAATTGAGCAACCTTATAATCAATGGCCTAGTAGCGTTATGAATATCTCTAGACAACTACGGCCATGCGCTATTTTGGATCAGGGTCAGCGTCAACAATGCCGGCATTGTTGAAGGTTATCTGGACGAGAGTCCTCCAACCGTCCGACGTCGACGTCGCAGCTGCGGCGACGCGCTCTTTAGCATTTTCGCCGACGTGGTTCCCTTGCCTGAGCCCTTCTACCATCAACTTCGCGTCCTTGCGAGTCTTGCCCCGTAATCAAGCCTTCCGCCCCCGACTGCCAACCTCGACGAACTACTCCGGCGACCGTCGCCCATGTCTTCCAGGTAACATCCGGACGAGTCCATAATCAAATATTGACTTCGCCCCCAAGGATCCTTCTCTCCGAATCGAGCCCTCCAGCGATCACGCTCTTTACTACCGACTCCATCATTCCTCATTTACAGCCCATCAATATACCCAGATTTCTTGCATGCCATTGCTAGAACGACTACCCAGACAAAAGACCTCTCCTGCCTACCAACATTCTGTCCGTCTAGACGGTCAGGAAAGCAGCCATTGCCAACATCGGGAATCATCCATTCGGCCCCTGTAGAACATCTCATCGTCATCAAAGAGCTGCGAGAATCTGCAGCCATTGACGACTCTGCCGTCATCTCTAAGTAAGGTAGGGTAGGCATATTCTACCATGTTGGTGGCTGCATTATATACCTCTGCGGTATCTGCGCCGGCTCTAACTAAGTTGCACTTTCAAAAATTCTCATCTGGAAATGGTCGCTGCCAGGCTATTGAGCTGGAATAGCGTGGTTATAATAGCGCGAACAGAATATCACGGCTACAAAATGGCTACGTAAGCGTGTTCATATGGCACGATGTCAAGCCTGAGATCATGATCCGAATAATTCACACATTTAAATGCCTGGCTGCACAATGACTGGAACAGCGCTAAGGCAAAGATTTAAATGCATGTCGAGCTACCAGTAGCTGCAGCCAATCATACTGCTAGTTGTCCAGCCACCAGGGGCTCTCCACTTGACAAAAGCCGTATAAGCCTACTCTGACGCCCGATTAAACATCGAGTCCTCCGTGGCGCAATTGGCTAGCGCGTCTGACTGTTAATCAGGAGGTTGAAAGTTCGAGCCTTTCCGGGGGAGATTTCTCTTTTTACCTTTTTTTACCCTTTTTCCTTTATATCTAGCTGTATCAGATTAATCAAACCCTTAAACTATATATAAACATGTGTATAATCATATGTGATGACGTCGCTTTTTCCTCTGCGGCATCACATGTTAAGTGCCGGCAACACCTGGAATCTTGTCTGCCAGAGCCTGGGAAATCACGATATTCGCAATCGCCTGCGTCCCCCCCCTGCTTAGGATGGAAGGGTCTTTGGAACCAAGTTGGTTATGGTCCCGTACTTCCCCCAGTGCCTTCTGATTCTGTACCTCCTTGCATCTCAACACCGAATTTCTCGGTGTCGGGATAAGGTGGCAGAGGAGTACCGTCTGGTAGGTAGGAGCCATTGAGCCACTCATCTATTAATGCCGGATCGGCAGGCGGATCGTCAGAGGGCATGTTGAAGTTCCAGAGCCAGACATCGGCGTTATACCACTGTTCTTTGTAGTTGTGGTTATTCTCACAGAACCGGTGGCCGTCAAACGCGGGGGAGATGTCGAGGAACTTAACCCGCGGGTCGCCCACGTCGTTCGCAACACGTTCAAGGACCCGGTTCACGCGTTCGACGCCGTCATTCATGTGCGTACGTAGCTGGTTCGAGAGTTTCGGCTTGTTCAGCAGCGGGCCGAACGAGACGTCGTTGCAGTAGTTGTCGCCAACATTGAAGAAGTGTGCATAGCCCAGGATATACAGACGGAATCCCGGGTTGTCTTTGACGGCAGGATGAGCCAGCAAATTTTGCAGCTTCTTGTCTCGTCGTAGTATAGGCCATTTTCGCCATCCTTGTTAATATAATTGTTGGTGTTTGCGATCCGCTGCGCACACATGCCCTCAGGGTCAGGGTACTCAGGGCCGTAGCCAGTCCCGGGCTGTTGTATCCCGTTCCATCATAGGGCCATAGGAGTCTTTCCAACGATGACAGCCGAACATGTCATCGTCATAGTGTGTCTTGTCGTGCTATAGGATACACCAGCTGCCCACGAGTCGCCTATAGAGGCCCATACAAAACTGTCGTCTCTTTCGCTGATGTCTATTTTGCTGATTGAGTGCGTTGGACTCCCCAGAGCTGAAGATAATAAACAAATAAACAATAACTGAATAAACATGTTAATAAATGAATAGATAGACTTGTATAGTTTTCGTGTTGCTTATTTTCTTGTATGTTGAAAGTGACTGTACCGCTGCTCAAATGTAAAGCATAGAAGAGGTTTATATATATTTGGGATGCTCGAGCAGAACCCTCCGTAGCTGCCATCATGAAGCCGCTGTTTCACCGAATCATCCCACTTTCCTTACATGTATCTCTCCTCTTACTGCAGCATGGCTATTTGATCTCAGTTGAACTTAAAATAGAAGATTAGAAACCAATTACGGCGTTCTTTCCTATGGCTATACCTTTTACCTTGTGAAGCCCCGAAGGTCCGGCCAGAAACCAACGACGTTACCAGTTTTAGATCTAGTTTAGCTGCGCTCGGGCTCGACCGGAGACTATAATACTGCCTCGAGTCCATCTTGGTACGATTGATACGGAATTACGCTCGCTGCATTAACACACTAGAGGTTTTGTTGAAGCATGGAGTAGAGCCATCTTATTGTTGGTTAGACTTGCCCGCGGCGCAGCGTTCTCGGGGTTTGTTATATAGAGAGTGCTGCGGCTTGCAGTTACCCCACAACAAGGTTTAAATGTTAATTGTTCTTTATTCAACCCTGCCCAAAACTGTTAGAATTTGGAATATTCACGTCTCGCGGTCAGTAAGTGCCCGTAATACACAAGATAAGACTATAAAACTGCCACTTACCTAGGTATCCAACGACCCAGGAGCACCTATTCAGACATCCACGCCGCTCAGTCCTGACAAATTTTGACGGGATAGAACTTGTGTTAAAAAGAGCAAAACATTCCCAGTTAGTTTCACCCAGCTCCGCCTCTCCCGTTATTGACCATCTCGAAATGGCTACGAGATCAGTTGACGTAGAATCTTTACCACCCAACAAGTCCCAACCCTCCATCATTCCTACATCTAGGTCTATTCAACGAAACATGAATCTCCTGAAAGCTACTCGTTGGCTTGGAGTTGTAGTGCGGTTTGCGCTTGTGGCATGCGTAGTGCTAGTGTTATTACTGCTGTTTTGGCCAAAGAAACAACAGCATCTATCAATCTCTCATGAATTCGGCATTGGTCTCGACCTGAGCCCTTCATATGCGTAAGTCCCCTCTGTCATAATCAGCCGCACAGCATTTGACCAGACACTAGGACTGTCGCTGTCTCCTATCCTAACGGCTCTGTCCAAACGATCGCCAGAGTCAAGGGCGATGATATATACCGAGAGATGATGCTTCGACTATCTCTCTCTTCCTCACAACACGTGCAGTATGCATTCCCCAGCACCTTTCTGACTCCTCTGATTGTTCATCTAACTAAGGGATCAGTAAACCTTATGATACCATGGGAGACGCGATCAGCGATATCCCCCGCCAGCTATGGCGCGACACCTGGAAGAAACTCGGGCTTCCGTGCTCCAGAGACGTCGGTAAACTCAGCAGAATGATTCGCGCCCTTAGAGATCAAGCCTCAAATTTCGTCGGCGAACCCGTCTCGGCAGCAGCCATATCCGGTCCCCATCTTGCCGCTCTGTATCTCGAAGATATCCAGGATGCCTTTGAGTATCTATCCTTAGCCTATATAGATCTCGGCCCTTCGTGGTCCTTTCAGCATATCCCTACGACCCTCGCAGCGTACGCAGGCAACGGTCTGGGCATTTGCCAGGATTATAAAGACGAGGCAGCTTGTAACGAGGAAGAGCGGCAGATGCGGTCTAAGTATGTGCTAGCCGTCGGGTACACACTTACCAGTTTAACTACTAGTCTGGCAACGATTAGTGACTGGCAGTATCTCCCAGAAAGGTCGACGCTGGAGAACCTGCGCTTGGGATATGGCTACCGGCATGAAGAGTCTTACTGGGAAGAAGTTCGGTCTGTGCTTCGTTTCCCTGTAGTAAACACTGCAATCGAGAAGAATATCTCAGTAGTTCTAGTGTCTGGAGATGCGGATCGGAAGCCCAGATTTATAGAGGTCTTGGGGGAAGTTGTAGATGATGTTATTGATGGCGTGCCAGCTATTGCTGACCATGAGCCTGAATTCAGTGCAGCAAAGGGGATTGCAGAGCTGGCGAAAAGATCAATTTTCCGGCAAGGAAAAAGGCAGGATGCAATGTCTGAATTGTAGGTTATTTACTTTTCATCCTACTGGATTTTGAGAGGTTCAGATTTATATTATACATTATCTGAACATCAATTGGGTACAAATTTGTACGACACGAGCCAAAACACCAAACTGCAAGACTACGATGGCTTTGGATCTTGTAGAGGATTAAATGAAACAGTGAATGACGGTGGGCTACCACACCGACCGAAGTTCTAACAGAGTCCTTAAGATCGACACTAGGTCCTCTATAGGGTGAGGACATGTCTCCAGAACCGGCGAGCACCATCTCCGTGCGATAGACATCTAGAATGAACTAGGTGGTACAAATCGCACTCTTGTTGGACAGGCCGGCAACCCCTATCGGGAATCAATACGCCAGCAAGGCTAAAACGGTCAGCAGGAGAGATCACACATGCATTGTTTAGGGTATGAAACTCATAGATTTGACATATAATATAGAGGCTTCGCATACGGCTGTATTAGATGACTAGGTGCTCAGTATCGACCACGCCCGTTCGCATCATGCCCTCCGCTGTTTCATAGCTCAACTTGGATTTAATAGGAGACTGGTGTCTCACGTGTACTAGAAATTGTGCACGAGGCCGGACTCTCCCTTGCGACTACCTCGGGGAAGCCTCGGTCTGTAATACGAATCTGTTTGCTGTAAATTCCTGTGTCATCTGGTAGGTTATGACGAATGATAGGCTTTCATTCTGCACGCCCCATCATACGTATGGGATATGACGCATAGACAAACGCGGTTATTGACGGTCAAATCTCCAAAATTCGTATATTAGCAGATACACCGGCCGAGTTGACGATGCACCAACTCAGCTGAGACGATTGAAGTCTTATTGAGTTCCAACCAAGATTGTATGTCTTCCTTGAATCGTGTAACTATGAACAGGGGTTATGCTTGTTGATTTGCGATTGAAGTCATGAACTTCCTTGATGACTGGGCATCGTCGACTCTATCTTCGATACGTCTCTGTTCTACGAGTGTATGGGTGTAGCATTGTCACGGCTGTTTCTGGCTGCACAAACTGAATAGTTGCCCCATGATCAGAACTTTGGTATGACCGACCGCGACAGCAATGCGATACAAAACCCCGCGGTCGAAAGGCTCGCGCCTATTTAAATCTCACATGGTTCTCGAGGATGAATTCGTTTCCAAAGACCTTTACAGTCCGCAACAAGACTTTACATTATATCTGTTCAACACCAATCTGCTCCCACCTGCTCCTTCTTTTCAATTTAGACCTCAGCCATTGGTGCTCGAGCGCCTACTAAGAGTCTCGACGTAGGTTGTATGGAAGCTTAACAAGGGCCTGTTAGCTAACATTGTCAAGGAAAATCAACACAAGTCCCGCCGACCGAACAATATGTGTCGACCTATCGTGAAGGAATGGGCTTGCGGCTTTAAAAGCATCACTTATGAACGCTGCCGTCATGTGAGATATTTCCGAGTTTACTTTCCTTTATGATTTAGCTTTTCGTGGAAGCACAAACGTCCTGAACGGGCAATGTACGAGTCTCGGGAGCATAGAGAATTCTTGTTACTCATCCTATTTCACGTGGAGTGGTGATTACTAATTCTAACACACAATAGTACCACCCAGAGATCGAAGGAAGGGTTTCTGGCAGCCTTTCGTGCCGCTATTTTGATCCATCACACCCTATCCGCGTCAAGTGCAGGGCAGCGTGTGAAAGATTTGATGAATGCCGCCGGTGTGCGGAAGTCGAAGAGTGGCTGGCAGCTAACCCATATGAACGCGATGAACGCGATAACCGTCGCTGAAGTCACAGAATCAGTATCCGGGGTCGCGTTCATAAGGAGTTCATTTCCTAGGATCATATGCCCTCCAATTTCTCTTTTCGTTGGCCGAGAGGCGGGACCTCGTGGAGGTAGTAGGCCTCATGATCAGCAAATGTATCCCTTGCGTCCGGCCTTTGGAATGGCCATCCAGCCTTTTAGCTTGACTGCTAAGACAACATACCAGATTGGATCTTATCTTCTCGCTCTATAGGGTTGTACAGAACATGAACCATTGATTTGACGTCATGCTGCTAAGTAGTGATTGGTTAATTCTCAATGCACATCTGCGTGATGTCCTCCCTTGACACGTCACATACTAAGCATAGGGGCTAGCGTAGTCGTACACACCCCATATAAGCACTTAAACTAGAGATCCCTTACTAGAGCAGCTAGAAGAGGTCATATCATAACTCTAAACTCCGGAAAGAGACTCTCTATACAATGTTCCTGCCTTGGAGCTAAACATAGAAGTTATCGGGATAGCATAGACGGGTCGTGGAAGTTTCTTTCTCTGGAAGAGAGGTCTCGGGTGTACCACTAGAGCTCTGGTACTCAAAGTCACGGACCAGACTATTCTCGATGATCGTCCTTCTAGCATTCGCAGGTCTGTAATTCTTTTTTTTCTTCGCTGCCCCTGTCAGCTGGGCAGGCCGATCGGTTTCCGCTAGTTGTATTTCCCACCACCATATTCTATGAACAGCATACAATCACTTCTCGGTCAGTCTTGCTCTATATGGCTCATATTCTTACCGCTTTCCTAAACCATGTGCGGAGCAGGTTTAACGTGAACCAGCCGAAACGTCGTAGAGTGTATGAGGGCAGTTTCCCCGATACAGAGATGGCATCGTGGACTTGGCTTAGACTATAATTCGCCTTCGATAAGTGGTCCATTTCACTAGAATATACTCGATGTATACAAAATATGTAGAAGCAAGGGCAAGGGACAGACTGTACGGATTGTGAGGACGTCAGTACAGTCACGTGGGATACAAGAACGTGATCACCACCAAACACATAGCCGTTGTGAAGTAGACTAATAAAAAATGGGCTAGGTATTGGGGGCCACGGAGGAACAGCCTTGCCGACGCTCTCTTTGCCCGTCTCCCTGTGAATGTTACCCAGTGCCGGTTTCCCTAGCTACCTCCTTGGACATACTGATGTGGCGTTACATCGATAGCAAGGTATAGAATTCACCAATGGGCTCTAATGTAACTCCATTTACCCCGTCTAGGCTTCCTTTCATGATCATTCAAGGTCCGTTTTGTAAACAGAGGCTCTTTAGTGTGAATACAAACTGCTCCGACCAGCACACCGTCATTCTTACGCCTCCCAAGCGTTCCAAGCCCCTCCGAATATACCAGCCCCCTTGTCATATTCCCTCTCCTGACTGGTCGACATGAAATTAATCCTAACTTGCACGCATGGCTGCCTGCCCAGCTCCATGAGTCGGGACACCTGAGGCTCGGCGAATTCGTACTGTAAACATTCTACAACATTCCCCATTGCCGATGGGCTGTGCATAAGCGTCATTTTGTCATTTCGTTAACGGATCCTCGAGCTCAAAACCGTAGCGGTGTACTAGTATAGATCACAAGTACAGTTGACCTGTGAATTGTAGCCCAAACTAAGAGGCTGATGAAGTCCGCGAACCAAGTACCGGGGTGTTCTAAACGGATACCGGCCCCAGTTGAACGCTAAGACCGAACGGTACTTGACAGGATCAGGAGTTCGCCTCACTATAGTATCTTCATAGCTCATAGCGCTTGCCGGAATCCTTCTACTAGCGTAGTACAATAGATCTCGGCATGCCTTCCGGACGAAATAAGCGAAGGAGGTAAACAAAAAGGCAGCCGTGCCTGCGACGGCCTCACGCAAGGATTGTTTTCAAATAAGTCACCAGTAATGTGACCCAGAAGAACTGTTGGGCTTGCTTTCCGCTACCCCCTGTTTCCCAACATTTGATAATTCTGGTTTTTGATGATTCTTTGCATGAATCGGCTGGTGGAGTGTAGTGTAGACCACGCTTTATCTTATTGATCTGCCCCGGGTTGTCTTTAGGAGCGTTATAGCGCGGGTAGTGCCGTGCCGCAATAAACAAATAAATCTTTTCGGGGGATACTAGGGGGTCCACCCCTGGAAAGTCCCTTTTACGTGTACTGTACTTGATAGTTGGTATCGATACATTTGTCGGCATTTGATATACTACTTTGTTCGTCTATATCACTAACAAAATGATGTAGTATAGACAAACCGACATGTGAGACATGTTTTTACCGTGCTGTCAAAGTTTCATGACAGGGCTGATTTCGCCAAACCAATAAGCAGGTCGTGCTACAATTGGCTGTATGCCGTACCTCTTTCCCAGGGTCATCCTGGCATCGTTTGGGGAACGGGATACCGTCACCACGATCTTTTGCCTCTCCAATTTATGTGCGTATTATTGTACACCTCCGGGATTTTGAACATTAGCGCAATACCAGCACCAGCAATTTTACCAGGGCTTTTACTGAGGCATTGCTGGGGTGCCGCTTGTACCTCCCAAGACTCCATGGATTTTGGTCAAGGGTTTTTGGCAGACGTACAAGGAGCCCCTACACGCGCTTTATACTCAACTTGGTAGAATATGGAGGCTCAGTAACCTGACTTGGAAAATTATGGGGGGTCAAGTCTTGAGCTAACGTTCAGAATCCCGGAGGAGGTGTAGTTTAGATTTGCTTCACAAGTCCGGGGGCCTCTTCTTTTTATTCCTCGCCCCGGTCCAATGATAAGGAATGGCGCCTACTTAATCTGATAGCGGGCCGCCGACGCTGTGCCCTCATGGGAAGCGGTCACCGACCCTCACCAGCGGTGAAGCGAGACCCTGACCAGGTAGACGGGACGCTATATGCTCATTGATGTAGTATCTACGCGGTACCGAATTGAAGCGGGTATGGCTTGTCACTAAGATTACACTGATCGAATATTGAGATTGGACGACAGACAATATTCTTCCAATTATGCTGCGCTACGAATGTACGTCTCCGCGGGTATGTATAGTAGTAACCTTCAGGTTGAAGATTTCTTTATCGGCTCCCACCAGTAATGTCCACCCTGTCGTAATTGAGCAGAACTTCAGGGGAAGCTCCTCGTCGAAAATAGTCTCTGAACGTCTTGTCTTTTTCCTTCTGGGTTTCCTTTCGGGTAGAAAGTCCATGTGGCTTCTGAGACATTTGTCGTAGAGCTCTCAGCGGAGATACCCATTGAGGCTGCGCTTGATCGGTCATTGCGGAGCTAGGTTTCATCTCGGTGACTCTTCCGTCGGGAGTTGTGCAGTTCATTGAATGGCTATTAGACGTAGACGGATCGAATCGGGGATGAAGAACAATAGAGCGAGTTGAGAGCTCTGAAAGGGTACATGGACGATAGGCTAGTGCGTTACCGTCAATAGGAGGGGAAAAGGCAACGTTCAAACCGTAATACGTACATTGTAGCAAGATTTTGTATGTGAATTCGGGGTATAATATACGATAGTGCTCTCGCAAGAGGTGGTAACAACTCTGCTGTCTGATATCAAGTGAGAAAGGTTCGCAGGGTGGTGGCGCCTTCTTATCCTCTCAATCCAGACCCGTTAAGCATGGCTAGTCTACGAACACTGGGTATAGTGTATCGCAGACTGCATATTCGGGCTCAGGGCAGGGTACATTGTATCTGGGGCGCGGCGAACATTAGTGTGAGAATAAAGAACTTCTCAGGCGCGCGGTGGTTGACGCGACTGTATGCAGGGTACGGCGGAGACGCTAACTCGATATCGACTTTGTTGAGGGTAAATCGAGGCTATGGCTAAATATTATCATCGTGTATCGCCGAGGCAGTGGCCCAGGCAGAGTGCTCGTAAGAAGAAACGACCCACCAAGGCGGCGTAACAATTAACTATCAGCCAGGTGGTGGGAGTAGTGGTCGTGGATTTGACACCTAATTGATATGCCGCCTCGGGGTGGGTCGTTTCTTCTTACGAGCCCTCTGCCCAGGTATCAGGAGCGTAAGGAGGTGCATGAGTGCTCGATGTTGTGCATTTGAGAGTCCCAGCGGGAACAACACGTCCAAGATCCAGGGATCTAAGAAATGGTACGAGCGGTCTGTACCCTCCAAGCGTTGGATAGCCGGTCGGTAGCCATAGTAGCCAAGGTAGTGTAATAAAAAACGAGCAGTCCCGTGGTGGTGGGGATGCTAAGCGGGACTGCTCGTTTTTTGTTACATCACCTTGGTAGCGCACCAACAACCCCATACCCCTGCCGGAAATTAGTGCCCCAACCTTGACAACAGCACCCTCTGACACCGAATTTCCCAGGTGCCATGTGCTGTAATAGCGGTAGCGTAAACACAGGGCTCCATTGCGCAGAGACAGGTCTCTTTTTTTGCCTTCTTGATGTCGCCTTGAGAATAGATTGACCTGGCCCAGGAGGAGAGTTAAGCTATCTGGCGAGGAGTATTAGCAATGATACATATGAATTGACACCAGGGGGGAGCCGTACCGTTGATAACGCCGAGAAAAGCGATTGGAGGATCTTCAAAAGTGCAAAAATATACCTTGCTCTCCTTGCCCCCCCGCTCTGGAGGAAGCCCAGACCACTCGCAGGTGGGTTGTCTATCGTCGACGTCTTCCGACGTAGCCAGTTCGAGCCTTTTCTTTGAAGAGAAAAAGTCGAAACGTGAAATATAGAGATATACATATGTAAAGAGTGCTTCCATTGAAAGTCTCAAGTCGGCGGCGACAAGAAGACGCCGCTTCTAGATAGCTTGGCGACAATGACGAGAGCCCTCCGTGAAAGACATGCTAAACCCAAGGCTGGCCGTTCGCCTTGTCTCTGTTGCTCTCTCTATATATCGAGAGTCAATCTGTAGTGATGAAGTCGACATTGAGGCAACAAGAAATGGCGGGTGTTGTCGATGGAATCGTAATCAACCAAGAGCATCGAACGCTGGCTGCGACGTCTGTTGAATTGTCGTCAAGTTCACTAGACGTCATCCCGTCCCAAAATCCGGGGTATGCATATTAAAGTACCAGTAGCACGTTGCAACACTTGAGCCGCGTGCTCGGCTAGTGGTTCCCGAGAGCGTGGCTACCGTCAGAGATAGTATGGGGGGGGCCATGCCGAGGCTTCCAGGTTCCAGTCGCACGCCAGGCCATACTACGTACATAAGCAGGTACTCTATAACAGTACTGGGGATATGTACCAATCATGCGACAGGCAGCGCCGTGTTCGGACGGAGACTCAGGGGTTGGACCACGAGCTGTCACCAGTTGGCATCACCCATCCTTTCGCAGCTCAGCGTAGTAGAGCCGAGGCTTGTAGGTACATTACTTATCAAGTTCCTTGCAAGCTGACAGCTGTGCTGTAATACAGAACAAAGTCGATGCAACGTAGGGTCTCGCTCGTCCTAAGTAGTAGCCATCGAAACCCAAGAGCTAAGGGAACAGCTTGAATGTTGTACTGAGTCTACTATGTAAGGGGTTGCTGCTTGCCTCGGCCGTAGATCGGTGGTGTGGACCAATATACTCTACTGCGTGTACGCTATAACAGGGGATAGCATCATGCAGAACCCGTTAGTTATGGGTCCAAAGAGGAAAGCGCGTAGAGGAGAGAGGGGTCGATTGTACAAATGTAGCCAGGCATTGGTGGATTGTGGTCGGGTGACCCCTATCTAAAAGAAGCCCAACTCTACTATACAGTACTATAGGTAGTTTGAAAAAGCTACTCGGTTCATACATAGTAGTTCTTCCTTCATCCTCCTCTTCTTCAAGGAGCAATCACAAGTTCGTTTGACGTTGGAAACGTTTCATGAATAAGCACCTATCTGTGCCTCTTTCAACCGATAATTAGATAAAATTATCCGCCATAGTGGTATAACTCAGGGAAATCATCAAGTTGAAACGTCCAGCGTACATGATACCGTGCTCCAAAGATCGGCTGAGTCGTATGCGCGATGGCTTAAAATACCGCTAGCAGTCATGGCCAGTTCATTCCACTGGTAGAGTGAGCCCGACGATACGCTACGTCCATTACCATCTAAGTCTTTCTTTCTTTTTTGATTAATTTGCTCATGGAGCAGAATTTTTTTGGTCTTTTTCTATCTCGTGCTTTGATGGAAGCTATTATGACAAGCTCGTGTATTTAGCACAGCTCAAACACTGATCCAAGCCTTCGACGAGCGGCATCAGTATTACAATATAGCGCGCCCTACCCTTGCTGGCGACCTAAATCCTCGTTGTGCTAGCAATAGATGATTTGGGGGTCATTTACCCGCTAGCCGTCCGTCACCAGGCCGTCGAGAAGAAGTCCACAGGGATTGAATATAGCCTCACAACAAGCCCCCCTACGCAGCTATCCGAACGTTGCACAGAAAAAGCAGCAATAATTTGAAATCTTGCGCAATAATTTGCCGCGAATTGCGCAAATGTTTCTATTCTTGTTCGTGATTTGGGCACCAAGTATGGTGCCAGCAAAACACTCCGTAGGTTTAGCAAGCGCCAGCCTGCATGGCAGTAAAGGAAAACCTCATGGATTTCTGACCTAGGAGGTTGTTTGTCTTCTTACTTTTATTGTAATATTTCGAATATGGCAAGCCTATATATCTATTTCATCTCCTTCCAGCAACTGCAGCTGTCGCGATAATCTTCAGTTCGACCTGATCTCCGATATATCCATCTGGTAGTTTTGGTCTTCCTACCCGCCTGCCGTTCATTCAATTCCACCCCGCTGAGTTCTCGCCGTATGCCTTCTCTAAGTGCCCTGTTCCAAAATAGTACCTGTTGGCTCAAACTGCAGGTGTACTGCAGGAAAAGGGGCCGTGTCCCAGCGAGATCGCTACCATTGGGCCCCCGCGAAGCATCGCAGCCCACCAAGTTTCTGATCGTAGACCGGAGTGGCAGCGTGGCCTCTCCAGCGCTATTTCCCGGGCCATCATTAGCTACACTAGCCATTCACCGAAACATAGAGCCTCGGGCTACGTTCTACGACGCTGAGATCTTTGCGCTCTGATCCAATGGCCACACACCCTCACCATGCACAGAGTACTTACCAGTGCCGTGAGCCTCATATGGGGGCGGAGTTGGCATGCGATTCCTTGACTCTCTCGTTTGTCTTATCGGTTCCATTCAGCCTTGGGGTCTATCCCCCCTCATTCAGCGACGGCCGAACCTTGCTGAACTGTTATAAAAATTGGCTGCCTTCACGATTGAGCATCATGGCACCGCAGATATCTTGTCACGTCCATCTTTCTACCACGAGATTGTTACATAATCAGCCTTTCTGTTACTACCAGACACCTCGTACATGCTCAAATGAGCCTTGATAATATGGCGGCGGTTCCTAATCATGGGGCTATACTCTCGGACATCAATGAGTATCGCAAGACATTAAATCTTTCTGATACAGAGAGGCAGGATCTGTCGGATGTATACGATGCCTCGGACCTCAGTTAGTTCTTTGGGTTCATATCTATTTGTATGAAGTGTGCGTAAGCTAACTCAACGTAGAAGAGGTAGTACCTAAGGGGTTCCCATCCATGGCAGTATCGAAAATGCGCTGGCCTAACGCGGCGATCTTTCGAACGTTCAAGTACCTCGACTTTAAACGACTCGAATTCTACGAGACGAAGCTCGGCTATCTAGAAAACCAACTCCACGAGCTCGAGAAGATAGAAAGCATAATAATGGGAGGGTCACAGAAGAACCGGTTCCCCTTTAACAAGAGTTTCATAAACCACCACTTCCGGGACTCCGACCATCTACAATTGCCCGAGATACATGAAAATATGTCCCAGGACGAGATCAATGATTGCCGGGAGATTTTATATGCCCACATCGAGCGTCTCTCGAAGGAACACCGTATGCTCTCCAGACACTATCTACGAGACTTCTATAATAAGCTAATCCTCTACTACCAGACGAACTGGTTCGCTGGCTTGAGAAAGCAAGGAAATTCCATCGAGTGCATATATTGGCTTATCCTCGCCTACTTACCATGGCTCGGGAGTACCACGGACTCGGCAATGAGGCCGTACATCACCTGGGTGCTCTAGATGAAATGGCCTACACGAGCATCGATCCCGTCGAGTTGTGGATCCAAAATATCCGATACTCCTCAATGCCTTGGATACAAGTCAGTAATATTTGTTTCGGTTGTTTTTCTTACTTCATCATAACGTCTCCCACTCCCATGTATGGCTCTAAAAGACATAAGAAGCATAATTTTTCTGGCTGCAAAGCTTTACCCATCTCCCAGGCCGCTAATCGAAAAAGCAACTTACCAATGCTAACAACTTACACGCCACAACAGAAACTCCTGCGGTTGTTTCCTACAAGAGACGTCATACCCGACCACAAAGGATCTCAGACATACGAAGCAATAGGGGTTAATACCTTCTTAGTTCTCCATAAAGCTGCGGTGATCTTATGTAGCCTCGCGTTTGTACTTGTGCCTGCCGGACTTTTCCTTCTAGCGGGGCTCAGCAGGGCACTTTCTTATGGGGTTATTGTAATATTCGGGATCCTTTTTTCCGTTGCCATACTTATTGTTGAGCAACGCCTCGGCCATGCGGTGGTGGGTATCGTCGCATACCTTGCTTTCCTTGCCACATTATTGGCAACTGCGACATAGCCTACCGAAAGACGGACAATGGTACACGAGGCTTCGTTTTCTTTTTTCTTTTTTTCATACGAAGGCAACGATTCCACGATGATGTAATTATCTCTTTCTCTTTTGCGTCCTTTCTTCTCTTTTTGTTTTGTACAGACCTGTGCTCTGATCGGAGGATTCAAATGGATATTGTCTTTCACCCAATAGATCCTAGTTACTTTATTTAGTTGTCAGAATAGTAACTATAGAAGTGAGCATAAAGGAGTTAGTGGTTATGACAGCAGTCTAAGATATCGTGCACCACATGGCTAAATACTAGGGGGCTTATGGCCACTCTCGCAGTCATAGCACCCTCAGACGATCCCAGAATCTAAGATCATTTCTAATATAACATCCCATTTTGGCGATCATACTTCATAGAGATTTTCACGTAAACATGCTTCCAGCCGTTAGAACTATTACCGAGATGCTCACTATGATTCGATATCGTTTGGGCAAAGTAAACTACTTTGGCTTGGTGTGACGATCACCAAAAAAACCTTCGACCACTTCTTACGAGAATTCTCCTAGTCCTAGTACGTGTCATTAGATGCAGGCAATATGCGCGGTAATATGTGACCACGTCCATTGGAATTTGATCCAGATAGTAATGCATTATTAGCAGCTACCTACCTGAACCTAATAAACTATGTATCCTGATAGCTGAGGCTATTTCAGCGATTAAGCTACGTACCTATGTAGATAAGGTACCGAGTAGATGCTTGGGTAATAGGATGAAAAAGGATAAGGCTCGTACTGCACATAGGATTAGTTAGTACCTACGTCTTGTAGGTCCTGTAAACGGCTGTTCATGATACCATAATGTCTAGAGACACTTTCCGTAATTTACACCAGAAACGATCCTATTCTTCAAATATTCTTTCCTATTTTATGTCATTGGGATTGTTTCTTGTGACCTCCAAAATATTGCCTGATCGTTCTATTTTGCACGTTTGGAACACGAAAACTGGATACATCTTGAGGATCGCTTAGGTAGTACAGGCCTGGCGCGATCGCCCCGGTACAGGGATGATGTGGCTGTAATGTAGTGGCTAGAGGCAGGGGTCAGCTCCCTTAGCTAGAGCTAAGTTTGTTTGCAGTGGGTCCCCCATTAAAAGCATCGTCATGCACCTAACATTTGTCCGAATAAGTCGGTCAATACCTACTAAGCTTTCACCTTATTCTCTGCCTTTGTGCGTTGTCTTATTCAGTGGCCGAAGAACAAAATACCTCTGAATCATCCCCTTACTCATTGCTGAAAACGTCGCTATAAACCTAGCCCTACTCTTGCTCGGCTGGCCGAAGGCAGATCATCTTCCAGAGCTATACCCAGAGACGAAGGTCCTACCGCGTATCGCGACGGCGACTTGTACTCGACCATGTCCTCAATATGGACTCAGGAGACACCATAAACCCGACGTATTTGCTTGATGCAGCACGGATAATACCTATCGCAGAGTTATGTCCTGATCTTCCTGAGCCAAGCACCAAGGCTGTTGGCGGTGTGGTTACCATCACTTGGCCATACAATAAAGTCAAGGGCACTTTTGCCTTCAACCTTGCCGAACCCGATTTCCGTCTTCGTCGCAACAAGGGCCAAGTTCGTGTAGAGTTTACTGATAGAGCTGCCAGAGCTGTTGGAGACTGTGGACTGGGCGGTAATGATGAGGTTCTCTTAAGCCTAGAGGGCGCAACTTGGGAGGCAGAGGCGGTGGACAGACGGCGGAGTCTGCCAGGTGCGGACATAGGATGGAGGCTCGTCTTCTCCGAAAGAGTATCCCTCAAGATCAAACGAGCCGAAACCAACGAAACCGATCTCGTCATCGTCCGCGACCGACCCAACGAACCCGAAGCAGTTCCAGATTCGGCTCCCACTCAGCCACTTGCCATCACCAAATCCCCATCTCCATCTGCTCCTGTTTCTCCTATCCATCGCACATCAGTGGAGCAGGAAATACAGGCCAGCAACTTTAATGACGATGAGTTTGCTTCTCCTGCTTTTGTTAAGAGGGCCCGAATGTCATATGGCGCGCTGTTTGAAGATGGCTTCGATATATTCCAGGACGACGATGGTGTCGAGGGAGTCAAAGGGAAGAGGCGTAGGCGAACAACACAGTTCGCTCGTCACAGAACTTCCTGGCGGTATGCTAGCCGCTCTGCAAGTCCCGAATCAGTTGCTGCATCTTCAGAAAATGATGATATCCAGACCACTCCGACCAAAGCCCCTGGTTCGGCAAATAAGGTACAGATGGCCGATGAAGGATGCCAGACCATGGAATTAGACCGCCCCTCTCCTCATCCTATCAGCACTGTGTCAGAGAGCCAAATAGTTGGGATAGGGTCAGAAAACGTGCCGATGGATGAAGCGCCTGACGAAACGCCAATAGACTCTGCCAAAGATCAACAAGTGTCAATGCCGTCTTCGAACGCTTGGTTTCGAGAGCTAGCCGAACAGAGCAGGCCAGCGCTCAATTCTAAAGATAATTCGTATACCGACACGGATGCACCTCCCCGTCCTGGCGAAAAACTCGATTCTTCAGATTACAGTTTTCCCGGTAACGCGTGGAATATGAGTATCATGCCATCTACTTTCCAACCGCAGCAGGCAGTGCCAATACCTGCTTTGCATGAGTCTTTCGGCTCCGCAGACTTTAGAAATCCTCCATCCAGTCATCCGTCTATCCCATTCAGTGGACCAGACAGCTCGGGCGACACATACTCAGGCAACGATGAGAGCCAAGAACCCGTGGACGATGTTGCAGTGCGTTCAGTTGAACCACATCGAACAGGGGTCGAGTACCCTCAATTAGAACCTGATGAAGATGCACGCTCCCAATCTATTCACGATGAGGCTCTAGTAAACTACCCGGCGGGTTACTTGGAAGGTGACCACATGTCTCAGCATAGCCAAATAATGCCAACTCAACGCCCTTCATATCCGGAGGTACCACAATTGGGATCAAGTTCCTGGGCCACAGTTAACCACAGTTCAACTGCCACTGCAGTGGTCCCCACGGACCGTCTTGGGAGTAAAGACGGAGATACACCAGAGCAGGCAGTTGTCATTGATGAGAGTGACGAAGATTCCGATTCTAGTCCTGAACCGATGGCTGTGGAGGATACTGTCAACAGTGGCCGTGCCTATGCCCTGGACATGTACGAGGATGCGGAAGCCGAAGATGAAGTTGATGCACAATACTCAGACGATGACGAGCCTGAGTATGATGCGGATGAGATGGGCGGCGATTATGATACGAGAAATTACGAGCAGCCAGGTGATGACGACGAGGGTAGTCTTGATGAAAGACCACAGCCATTAGAGCCAGAGTTTGATGACGGTGAAAGTTGGGATGAAGAGGAGCAAGAGGAGTTCCTTGACGACGAGAACGAAGGCGAATATGAAATGGACGAGGATATAGCTAGACCTGCCTTTCAACCTGCGGTACGAGCCAACCCCATGGTAATTGATTTAATCTCATCCTCGGAAGACGAAAGCGAGGATGAGAACGATGGCGAGGCTGATGGCAATTCAGCCAAGATTGACCAGTCCGGTGCTCACACTGATTCCAGGATACCGCCCATTGATCAACAAATGATCTTGGAGGATAACCCCCGACAAGCTCACTTGAATGATGAGGGATCCGACATCATCTCTCAGGCTGCCATGTCCGAGGCTGAGGAATCTTCCGAGGCAGGCGAGGAGCGTGCCGATTTTATGGGCTCTTATGGAGACGATGAGAGTGAATTCAAGGATGACGACGAATATGAAGGTGACGATAGCGAGAACGAGAAAGAAACCCGAACGTCATCTGCTGGAAATGAAACGTCACTGCGTTTAAACGACGGAAAGGAGATACGGGAACCTGGGCTCTCCAGAGGCCAAGCGAAGCAACAGCTAGAGCCAGAAATCAATTCTGAAGCAGAAGCTGGCTCCAAGTGCGACGCAGCACCCCGTCGTACGCAAGATCACGCGGACGTCTTCCAAGGCCAAATGTCGCCCGTGCCGGAGTTGCATGAAAACAGTGGGACTGAAATCAGCAACCAGGCTCTCGAAGAGGATTCAACTGTACCTCTCTCAGCAGCTGATGGCCTCGAAATCCTCAGTCGTGCAGTTGACGAGTGGTCGGATGCTCGCAGCCGTAAAGCAATTGCAGAATCAGCTGGATCGGTTGTAGAAACCATTTCTGATAAGCACGAGCCACCTAAAGAGGATACCCAATTACTAGGCTCGTCAAGCAATCAACAAAACCTAATCCTTGAGGCGCAGACAGACGAAGATGAGAAAGTTGATTCCCCAGCATCGTCAAAGCCCTACACTAGGTCTCCGCTACCTGCCTCCATCAAGAAAGAGCCCATGGTAGCCGTGCCATCTTCGCCTCCCTTGTCTCAATCATTTCGATCACTTGTCGAGGACAGCACATCTATTTTCGAGGAGGAAGCAACCAAAAAGACGGCTCAAGCAACTACTGCGCAGCTTCCAACTCCCCACAATACACAGCTCACGGATATCGCATTGAATATCTCCTCCACAACCGCGTCTATGAACATTGTAGAGTCATTCGAATCACACACGACTATCGAACAAGTGTATCAAACTACAGAGGATTCAGTTGTTGAGAAATCAGCAGAGGACTTTGCAATGCAAAGTAGCCCCGTTCATATGGACCAAGACAGCATTGAACAAGAACGCGATAGTGCTCTGAGCCTGAAAATTCAGGCACAGCAACCTTCAAACGAACCATATACCAGTCCATCTCCAGCCCGCAGCTTTCAGACCCAAACTGGTGAGACAGAACTCGCTTTCTCTGGCAGTGTAGAGGAAAAAGATAACGGCAGTCAATTGCCCCGCCGAGCATCTTCCCAGAGTAGCTCGAGTACATCCGACGATAGCAGATCTTTCGCATCGCACATGGAGGTTGATGAAGAGTTACAGGCTAGCATTCTGGAAGACTCTCTACTCGAAGATTATTCAAATCAAGACGATCTGAATGACCACGACGATTCATTTCAAATTGACACCACTGAGACTTATATCGAACCAGAAGAGACGGGTCACGCAAACCCTTTGTCTCCATTATATGAGGACACTCCGGCTAAGCAGCTTGCTGAGGAGATATCTGCACAGTTGAAGCGAAACTTCATGACGGATGGCTCCGGGGAAGAATCCGATACTTCGATGCGTAACGATCCTAGCGTGCATCTAGCGCGTGTAGCCAATGCTTCTAAGAGACGCAAAAAGAGGAAACGCGCTACATCTACCGACTCGTACCGTCCCCGTAAACGACTCTTTGATACACGTCGCAGCCCGACTCCCGAGACTGATGATTCAAGCCTGCAACTCGCACGGGAGGCCCTTGCAAGCCAAACACCAAAGTCCCAGATAGAAGGCAAGTCCATGGCTTCTGTCAAATTAAACCTGGCCCGCCATCTCAGTGACGAGCTTCCTGATTGCACATCCTTGAAAGTTTTGCGTCAACACCTCACAAAATCACTTGATGTGATTGCCGTTGCCGTCATGCAACCCCCAGAGCCACGACGAGCCAAAGGTAGACCGCGGGAATACATGATGTCGTTCACGATCGCCGATTACTCCATTGGCCCCTACGCGGTCGCCGAGGTCCTGATATATCGTCCGCATAAGGATTCACTTCCCGTGATCAGGTATGGTGACATCGTACTTCTTCGGAATTTCACCGTCGTGTCCTTGGCCAACAAAGGCTTTGGGTTGAAATCCAACGATGGATCCAGCTGGGCTGTTTTCGATTTTGAGGGCGAACCCCCACAAATTAAGGGCCCTCCCGTCGAATATGGCGTAAAGGAGATATTATATGTTAGCTATCTCCGAGAGTGGTTTGAGCTGCTCGATGACAAGGCACGACAGAAGTTGGAGCTCGCCAACCAGAAGATCATCAATACGGGCAAACCTGAACAGAACGAGACGATGTCAGACATGATTAGATAGCAGCGATTTACGACCATTATTTGCCTTGATATGATACCAATTGGAAGTTACATCTCTACCGGAGTTGTTTTAGTAGTCTAGTCACGAATGATGAGAAAACATAATACCCTTAAGAGGCCGCGAAGAGGTTCTTGCTGACGGCATAATTAGATACATACCCAATTTAGTTGATACACCGTAAAGCTGCACCACCGTGACTGCGCAACGGCATGTGCTCGAGAGGTTCCTGGAGCTTTCGCCGAGGGCGGCAGACGCGCACTAAGCGAGTAGGCAAACCACGCCTATCCGTCTTTGCTGTATCTGGTCGACAATTAGGTTCTAGGCAAAATAGAAATACGGGTTCGAACGGATACTGTAACGGAACACAGAGAATTGTAGGGATGGACCCCGCTATTCGTGCTAGCAACGAAAGCGATGTTTGCCGCAGATACCGCCCGCGATCGCTTATTCAAGGCCATATTCATCCTCACATGCCTACTTAGCATCATCATAGAGCGGACTATGTATTAAGCTGCATCTGTAGCGACACGTATGTAGCTATCACAGGCCAAAGAGGTTGAGTTATCGACATTAGTTCCAGAGGGCAAGCGTGCTTTACTCAAGAGGGCCTCTGGGTTTTATTCTTCACTGCATAGTGCCTTAGAACTGGAAGGTGAGGGAGTACTAGTTCTGCTCTACATCGAGGTAGAACTATCCCTTGTTGAGGACTAGAATGACCACAGTGCCAGGTCGGGCTTGACGGAGAACACGAACCTGCCACTAATTTCGTGCGGTTACACATATTTGCAAACCTTAGGCCCGACAAAGGAAAACTGTCTCACGATATCGGAGTGATATGAAGTACCTGGCTGTTTCACTAGGATGTACAAGTTGCTAAGTGGAAAGTGTACCTACACAGGAGGCAGCAGGCACACTCTGCTAGTGGAAGGACAATGCAGTAATGGCTACTAGTGTCCGTCCCAGATGTTATGAACATTCATCATAACATCATATGCCGACATCCGGTGCTTGACGTGAATCAGGACAACTTTCGCGGGGCGAGAGGTATTTTGAGTTGACGCCTACAGGTAGCCGAGGTAGTCCGGAGTTGCAGCGTTTGAGAGGCTTGTCCACCGCATCCAATGAAAGCTTCAAGAGAAGCCGAAGTTGAGGCATTTCCCCTGTGTATGACAAGTGTGCAGATGATCAATTAGTGAAACAATGACGGTCTATCTAGACACCGCATTACAAATTCGCATCTGCGGGAGTCGCATAGACAGCAATTGGTACTTCTGTCCCTCTAGTTTGCGTTACCGCGGGGGAATAGCAATGACGTCACCAATCAGCGTCCTAAGTTGCTCCATCGGCAAGGACTGACATCCCACATATCTGGCAGCCACGATAGTGTCAGAAGCTCGACCGAAACGGCAAATCACGATGTGGTAATATGTGTTGTGCTATGTGGATCGGATGACCTGCATGCAACAGCAGCCGTCTGAAAGCCTCCAAGCTTCCCACTGAGGCTCAGGCGGAGTGTCCGCTCCGGCTCCTTCTTGCGTCATTGGTCAAAGACTAGCAAGGTGTGGCTAGTGTCATATGTTATACTGTACATAGGTACATAAGTAGTCCACCTAGGTTGGCCATGAAAAGGGCCTATTGTGGCCAGCATGTACCGCATGTACCAGGGTAATCACAACGCCTTTTCCTTAAGCCCTCTGAAGCTACACAGATCAAATTATTACCTATAGAACTAATAAAACAAAAGATTTATAGATTTTTTTTTTAAAATAAAATATCTTTTGATTATAGCAGTAATACGGCAGCATCTGTAAATAGTATACAATAAGTTACCTTAATTCAAGCGTGGCGTTCTTAGGCTATACCAAATCAGCCGTGGCTTTACCTACTTTAGGTTAGACCTGGCCACAATAGGCTCTTTTCATGGCCAACCTAGGTGGACTATACATAAGTACTGCTGTTTGTACCAAGCAGAACAGTGGCCGGCGGGATCGACAAGATCAATCGAGATCGAGCGATGGCAGACCTTGCCTGCTGCCTTGGCGGCTTGGCAGCCCCAAGCGTTCTAGAACTCTTGTGGCTTGAGGAACAGGCAGGGGCGGGCCTGTACGTAGTCATGTCGTCATAGTTGGGAACAGTCTAGAAATCTAGCCAATCACGGCCCCCCAAGATATACCCCCCTGCAGCCCGCTATTGCCTCTGATTGGCATTTGACTTTGGCAGGAAGCTAACTTTCATGACAGCTTCCTGGTGATGGCGATGCTGTGTCTACTGTAAACAATGGGCCTATACATCATATGGGATTTCAATCAACAGCATGGGAAAGTGATCTTCACGAAGTAAATGGGGATCTTGGAAGAGATGGGGGGTACTGGGTCAATTTCCTCATGCTGATTTGCCTGTATCTGATCTGTTTTTGCCCTTTTCAGGAGGGAATATCGACATTACGGTATTAGAGGTACACATCCAATGACGTCAATTACCTAGGGGGGCTCAAGGTCAGCCTGCATGGAAACTGCGTACTTCAGCCCATCGGCCATACTAGACCAGCAGTAGCCTAGCATTCGGTACTGGCAGATTTGCCTTTCCCCGCGTGTTTCTGCGACAATAGACAAACATACTCTAGGCCAGGGAATGACATGTGACGTAGCACCTCTACCCACATGATACCTGTTGCTTAGGAGCGGCTGCCTGGGCTAATTCAATGCCTTACGTAGGGGTTCCATTGTGGTGCTTGCCTCTGCAAACCGTGGCTGCTCTTTTTGGTTGCTGTGAATTAGGAAGGCACCACACCTCAAACCTGTAGACTGATATTTTGTTTATATAAACCCGTCTTCCCACCATTCCTTGTCCCTCTCTCTTCTATCCTCCATCATCATCAATCACCTAAGAACAAGCCCAGTCATCTTCACACACACAACCAACATCTACAAACCAATCAACAAAACACCAAACCATCACAATGGATAACATCAAGAACGCCGCCAACTACGTTACCGACTCTGTTAAGAGTAAGATAATTCCCTCCTCTTCACATCATGCCGTCGACGAAGCCAACTAACATGCCCTTAGGCGCTACCAACACCGGTTCCAAGGAGGCCAACAAGCAGGTCGCCAAGGACAGCGATGCTTCCCTAGGCACTCGGTGAGTCTCTACCCATGCGAATGACCCAGCCGTGAACAGACATACTAACAGCTATCAGCGCCTCTGCCGCCAAGGATGCTGTCGGTGACAAGTTCGACGAGCAGAAGCACGACAAGTCTGCCGAAGTCCACAAGGAGGCTGCCAAGCACTAAGCAACTCTCTCACAACGCCTCTCGGTAACCAACCGACTGTATGATTTATGGACCATGAACAGACATTTTCCTTTGGGTTTCGAAATGGCATGGATGCGCCTGGGTTTTCTCTCTCTCTCGGAAGATTCCTGTCAGCACGCTTGATATACCCCTAAGATAGCTTAGAATAAAGCCGCTTTCATCGCCATATCTTGAGTTGCTCAATTGATTTCCCATGTGACCCGTTTGACTCCGAGCATTGCATTGAGGTCGATAACGCTACAAGTTCAATATGTAGCCTATTTGGGGCAAGAAGCCGCCAAACCCTTCTGGTAAGTGCTTTATCGCTACAACCTATTATGACACGATTAGCCAACGTCGTGTGGGTTTTGATTAATCTGCAGATATTTCTAGAGACTCGGCTGCTAGGTATGGCATTCTTCCATTACCATCACAGTGCAACATTCAGATTCGCCCTTCCATAAGCGAGTTATGAATTGTCCAGAATGTCAGCCATTGTCGCAGGGTCTGAAATTCCAACCTACCATGCGTTACCAACAAGAATCTCCCATTTAGGAAGGTCTCGAGCTAGGACTATGCACAGGCCACCATGGTATTGGCGAAGCGTAAGCTTCGTTACTTGGCCCGAGACATGTTTCAGCGTACGACTTCCATTAATACTTCCAATTTGCGATTCCACAACTTTGAGCTCTCCTTTGGTACATCATCACTCTAGATTCATCCGCGACTTCGACCGCATCATTGCGCAATTGAGTCGATCTCAACACTCGCCACCATGGACTACCTCAAGGAGAACCTGCCGGCCGATCTCTTCGATCCCGTAACGCTCTGGTCGCTTGGCTCCACCGTTGCGATTCTGGGTGTCGCATATGGCCTATCACTCGCGGTGCTCGACAGCAGCATCTCCAAGGCTCGCCGCTTTCTGTTCATCTGGCACGCGTTCGACGCGCTCATCCACTTCTGCTTAGAAGGCAGCTTTCTATACCACTGCTTCTTCTCGTGGATGCCGTTGGGAAGCGTCTCGAACCCCAGTGCCCTCGCCCCCACTGCCTACAACTTCCTCGGACACACCAACCGCGCCTATGGCCCCCAAGCTGGCGGAGATGCCCCAATGGCTCAATTGTGGATGATTTACGCGAAGGCTGACCGTCGCTGGGGTGGCGCCGACCTGGTATGTTGGATACTATTGTGCTTACTCTCGCGCCTCTACCCCTCATTTGTCCCCCGGCTCTGCCGAAGCCCGTCACAACCTGCAATTGTCTACTAGACTTCGCTAACATGAGAATTCTCTCTACAGGCCGTTATCAGTCTCGAGCTCCTGACCGTCTTCGTCGCTGGCCCACTGGCCGCCTACGTCTCTTACGGTATCGCAAAAAAGAAGGAGAGCGTCAATGTGATTATGGTCATCATCGCGACTATGGAGATGTACGGCGGCTGGATCACCTTCTGCCCGGAGTGGCTGGTCATGAACTACAACCTCGACCTCAGCACTTTCATGTACAAATGGGTGTACCTGGTGTTTTTCAATGTGCTCTGGGTCTTCATCCCTCTCTACGCGTGCTATGTCGCCATCTCTGATATGAATGATGCCTATGCCGTGAGGGCCAAGGTCAACGCCACAAAGAAGTCGAAGTAAACTCAGTTTTCTTATGGCTACTTCCTCGAACTTTGAGGCAGGACTGGGGTGGTGACAATTGGGGATATTGAGGCTTTCTTGTCGCATTTTTAGCAGGCGCTTGAATTGGATGGATACTTTGGATAGCTATTCAGTTTTGAGACAAATCTGACTGTCTACATATCAGCTCGGAGTGTGATACTCGTGATACCAAGTTGATTACTTCAACGTGACGCGATTTCGCTCCTTTTTTCTAGGTGTACATAGTGATACTCTAGCAACAATGTACTTCAGCAAGAGCTTCTCATCCTCATTGGAGCAATCTTGCGGATAAAGTACCATACCGATTCGCTCCCGTATTCGTATATAAAACGAGCTGTGAGCTCGTAAAAAGTGCCAACAATCCTGCGATTAGGCCCACGGCACAGATTTCAAGTTCAGGGGAAAGTATAGCACCAAAACGGCCGCGCTAGGTTATTGATATCATCCGTGGTCCCCGGTTGCGAATACGCGGGCGGCATCCGTTCTAACATACCTACCCGGTAGAGCACCGCATGCTATCTACCTGGATAGCTTAGGTAGCGCTGTCCTAAAATTATATGGGTACCACTGCAGTAGCTACCATCCAGGTGGTGGGTATAGTACGTGTATGTGAGAAGCACATCTAGGCCGCGTGATTTTAGAAGTCTACAGCACGGCAAAGAATGTGTCCCAAAAGTAACCGGTCAAATACGAGGCTGGGCATGGTTCCTCCCGAACCACTGATATTGTCAGGTAATGGTCATTGTGGTTGTATTGTTGATGTAGAGGTGTTGGAGGAGGCCTAGTGCCCTAGCACTAGGTACGCTATATATACAGTAGGTAGGCCGTACCTGCCTACAATTGCCCAGTTCAAAATATGACGATGCCCTCATCGTTGGATAATCCATGATGCCCAAAATCCATCTCCATTATGTTACCTCTTGGTCCGTTTATCATCTCCATCGTGTAATCTTCTCGTACCAAGGCATGGGATTTCTTCCAGGTAGAGGTAAGGGGTCCGATCGTAGGTTGCCTGCGGATTCTTGGTGCAAGGCTTTGTCGTGGTGGTAGTAGTGGTCGTGCCGAGTTACATCTCCTCGCACTGCTCACGAAATGAGTTGCATCTCCTCAATCGTGCTGAATCAAAAGAAAATCAAAGAAATCAAAAACGAACGCATGGAGGGAATATCTCATCCTCAAAAACAAGCTCAGCCCAGAGGGCGCGATCTTAATCGCTAGCTACCAATTGTCAGGTAATGGTCATTGTGGTGTATTGTAGATGTAGAGGTGTTGGAGGTGGCCTAGTGCCCTAGCACTAGGTACGCTATATATACAGTAGGTAGGCGGTACCTGCCTACAGATATCTTACATTAAAAGACGTCAAAAATAGACGTAATAGCTACTGCCTACAGTTTCGGATGCGGACGCTTAATGGGGATCTTCGATATCGGAGTGTTGCCGTTCCAGGTAGGTCCCTGTCTCCAAGGACATAAGGGGTTCTCATCTACGTCAATGCCGTCCCTTCGGAGCCTCATGCGACATCCACATTTGTGACGCCCATTCATCCATGTCCCGCTTTAATTATCGTGAGAATCATCAAGAAACGTAGAGGTTTGGCCAGGTCTAAAATAGTAATAAACATGGCGACTGCTCACACGATATGGCCTTCATTGTCTTTTGTGAGATTTCGACAACGAAATGCAGATCTCTTTCCGGGGCTGTATTGCCGACATGCTGGACTAGATCTACACTACGTCTACATTTGATGTAGTCTAGCGAGGTTAGTATCTTTCCATAACCCACATCTTCCTCGACTCCTCGGGTATGGAATCGAGCAGTTGGATTTCCGCCTTCTTGACGGCGACGTATCTCTCGACGACGTCTTTCCCAATCAGCTCGACCATTCTAACATCGCTTGCGAGTGCCTCCAGTGCCTCCTCGAGCTTGCTCGGAAATTGTTTCGTGATGCCCAAAGCTCTTCTCTCCTCGCTGCTGAGCTTCGCAGGGTCGATCGTGCAATCACCCGTGGTCAATGCCGCGCCATCAGCACCGGCCAGAATGAGCGCCGCTAAAGCCAGGTACGGGTTCGCGATCCCATCTATCACCTTGATCTCCCAATGGCTGTCTTTGCACTTCCGCAGCGGCGTCTCCTTGTTCTGAGTGCCCCAGGTCACCCAGCGGCCACCTGCCCATAATCCATCGACCATGCGCTCGTAGCTTGTCGGGTGGCCATTCGTGAACGCGAAGATAGCGGGGAAGTGCTCGAGTATGCCGCCGTAAAATTTCTCGTAAGTACTGGGTTCGTCGCCGTCCTTGGATGTGATGGAAATGTGCGCATGCGACCCAACTCCAATCCCGGGCGTAAAAGGTCGCGGGTGAAGCGTTATGCGAAATCCATGGCGCGCGGCAGTACTTTCCACGATCTGTCGTGCATGCAGCAGGGTATCGCAGGCTTCGAGTGGCGTTTTCGGAGGCAGCACAATCTCGTACTGGCATGGTGCCGCCTCTGGGTGGAATTGCTCGACTTCTATACCCGCTTTGTCTAGCCCGTCCAGGATCTCATCGGCGACCGTATTGAAGCTCCCTTCCGCACCCCAGGTCGCAAGTGCGCGAGCTGTGGACCAGGCCTGACCGTCGTTGGAAAGTGCCTGGTATTTAGCTTTGGGGTGCCCCGTGCGCTCGAGCACGGTGAATTCCAGCTCGAAGCCGACCTTAAATGACAAGCCAATGAACCTAGCGAATTCTATCGCGTAAAACAATAGGCCACGGGGGCATAGATGGGCTAGTGAGCCGTCCTCTTCTTGCATGAAGGCGTAGCAGCTCATATGTCCTGGGACAGGGCCATCCTTCAAGGTCTGCCAGTCCGGACTTAGCTGGTATACACCGGTGCCAGTGACTCCTTCAGCAAGGGAATCGTTGGGGAGGATCCCTAGAGCGGCTTTGGTAATGGTGATGGTGAACGGTTCACCGTCCTGCAAGGCGGTGTAGATGCGGGCTGCAGGGACCACGCGACACTTTGCTGAGGACGTGTAGTCGTGCCAATATATCCTGATATATTTAGCGTTTCTAATGGTTTGAATGATATCAAAAGCTTTGGCCCCGTTACCAGGTCTCCAGCTGGCTTGCGCTTGACTCCCAAGCCCTTGCTCATCTGAGCTGGGAGTAGCTTTGATGGCTGACATTGGGCGGGAGGGTTTATCTACTAGGGCAATGGTACGCTTAGAGGGATCGGGGAACGTGTTGCGCGACTCAATATAAGAAAATAATCAAGACTCTTGCTTGCAAAATAAGTACACGTAGGAGGAGAAACAACCACGCTACCTATCCGTCTGCTGCAAGAGAAAGTGTGGACGACATCTGACACGACAGTGGCAGCACCCAATCAATCGGAGTCCGATTTTGGTGGCGTCTGTGATACCGTGCAGGGGCTTGTACGAGATCCGGGGGTCGAATTAGCATGCAGTCTCCGTGCGACTGGGATAGGATAATGCCGACATTGATGCTTAGAACGGAGCCTTCGCCTCAGCACCATCACGACTGGTCATTCATTCCTAGTCACATTCACACTCTCCTGAGCTTCTGCTCGCCAACTACCCTTGATTTACGACGCGTAGGCTATTCCAATTAGATCCCGTCTCCCCACAAACCCGCTCCCGTGCCCCGAACGTCCGATCCACATGGAGAAATCTCCGAGATAGGTAACCTCTTTGAGGCTTTGACAAACTGGGTTAGGCATAAGCTTACGAAGACAGGGGTTTCTCTCGTCACTCAGTAGATAACAATTTCCAACACGGCGACTGGACGCCAGAATCTTTCCCTCTAAGTACATGTCAAGGTGCAGAGGAAGTTTTACATCTTTAATGATACTCAGTGCTTTGAAAATGAATAAGTAAATATGTAGATATAACTACTTGGAGTATAGGACTATCTACAACCCCGACATTTGAATCGCAAAAAGGCGACTTTTCAGGCTGCTCGGGTCATCATCATGAAGCTCAGAAACCGAGCCTCTGTGTTGCAAAAGAGATTACATGACGCTTGTACTGCGGCGGTTTACTTAGCTAACAGATTGGGCGTCATTCGAAATACAGTATTCATCGTTAGGAATTAATGCCAAGACAAGCCGTTAGCCTTATTTACAGAACAATAGTATGATCTCTTCCTGAGACTATCAGATCAATACAGCAGGTCTCCTTTATGTACTATGTTATAGAGCGACAAAGACTTTATAAATTCGAGTTAATATCGGGCTCTAAGCCCGTATGCTCTTTTATAGCATCTAGCAGCCTACCTAGAAAACTCATGATGAAGCCACTTAATGCTTGACGGAGAAAAAGATCGGAGGAAATACGTGTGCTAGGTGTCGGGAAAATCCCACAAACCAACGATCCAACGTATGCAATAGACTACTAATACCTAATACTATGGATAAATCGAAGCCGAACTAGACGAGGATATGAAGAGTGTAGAGCGTTGAACACCTGTTTCAACTTCCATACCTGGGTGCTAGGTGCACACTTACTCGTTCACTCAATCATCCGCCCGTACATAATGTTAGAAGAGACGAGATGTTCTCCATGTGCGACCATAGCCTCTGGAAAACTCGGGATCCCGTCCGCTCTCCCATAGATATGCCAGAGAGCGCCAAATCAGTAGTCGGGTCGGTGACGACCGGCGAATCCTTGGTGTTGTACATTCTCTTTTTTTCTGTTTCCTCCGATTTCTCTTCTCATTTGCCTGTTTCTGTTTCTCCCTTCCAACACTCTTAAGGGGTTGTTGGTGCCGCGGTCACTTTAGATGATGGGTAATTAGTGAATCTCACTTTCTAACCATCGTTAGCTGCTCGAACACTCCCTTTGTTTATGAACGCACCCACATTGTAAACTCAGACGGAATGGGGAATCAATTATACAAGAGCCGAACAGACTATAGTTATTCTCATATAATAGAGCAATACCGTTGTTTTAAAATAGTTCTTAGGAATTAAACACTTCAATCCCGGGCTTATATAAAGACCGAGCCTACTGCCCACTTACAGATTTCAGTCTCAGCCACCTGCCAACGGCGCTTCGACATCCTGCGACAGTATTCATACAGACGATACTTAACAAGATGGAACAACTTACAGAGAGTGTGATCATTAACCTGTTCTCGGGTACTGATCCAAGCCCTAACCCAAGTGGCGGCACGCCCAGTCAACCACCGATTCTCGCTTATCAGAACAATGGAGGGCTCTACCCAGTTGAATTCCGACACGTCAACTGCAAGAAACGTTCCGGGACTAGGAACTCTGTAGGCTGCGAGATAAGCACTGCGTGGCGGTATGAGCCCCGAGAAGACATGCCCGCAGACGCAGATATAACTGTAAAGCTCTCGATCATGACGCAGCACATATGTCGAGATCATTGCAAACCTAACGCACAAGTAGATCAAGTGGAGGCATATATTGTCTGGAATGGTAAGCCCCCGGCTACTCTGAAAGGCAAGACTCACCAACCTGGTCTTGAAGCGACGCGAAGCAGTCACGATCCTGCTCAGGCAGAGTTCATACCTCGCAGACCTCACAGGTCTAGCCTTGAGCCTCATGATCTTGAGCTGATACACCAACGTGATTGCGGGGATTACATTCAAGTAGACTTCGTAACCAAACGTGGTGAAAAGGGGCGCTGGAAGAGAGTGCTACATGCGCTTGTCAAACTCGGGAAGAGGTTTGGTCGGAAATTCGCAATCAGTAATCTTACATTGAAGTAGTGTGAGTAGGCTACGTTTATGTATTTAGTGATTCGAAAATAATTTTGCTGAAAGGGTAAGATAAAGGCAGATTTCAGAAGGGCCAACAGGGTAGAGGGGACAACACAGCGTTATCACTCATAGCGCTTGTGCGCATTGATTCTAATGGAGATAACGGTACTTTCTCGAAACCACTCAGTTTCCCATCTTGTTCATGAGAAAGCAGGGCCTGAAAGCCCCTAGGTGCAGCCTGCCTCTTGAAGGCTTCGGGCCCAGTATGGGCAATAGCCCATGGGGTTCACTTCAACATCATCCATCCCATATAAGGAAAGACAGACGGAAATTCAGCACATTTCACGTTACCTCATATTCTTTGCCGTAAGTCTGTTTGTGTGAATTGAAGAAGAGGCTTGATTAGCGGCTATTTGAAAGCAGCTCCGACTGTACCGGGTATTAATGGTATAATTTTATACATACTTTCACACAAAAATGCAATCATTTGTTAAGTACCAGCGTGGGGTTCTTTGTGTGACAAGAATCCATGCATACCTCTCATCCTATTTGACTTATGACAAGACCTTATAGTAGCGAAGGCTGAGCTAGACAGAGCTCAAGCCTCGAGAAGGTTTGCCAGCTATACATGAGTTTCTTGCCTAGATCGAGACTTCCGAATATTGAGATGATTACAGAACTCTTAATAGCGTTTAGTATTCATAGAAATCACTAAGAATTTACAATTAAATGAGCCTGAATACCTTCACAACAATATATCCAACCAAAACCGGTTACTCATACTTGAAAATAGGTTTCGCATTGTAAACATAAACTACCTGCGCCTTATAAACATAAACACCCTGCTATGCATTTTTTTTGTTTTTGTGGTTAACTAATATTTGCAGTTCCTTCGCCTCCCGCATCGACCCGGCATCTGTGAGCGGGCCGCTCTTGTGTTGATTGCCCCTTTAAAACTGGCTAATTAAACCGATGATTGTAGAAAGTGGGGTCTCGGGGTTGTTTTGGAGATACTCGAGTAGTCCAGCTTTGATAAACTCATTGAGAACCCCATTGTTCGACATCAGAAAGCTAAACAAGTCGACAATGCCATGTTGTAGCATACCGCAATCTACTAAAAGATCCTCATATGAATCGACAACATCGTGGAAACATTGGGTGCCGTCTGCGATACAACCACAAATTCTAGTGTCCCCGTCCCCATCCCTGCGGCATCTCTCGTCGACTGTTTGAGCTAGATTTTGCATCAAATAAACCGCTAGGTTATCAGGTGGAGTGACTTCGGGTTGGGGCTCATAATACTGCTGCTGTAGTTGCTCATGTGGGATGAATTGTTGCTGAATAGGTGCTTGAAGTTGAATCTGATGTGATTGTAGGTGAGGATTAATTTTTGGGACCCGGCGAGGAACACCAGAAAAATGATTCTGTTGATGGTAAGTTTTTTCTGCCACACAACCATCTTCGTACCTTACTTTGTTGTTGTTGCGTTTTTTCCCTGTATTGCTGCGTTGATTGCCCTGATAATTCGGGTCATAGTTTTTGCCTTTGTAATTGGGGTTACGGCGTGGAACTTCGTTGTGTGATCCCTCAAAAGGGCGCGAATATGGCTGGTTTCGAAACATGATAAATGTAGTTTCGGTGTGCGACTTTGAGAAGGGTCTGAACTTTGATGAGGTTCTGAGTTAGGAGGCAATGTTTTAGCTATTTCCATACAACCAAACAGAGTGAAATCGAGATATTTATGTCTTGCTCTTATTTAGGTCGAACAATGTGGTTGTTTACTGATAGCTGTCTAACAGGCGCTTAATACTTCATGAATATTCTCTAAGTTGAACTATATTGGGCACTCATCAGTGGCAACAATGTCGGTTAACAAAAAAAGGATTGTTAACTGTCTTTGTCCAAACTCGATTAATATCTCCCTTTCGTATAACAATCGCTTTACTGAGGACTCGTTCTTTGAGCTCTTACTGCCATCCTCACAGAAACAATAAGCGGATGCTAATACAGTCAACGAAATACTATAAAGACTCGATAATAAGATTATACATGAAAGAAGATGGACAATAGGTAGTCTAATCAATACACGGAAGGAGTTGTAGAGGACCATATTTTAAATGAGGTAAAATTTGCGATTATCAGGTTCAGAACAAACCTGGAAAAGAAAGAAAGAAAGAGAGAAAGGGAGAAAGATCGCCAATGAAATTTCATTCCATGTTAAAGCGGCCTGGAGAACAAAGGTTACATTTACGCAAGAATAGAGCATTGGACCCTGCGTGATACGAGCATCCTCAATGGTCATCATGATTGGAAAGCGTAGCTTGAGTATATATAACGGTGACCCCTAAAAGTATAAATTTCTCTGCAACGCGCTGATTGGTCCATACGGACTCTGCAACACTCCCATTGGTCAGAGTCTATTCGAGGCATCAACCACAACGTATTTATACTTAAGCTTACCGTGTGGCTTGCGTACTACAATAGCGAGTATCACCACTAACGAGCACTATATTTAAATACGAATACGATATGGTACAATAGCCTACTGTACATCACGCTGTGCTAGCGTACAAGGCCAACAGAGCCAACGACGCCAACGAGGTCAACGCTAACGAGGGCAACGAGGTTAATAATAAAGCTAACAAGGCCACCAGGGCTGCCAAGGCTAAAATCAGAGTGCCTCGCACTTTGATTTTCCCTGTATTTAAAATGGTAGCTGAGCCTGTGACGGCGAAAGCTTTCCATTTTAGTGACAGCTTGCCCTGGCGCTACAACGACTTATATCACAGAAACCACCACAGCAGAGCTTGATGTTGGCGTAAAACCATGACAACGTCTACTTTAACACTTCTAAGAAATTCGTTGCTTGTCATCCATTACTACGAGCCGTGGAGTTTTATCAGTAACATTCGAGAGAATGTTACCCAGAAGAGAGTATTGTAATATATAGAAAGGATTTTAATAAACTCGATTACCATGAGCAGATGACTAGACAATGGCCCTAACATGTAGCTTTGCCGTGCCCCGCAGCATCAGCAGGTAGTACCTATCATCGCAGGTTTAGATAGGCTACCTACCTAACCTAACCTAAATAGGCAAATTGTACCTGCGTAGGACTTGACAGGTACAGTAGGTGCATGCACAGGCGTCTAATGCATTAGTAGAGCAGCATGGGTGTCCCTAGCCCGGCTAATCATCTGAGGAATCATCCTCAAACATCGGGCTTGAATAGATTCATGCGTCCGGGCGCAACACAGTCCTCGGCAATGCCCGCCTGCCACGTTTGATGGCCTTCTCTTTCACCTATTCGACGAACCTGCAGAGATGAGATGCCTGCCGAATCGCCATGGATTTTGTCAGTTCTCTCCCTCTCCCTCCTCCAGGCCGGCTCTAGATCCATCTATGTATCTACCTAGGTATATATAACTGTACTGACGAAATGAATGTCTTGTTCCAGTGGTCGCGCCTCATAGCGAACACGCCGTTGTCGTCCAAAAACGCCGCCAAGGACGCCGCAAGAGATCCCATTCGACGTCGGCAGCGATTCGAGAAGGAATATGGCCAGCTGCTGGTACCGCTCTCCAGACCCGCTCCGTCTTTATCTTTGTCTTTGACCGCGCCGGTCATCGTCGTCTGCAGTCTGCAGTCTGCTAACGAACGTTCGGGCTATCTAGCACATCTGGCGCAACTGTTCGAACCTTGCCCGTGACGTCGACGCTGCCGAGGTTATCGAGATCCGTCTCCAGGAGCTGTCCAACATCCTGGCCGAGGAGTCCCGCCGGCCGCTGCCACACCCGTGCATTTCCTTCGCTGCCACTAAACAGATATATATCCCCATCGCTAAGATAGCCACTACCTCCTATAATGAGTGGATTATCAAGGAAGCCGTGCTGTTTTTTGCCAGCCTTATCGAGAGTGAGGAGGAATCCTTTGTCGAGAACGATGCCTTTTCCGCGAGCTTGACCAATCTGCTTGTTCGCATCACCGGTGCCAATAGCATACGTCTAGGCGGAGACACGGAAGTCAAAGTCGTCGAGCTAGCTTTCAATATCACCACCAAGATTAGGCTCGAGCCAGACATACTGCCCGCCTGGTTTAAGATCCGAACAGACGCCGGGACCCAGGATGACAAGTTCAAGGATGAGAGGGAGAAGTTTGCTGGCAGGACGCAGAAGCAGGACTTCCCCCTCTTCTACCTTCTCATGGACTACATCCACCATGAAGGTAGAGTGGGCGACTTCGCACGGACTGGGCTTCTCTACATCATTGAAGCAGCCTCTCACTCCGTAGAACTCGAGCAGTGGATTGTCGAAAGCGACCTTTCCACGCTCATGGCAACTGGCCTGGGGGCCCTGTACAGTCAGCTCAGCCGCAAGCTTGTCATTGACCACCCTCCCCAGGGCCTACCGCCAGCTTTGGCCTTCTCCGACTATGAGCACCCAACCACAACGTTCGAGATTGTCAGCTCGTGCAGTCCCGACTATCAGCTGCATATGGACACTTTCCTCTCTCACCTCCTATTCTGGCAAGACGTGCTCAATCACTGCCGATCTGTCGAGGTCAAATCCACCCTTCTCGAACATTTCCAGATCATTTTCCTGCAGCAGTTACTGTCAGTCCCCAGCGTCACACACCCGCCAGCCAGCAAATACTAACGTGGCTAGATATCCGTCACTTCTCGAGTCCTCCGATGTTGATGGAGGCTCATCAGTAGCCGTTCTTACTTATTTACGTCGTATCTTAGAGTCACTAGATCATCCCGACATGATCAATCTAATCCTTCATTATTTACTTGCTCTTCCAGACACAGATGCATCTTCGCATAGCTTTTCCGAGCCTGCCGTGAGTGCTGCTAGAAAGCGAAAATCGATGGATTTGGCGAGTATGATGGCATCGAAGATGGAGTCGAGTTACTCGCCCTTGTTATTTAACTTGGTCGATTTAATCCACTCGTGCCTCAAGTCTGAGAACGACCAAACAGTATGCGTAACGATACAGCTCGTGGCGACAATCCTTAAGCGGCATCATCGCTACGCTATCGTGACGCTCCTTCATACCCAAGGCGTTGATCCCAACATTTCCCATCGGACCATGGGTGCTCACCAGCAAGAGGTCGATTTCCTCATGACACTAGCTAGCACGATAGGTGGTCAAGACAATTTTGACGAAATATATGACAACATCCTCAAGGACACGATGACCCGGGTGGAAGGGCATCCCTGTTCTTTAAAGCTTGTGGCCCCGAAAGTCTCCACGCACAATCATAAACTACCTGCTATACCTGATAGTCTACCCGGAGCACCTCGCGATGTACCACCGCATACGCTGAGTCCCGAAGATCCTCTTTTGAATAACTTACTTGACATCATGGAACAGTTTTTTATCAACTCCGTAGAAACAAATCTTTCTGCAACCGAAACTATATTGGACCTTGCTGTCTGCGGATACATTGCAATAGAGGGTTGGCTGCTGCGCCACCCTAGAACATATGTGTTTGACGACGATTCTGATGAACCCACTTCGCCCCTTCCAGATCCGGCCACGAACGCTTTTAAAGAGCTTGAAAAGCTACAGGCAATTAGCAGATGTCGCCGCAGACCCAAGTGGCAATCTTCCAATCTACCCCGAATTCTACGAATCCTGGAAACTCTTGCAGACCAAGTCGTGGCTTTTCGAGAGTCAATCCCGCGATTTGACGAACTGATGCAACAGCGCCGCGAGGCCTTCCAAACAGCTGATGCCATCGTACCGAATCCGCAAGAGGCACCAGCCAGCTCTGCTACAGGAGCGACAATCCGCGATTCATCGAGCCATGCAGATTCCCGATCTGCGTCGCCCGCAAGACCTAGTGCGCTTGGGGGTTTCCAGAGGATACTGTCCGAACTAGGTACTCCAAGCCGATCAGGGAGCCCCCGAGGACGAAAAGAAGCCATGCGCAGCTCCGGCACCGGATCCGCGAAATCTACAGGCGACCGGTCTACGACACCAACATCCAGACCCATTCCCGTTCCTCCAAAGGAGTTTCCGTTAAATCACGGCAGCCCTGGTAAAAGTCCCAGTAAAAGTGGGTTAGCCAGCTCATTTCCAACAAGTAATCATGATGAGCCTGGCTTGGGTGGCAATGGTGGCTCTGCGGCAAGCCAGGTTGCTGCCTTCGCCGCTGTCGACCAAGGAATTCTCGCCCAAAAAGTTAGCCTACCAAAGCTAGCAGCGGAGCCAATACCCATAGATTTCAGCCGTAAGCAACCAAGCATAGAAGAGACTTTGGATCATGATGAGATCAAGGAAATCGAGGATGATATCGATCCCACTGAAGCTCAGGTTGCTGCTGACGAAGACGAAATTGAGGAACATCTGGAGTCGCAGACGCATAAAGAGAAGGAGGCTTCGGTCTCACACATCCTCACCAATGTCATTGTTTATCAATCCTTTCTCCTCGAACTTACTAGCCTGATACAAGTACGAGCTGGGTTGTTCAACGAAGTTAAGTTCGCATAGAACCACCGCAGAAAGTTCATTAGGGATTACATCAAAATGATTTCTTTTTATTATTATATAAATTTGCATGCGAGATACCATTTTCATCAGTGGGGTTGATCATTGGGAAAACTGCTCGCCGGGCAGTGATGATTGCTTGCAGTCACACGGACTCCTGTCTCATAGGTAGACAAATATTAGATATAATCCGTGAACACTATGATTAAACCGGCTGCCCACCACTGTTATATTATTCTGAGCAATATCACACCTCTATTGTAATATACGTTGATTGTGAAGGCCACAGTACTTTGATGCATGTCCACTCTGAAGCTGAGAGTCATACCTATTGCTGATGAATAATCGAATCTTGGCTTCGTTGTAGGCCGACGGTTCAATATAGACCCACATCACTATGTGCGGACCAGGCAATAGTCCGCCGGGATATTCCCACCGGCCAGATTCCAGGTAGGCGGGGAGAGCAAGGAAGCCACGGGGTTTCATGCAGAACACGCTGTAAGATTCCTGAGAGCCATTCACGAGCTTTAATGACGAAGGTAAGTTAAGCAATGCGTACGTAGAGAGGAAGTAGTACTAAGTGAGGTAAATGATTGGGAACTAGAGGCGCTTACGCTTGGTTGGCCATGAAAATCCGAACCAATACAACCCCCTACAGGATGATTGCAAACGGATATTGAAGGGCTTAAGCTCGACTTGATCGACGTTTGTTATCTAATATGGCAATTCTCTGAAGAACAAGGCGCTGTTACCGAATACTATCTAACTAGACCCTCAACCTTAGACCCTAGACTGTAGAGTTATATGTCCTATATCTCTCTTAAAGATCTGCTAATTTCATATAATATTCAAAGACTGGTCATCTTGAGAGGGTCAATTGACTAGCATTGCCAATGACTGATTAATCTGTTGACGGAACATAACGTAAATGCACGTAACCGACCCGTATGCACTTCTACTGGTCATAACGGCATCGTAACATCCGTATGAACATAATAGGATTATCCAGTTGGTCTGTGGCTCCCTCATACGAAGTCAGCCAAAAGCGACTAACACAATAATTTATGACAATGGTCTCATGCCATTTGGTGGCGGTATATGATGAGTATTTTACATTTCACGCTATCGGATAACCCAATAAGAAACAGCTCGTAGCTAGCGATATTCATATCTCATGATTAAGATGTTCACTAATCAAGCCGCGGCGTCCGACCACCGACCTGCCGAGCAGCCAGCCACCTGGACCGTGAGTCATTTCACTTAATGCAAGTGCTGCTTGAACCAATTAACAGCCGAGTTCTTCGCAGCAGCCATCGCCGCACGCTCGTTCCCCCTCTTCTCGCTGCCCCGGACGAGTCCGCCGTGGACGATGCCGGGGTAGTGCACGTACTCGAAGGGGAAGTTGAGCTTCAGCAGGGTCTCGAAGGTATACGCCTTGAGCTCGGCGGGGAAGGCAGGGTCGATCTCGGGGGCCAGGATCTGGATGGGCACGGTGAGGTTGGCGATGTCCTCCTTGACGAGCCACGACGGGTGGCCCATCGAGACCACGTCTACGAGCTTCTCCCCGCGCTCCTTCGAGGCCAGGTAGCAGACGGCCCAGCCGCCGTAGCAGAAGCCGACGGCGCCCAGGCGCTTGAAGCCGTGCTCGTTCTTGAGCGCTTTTGCGCATGCTACCACTGTGTTGCGTTGTTTGAATCAGTGCTTTGATTTTCTGCTGCCTTGAGCGTGATATACGGAAAATGTTTCCCAGTGATATATAGACAGTTGCGGAGAAGACATAATCATAAGTTTTATAAGTGGTCATGAATTATGTTTCTTATTCTTGACTTACTCTCGGGGCCCCGGATCTCGCGCGAGTTGTTCTGGGCCATGCTGGCCAGATCAATCTTGTCGAAGCGCTCCTCCTCGACGTCCGACCAGTTGACAACCCAGCCATCGAAGAAGTCAGGCACGTAGACGGTGACGTTGGCCTCGCGCGCGTAGTGGTCAGCGAGCAGACGCACGTTGGGGTACTTCCAGCCGAAGAGGTCGTGGACGAGGAGCACGGCGGCGTCCTTGTTGTCGCCCGTTACATAGCTGTTGTTGTTGGCCAGCTTGACCTCCTTGCCCTGGGGTGTACCATCCCACGTGAAGGTCTTGAGGCAGCACGATGAGAACGACATTTTCGTTTGTTTACTTTTTCCTTTATTCTTAAAGAAAAAGGATATTGCTTGACGAGCCCGGAGGGTTGGGTAGTGTTAGGAAAGAAGATGAAGCTATATAATGAGAACGACTATGCAGAGAAGGAATCTACTCGGTGAGCGATAGAGAATAAAGCCTCTTATATAACAGAACCTCAAGGGGCCGTTATCCACCACGGTCAATCAAGTCAAGAAATCAATTAATCACCTCAATAATGCCTGCTTCTCACATCAACATGTTCATAGATAGGTGACATTCTTTCCCTATATAGTAAGCGTTAGCTTTCACACTACGGCCTGTCAATATCGGACATAAGTAGGGTGGCCCTGGACGGGTTAATGAATTTCAGAACGGGATAAGAAGGGAATTGGAACAAATCAATGACGGCAGAACCTGGAGTAGGGCATTGTCTGCCCATAGCTGAGTCAGCAACCGCGTATCTGTGAAGCAGAATTAGGCCGTACCCCTCTCGAATTCGGTCTTCGCACATTCTATGCGGTCCGATCGTGTCCCGACTTTCGCTCCCGCGTCCTCCCCAGTTTCGGCAAGCCACCTGCATAGCTTACCATCTCACATCGCTGAAGCTGGGGAACCCGGCGAGTCATTGGTTGTTCCTGTAGACTGTGGTGCGGTAAATGGAGTTTTCCGCGTGCCATGAAGACGGTGTGTTAATCGCCGAAATGTCCGAATTTTCAAGTCACCACTACCAATTACGTTCGGTAGCGCACCTTTGTCGTATCAATTACCACTCTTGCCCCTCCCTATAATACTATATGAAGCGTAACGAAGCCTGTACATTCGGAGGCTGCTTTTCGGCCGAACTGGAATATTTGCGAACCCCAAGTGTTTCGTATTGCTTATGTGTGCAGTGTTGTTGTGATAGTTCTCTCCAACGGTCAGCCAAGATTCGCATCGGGGCGTAGATTCAGAGTTGGATGTGTCTGGTTGTAATTGATTGGCGCTCGAGGGGCATATGAAAAAGTAATCCCGATAATCTCGAACGTGCCGCCGGTGAATTGGTTTGTAATGATGAACGGATTGATAAGCCACGGGTAAATAGAGTGCGAGAGTGCGTGTTTGGTACGATCTCTTCAGATGCATAGAAAAGCAAGTGTGATCTTGGCCTAAAAGACTTTGAAGGCTTTAAGTTGTTGGGCTGTCTGAGTAAAGATACGTGGGCTTGCGTGTGTCTATCGTTTCACGAAGCAACACATGTGAATTGACTATATTAAATCGCTTGCTGTTGCAGGAGAAGATCGCTCTGTATGTGTTCTATAATCATCTGTGAAGATACATCTGCCTTATTATGCTATTGTTAACCCCTTATGACAAAGGCTTCTGTGCATAGATATATGACCTATAGAAGGTTAGCGACCGATTCTCGTCCTACCTCTCTCTGTTTCCGTGGCCAAGGGGTAAAACTTACACGGTGAGGTATGCATGCAAGTTAGTGTCTCTAAAATCCCTCTTGACTTCCTCGCAAAAGTCCTTAATTTCTGCCGGCGACATACCCGTTGCTTGTAACACCTTCATACTAATGCCCTCCATCCCTGAGATCATGTCTTCCTGGAAATACATGGCAACTGTCTTGAAGTACTTGCCCTTGGCCCAAGGCGAAGTGGGCCAGTAGAACCGCCGATCGGTGATGTTCACAAAGCCTGCCTCCTCAAAATACCTCGGGTAATTGACCACGTTGCTCCACGACCGTCCGATCCTCCTTACTCCTTCCATCAGCAGCTCGTTCCATCGATAAAGTGCCGACTCCTTCGGGGGCTCGCCAACCCAGTACATAGGGAACAAAGCATCTTGAAATTCGATGAATCCACCGGGCTCGAGGTTCTCGTAGGCTTGCTTGACTACTCGACTGGGGTCATCGAAACAGCTCATCAATGCGCGGCCATGTATAAATGAGAACGGTTCGCTGTAAGTCCATTCATCCTCCGCATCATCTATTTCGAAGCTACAATTTTCGGGTAAGCTGGAGAATGTCGTTAGCTGCCACTGCCAACTGCGCGTCATCTAGGACCAGAGAGATAGCGCACTAATGAGGTTGGATAGGGCTAAGATCTGTGCCGACGACCTCTGTATCAGGATATTGAGAAGCTGGACAGAATATCAGAATTCGCGACCTCGCGTATGTTTAGCATAGTCACTAACCAAATTCTATCGCCCATATCCCGGTGCCTCTACGGTGTCAGCGGGATCGACTGAGACAAATTTAGAAAGGGAATCCAAACCTGTAGCAATATCCAATACCCTTTTAGGGGGTTTTGGAAACGGGCAAAGGTTTAGCTTGCCTCCTATTGTGATACAGAAAAGCTGGTGTTGCAGATCTAGAAGGCGATTAGTATGCAACAGGTGAGAGAGCCAATAAGCGCCAAGCATGTACCGAGCCGTTCCTGTTCTGCCTAGACAAATCGTCAGTTTTTCGGGTTCTGAAATGCAATGTTGATTCAGAAGCACACCGAATCATTGGGTAGAAAATATCCTAGATCCAACAGTCAGTCAAAGGTGGTCAGCGCTGATTGGAGGCTTTGGGAAAGGCCATACTGCCTTGCTTATATTTATGATAGGTCCGGCCATTTTCTTCGATGAAGTGATACAACGTTGGATCTAGAGACATCGTTGACGATCTGGACACTCGGGTCAGCCGGATTGCTGCTGTCCGAACCTATAGGCTGCTGTTGTCTCACCTGACACTTTCCGCTATGCTCATGGCATCCTAGTGATAATGTAATTAGTCATGTTATTCTTCGTATGTAGACTTCGCATTACCGACAGCGTCAGGGTCATCATCGATAGATGGTAGTGATGGTGCACTACCACCTCCCCACGATATCCGATCATGATCCACTGCCATCCCCATGTAATTGGCCGAGGTCGCTTGTTGCTGTTGTGCAACATTTAATTCCGAAAAAGGCTCCCTTTGGCCAATTTCAGTGTTTTCTGCCATCGCGTATGTCCTATGCCGGTTGATTTAACACGCACTGATGAGCCGGGGTTATGCGATATCCAATGTAATAGTTGAGCTGCGACGACCCTGTCTCTATGACCCTATTAGGGCTAGATCAGTAGATTAAAAAAAGCTAATCCTCCTCCGGAATTGAACAGAAGGGGATATAAGTAATATGTATAATTGAAGCAATGGAGGGGCCAAATCAAGCGTGAACACAAATGGCGACACGTTTACCATGAAGACGGAAATAGATGGATAATTACTACCCTCGCCCAGAATGAGAAGGGTCCCAAGAGAAATAAAAGCACGAGGAAAGCAGGGGGGAAGGGTAAGCGACCTCCAAGTTACTAGTACACGTTGTGGTGTGATACTACCCGTAGTACCTACTAGGGAGATAGGCGAAGGATGAATGATCCCCCCCTGTTTCTCACATCTTATGCCTACTACGTACGAACTACTTTTCGATGGTGTACTGCCTGGCTGCTCCCATCCTGCTAGTATTGTCAAGCTGGAGACACGTTTTCCACGCACTAATCTAGATGGTCACCTGCATCCTCTTTAAAGGCCGGCGAATGAACGAACGACCAACGGCTTTCCCAGCTTGGCTTATGCGAACTACTAGTAGACGAGGTTAGCGGCATGCGAGAAATAGTACCTGCTGATTACACCACATCTTCAGCCCAACTAAAGGACAAGTGGTGATCCATGTACTAGTTTACAACTGAGTAAGTAGTGTGGATTCCGTACCGAGGCAGGGATTGAGGTGTGGTGCGGGAGGGAGGGGTGAATGATACTGTCGACTGTTTCGATGCAAGTTGTAAGATTACCGGTAGGCTTATAAGCTGCTGTCGGAAATATTACCTACTGTAGATGCCAAATACCTAATCTACCGACGCCTCCGTCGCACAGCTTTTTCAGCCCTCGGCCATGTGCAAATGTTCGCGACCCAGCCCGCAGTGGACCCGACCAGTTACCATCGTCTCTGGTGATGTATTTTTATTCTCATAGCAGCCTGCGACGGGAGATAGCCCGAGAGTCGCCGCTCCCACAGTAGGTTGATGAAGACGAGGGAAAAGTCATGACACGTGCGTGACATGTCACAGCTTCATCGATGAAGATCCGTGTATTTAAGTGTATGTTAAATATCACATTCGCTTGTTACACGCTTTGTTCGTCTGTCGTTCGTCTGTCGTTTGTTAGTTGGCGCTTGACGCTTGGCGCTATAACCGCTTATCTCCTTTAATGTAAGACATGCCTCTACCACGTGTTTAGAGATTGGCAGACAGGTGTCGATTACACAAGATATATTTACATAGGAGTACCTATGACGTACTATGGTTGATGTTCAGTAAAAACAACCATGTTCAGGTATTCTTGGCAACAGCTCACCGAGAGCAGGTATCTGAATTCGAGATACTTGCACCAAATTATGCTTATAAACCGTCTCATGCGCCCCTTGCCAAAGCCTCGTGGGCCTATAATACATAGGCACTGTTGATTTACCCCCCCACACACCAGCAGAAGAGCAACGTTGGCTTCTGTATGAATCAATGTCTGTATGAAATGATAAGTATCATGTCAAATGACAGACAACAAGCAGCAGACAACCAGGACCCCAATAAACGCCTACCTTAATGCGATGCCTCTTTAGTACAAGTATCGTTACATCATATATCATAAGCTCATAATGACCTATTCATCAGAACCTCTGGGGATTCCCTTCATCCCAGTCCGACCACCGTCGAACTATCTCATCAACCGTGTTGATGCCAGCCCTGGTAGCCTCCACCTCAAACCACTCCCTGTGGTTCCTTCCGCGAGCATCGCAATTCACCTTGTGGTTAACGCGAAGGCCCTGACCTTCGAGTTCAATGTGGATCAACCGCTCAACTTTGTGGCTATGCGGCATCTTGCGCGGCGTCGACGGCTGACTTGTCGACACGTACGGATAATACCGGATGAGCGAAAGATTATATCCGCATTGCCTCTGCCACTCGTTCAGTCTCCGCTGGACGTTGGAAGCTCTTCCGATCTTGAGAAGAATCGTCTTTTTGCTCGATGAGCCCGCTCGGCTTGGCTGGGTAGCGAACGACTGCAATACATCACTCGTGCGGCGCTGTCGCATCTCGGGCCGCGCAGGCGGGACCAGCAAATTCTTGGCCACTTCTGCCGCAGGCGTAGCTGGCTGAGACTCGGGGGTCAGCCAAAATATGTAAATGTAGCCGGGCTCATCTGTCTGCGCGAACGGCTTCGAAAGCTCCTTCAAAAGATCTGCGGCAGTTTCCGGCAAAGCCGTGTTGGGGATGAAGGAAAGGTATTGTGATGTCTGCGATACGGTAGACTGTGCAGAGGGTTGCTTTGATGCACCAAGGCTCGGCCGTGTGCTGGCGAGAGACGGAGCCAGATATTGATTGGATGGAAGCTTCGCAGTGCTGGGCTTCGTAGGCGCGTTTTGGATTGGTCGAGGCGTCGGTCTTGAAGGCCGCTCCTCCTCATGCACTGGAATGGTAAAACAGAAACAAAACGAAACTGTCTTCTGCGCTTTCGCCTTCCGTTTAGGTCTCGAAGCCTGTGAGGCATTGGTGTCGCTGGGTTGTGACACCTTCTCATTCCGCTTATTGTTCGAGGATTTTGTACCCTTCCCATGCTGCGTTCGACCGTTTCTTTCGGCTTCGACTATACCAAGACGACCGACGAGACTCTCGAAGCTCCCTTGTCGAATTGGGTCAAGTTTGGTTCGGGAGGCGGGCCCAGGACTGGATCTGGCAGAGGAGCTCGCCTGCTCCTTATGCTGCCAGCAATAGAGACTGGCGTCGCTCGGGTCGTCCACGCGAAGCTGATTTACTCTACTTCGCGAGGCCAAAGGAGAGGCGGCAGGCGAAGAGCCTGGAGTCGTAGCTAGCGGCCGGCGACAGGGGCGGCCGCCTGCGGTGATGCCTCGACATGTTGTCGAAGGGTTTTTGGAGTCTGAACGCCCGATTAAAGATTCGGGAGTGTTTGGAATGAACGGCATTGTCTTCTCCCGAAGCCTCGGGGGCGCTTCGTTGAGCGCGCGATAATGACTGTAGACCTATATATAGAGTAAGTAGTGAGTGCGAAAGCAAATAACCTGGAGAGTTGTTCTACCGAGACAATCAGGATCTTAGGAATACCTCCTGACGTCCCGGCAAAGCCAGGATGGAAATCCCTATATAGACTATACTGACGTGGCCATGAAGACTGGAATGGATTTGACACGACTAACACACACAGAAAAAGAAACCAATGGGAAGGTAGCTGCGTTTTGAGTCGACAGCGCTTGCACCTGTGAATGGGGCTGGGCCGAGGGGCTGGGCACCTCGGAGGCAGCCAGCCGCAGCCATCGCCAAGCTTGTTGGGGGCGGCAAGGGCACTAATTAGAAGTCGAGGAGCTGATTGACTGCCCTACCGCGGGGCTGAGCAGTGCGGTGGGGCACGTACCTACCAAGCACATACTTACCTACTGCCTACTATAACGAACCTAGAATGGCCGTAGATATGCCTATAATAGCCACGTCCAATCTGAATGAGGGCAGACTGCAGCTCATTTGGTATAGGTTGAGAACGCCGTGCCCTCAATCAAAATAAATCTGTATGTATCATTCAGATAGCATTGTGTTGCTATTGCCTTACGGAAGATAACTTCACGTTTTGAAACTTATTACAAAGCTTTCGCTCTTCCTAGATCTTGTAAGCATACCTAATAACATAATAGCTTGAAGCATCGGACAGCTGCAGAAAAGGGTAGTATTGTTTTACCCCACTAGTACACAGTACCTAGTATATATGCAGGCCATGATAGCTGCTTGGGCAGGCCATTCTAGGTAGGTAATGTAATGTACAGCTAATTTTGAAGTACGAAACTTTCACATCTTCAATCAAGTTGTCAATCTTTTCCCGATCAGCATCATTGCTGGAGGGGAGTCTTCCATTATAGGCTGTCGTTTATTATCTCTATCATATTGATTATGTACTATTTCCAGGCTCCGTAAGGTTGAACCATCTATATCTAAACCCCAATGCTCCAAAAATGCTTCAGATGCTATAAATGCTTTCAATGCTCTTAAATATTATTTGACACGCCGAAGCCGCCCGATGAATTAATTTCCTCAAGTTTGCGCGGCGAATATAACTTCTCTCTAGAATTATACTTCGGCTGGTGCGTTGGTCTTTGCTTCTGGCTTCGTCTTTCGTGTGTCAATCCATCCCATTCCAAACGAGGCGAAGACGCTGATACTAGCCAGAGCGACCATGAGGTAACAGACGGTGTCGAAGGAGTTGGAGAAGGCTCGCAGAAGTGCCGCGAGTTGTGGGCTGGCTGGCGGGACTAGGCTTCGTATCGCGTCTGCGCTTCCACCCGCTCGTAGAACATCGGCCGGGTTGATAGACGGCACCAGGCGAAGAGTTTCGCTGATCAGCTTCTGGGTGAAGACGGTGTTTCCGACCACGACGAATACTGCCGCCGAGAAAGTCTGGCAAAAGACCAGGAAGGAGACACCGAGCTGACTCTGCTTCGCCGGCAGCGCATTCTGGATTGCAACGACAGCCTGTGCGTCCCACGCGTTAGCCCCCTGATCATCCAAGTGATTGAGCGAATGGGGAACCACATCACTTACAAGCTGTATGCCGCACCCTCTGATGCCAAAAATAATTTGGTAACCAATCCACATGCCTGTCGAGGTATGAGCGTCCCACGTCGAGATTAAACCGGATGACACTGTGGCTCCGACACCAGCAAGAATCGCAAAGGGGAGGTAGTAACCAATCTTAGTGACTGTCGACCTTTGATCAGTATACACTCATGACGACGATGCGGGTCGATGGACCAAAATGGTGATCAAGGGTATTACTTACTCAGTCCACCAGAAACAACAACAAAGATAATTTGCGATAGGATGCTCGGAAGCAGGTAGACACCGCTCAGGACCGGCCCTACACCCTTCACGGACTGGAAATAAATCGGGAAATACTGGGTGCCGAGGAACACAGCCGATATCAGCGAGACATACTGGAGTGTGCTCGCCCATACAATTCTGTTCTTGACCATTGAAAATGGAATGATGGCCACATCGCCCGCTTTCCATTCCCATAGCAGAAATAGTATGAAAGACACTCCGGCGCCGACAAACAAGCCAATAATAACAGACGAGTCCCACGCGTATGTCTCTCCTGAACCAAACTGGAGGGCCAGGAGCAGTAGAATGGCTGCTGGCGCGAATAAGATGAAACCGATGCTGTCGAGCTGTGGAAGAACGCGTCGAACAAGAGCCATCGAGAAGGGCGCCTTGACGAGCTGCTCAGGACATTTTATTAATGCTAATAGCCCACCTGCGACAGCGCCTATCGGAAGGTTGACGTAGAAGCCTGCGTTATTACGCGTCAGCATCGACAGAAACAAGAGAGGCTTAAGATCCATGGCTCAACTTACACCAGCGCCAAGTGACATATTGTGTAAACAAGCCTCCAATTAGCGGCCCGATAACGAGGCCAAGTTGACCGGCTAAAGGATAATACTTAGGTTAGCTATTTCCTATCCATTGGACTTTATGCGAATTGTCGTCAAGAAATCAACTTACCTCCAATTAACAGGCCAAGATAAACTGTAATTACTAGGGTCAGATCTCATCTACTTCATTCTTCATTCTGGGAAGCAAAGCTTACATGCTCTCTTTTGTAATGGGACGGCGCCCGCAACAATACTGAGAGATCCATTCTGCAAGCCGGAGACACCTAACCCGGCGACGGCACGGCCAACTATGAAGAAAGGAGACGACGTGGCTAGAGCGCAGAGAAGTGACCCGATCTCGAATATGAAGAAGAAAACGAGAAACGTCCACTTTGTCGGGAAATAAGTGTACAGCTTGCCGGTCAATGGCTGTAAAACCGCACTATAGCGCATGTCAACAACCAGATCACAATATTACCGTGGCGGAAGTGGATGATGAAAGGCGTACCTAGCAAGCTGATATGCACCCGCATACCATCCCACGTCGGGCAGGGAATGGAATTCACTTGTGATCTTCGGGACGGCCTATATGTGCTATGTCAGTAGCCTGCTTGATCGCGTGAGCAGGTTCTACAGCAGCCCAACAGGCCACGCTAAGAGCCGCTCGATGGGAGAACGCCGTTACTCACCGTGCTGATGATCGAATTGTCGAGAAGCAGCAGAAAGAAGATCAACCCTGTGCTAAAGAGAAGAGCAAACAGTTTGAAACCCTCAAGATGCTCATCTAGGGGATCGCCTTCCTGAGGCCCTTCAGGCGGCGGTGACACTGCGTCCACAGGTGGAGCCTGCTGTTTCTCTCCCGCTTCCTCGGTTGTCGTCGACACTCGTGATGATGATAATCCTGACTCCTTCACCGTGTCCCATGCTTGCGCGTCCAATTTCGAAGGTTCGCTCGCCACTACGGGCGCTGAAGGCTCGGAGGCCATCTCTTGGTTATATCGCCGTGTTGTCGTGCCGGTCCACAAATACAATTAGGGGCGAACTAATTTATCTGGTATTAATCCCTTTCTCTTTACCTCAAGTCAAAGTCGACACCAAAGTTGCGATCTGTTAACACCAGCTTGACTCTTTCCGCATCATTTACAAAGCTGTCTCTGTGCCACCACGGCTCTTTATTACTATTTATCATCCCATTGTTATTTGAACAAGGAAAATAAAGTCTCCGGTTGTTGGCCTTAATTCTACCGGTCGTGTGGTAGCAGACAGGGGGCGGATAGCGTCCGAATTCCGGAATCCGAAATCCGAGAGGCTCGTTCTCGTATTTTCGAACCCTTTTTACAACCCCACGTTGTTGTTGGGCCAGCTCACAACTTCGAATTCGCTACTGCCTAAATGAACTCCGTATCAAATTACAGCTGTTTGGCTCCCATGCGTCGTCTCGCTTACTAAAAAGTTATGTCTGAGAGTAACCTGGCACTTGACTACCTCAGGCAACGAACGGGATTATTTCGAATCCCGTTCTCTATTTTTCTGTTTTAAGTCCATCGTCTAATCTCCTAACGAATTAGGTACCCGTATTTCCGAGCCTTAGGTGCGAGACCAACGTTGCATTAAAGCCTCCACACTGCGGATCTCAGCTCTAAGTCGATTGTTCATCTGGCTAGTGTCCGCATTGCTGTGGGCTCTGACCAGTCTAGAAGCGGGCAGAACCTCAATTTCGATGCAGACACCACATTGAGCAAGTTGAAACAGACAGGCATTTGGCAGAGAGACTTACCTAATGAGTCACCTTACACCGCTTAATAGGGCCATTGTGCTTTCATACTCGTCATTCATCGTCAGATCGAAACGGAGATACGCGGTTGCCCGTCCGGTTTTGCATTATATAGCTTTACTTTATATCCGTTTGAACCCTAAGTCCATCCTGCCTTTACACATTTTCTCATGGAAAAGCAAACTGTCCCTCCTCTCATCCAAGTGGTATGATACATGATGATACGAATACAGTCAGCGTAACTATTATATAAGTGAACGTGCCCCCTTGACCGTACGCTCTAATGCCCTTACTCCAGCCTAATAAGTTCAAAACGACAAGTAAAATCGTTAAATGTAGCAAACGGGAAGAACTGGACTCGCGTCCCATGAAATAGGTTGTAAGACACCTTGAGTCCTCCTTTAACTCAGACGTGAGCTACAGTTTGTGTGAAACTGCTCTTCATGGTATATAGATTTGGACCAAAAGGGGGTCCACCCGCTCATACTGTATATTGGAGGCCAAAGAGATTCTCGGAATATCCTCCCATAAGCTCATATGACCAGACGTCGTCCATGGAGAAGTCCATGGGAAACACCTCGGGCATTGTCCAACTATTCGACCCTCCCTGGTAATTCATTCGGACCCCAGGGGCCGAATTCAAGCCGGCGCCCATCATGGCCGGCGGGACTTGCGACACAGTCTCCCGGCTACTACCCGCATCAGCGCGTAATGTGTTGTCTACGCAGCTAACTTTTGGCACGTCGGCCTGCCCATCGGCCTGCGCAAAGTGTGCCCGCCACATAGGCAATGTCCCGCTAAATGTCCTGGCACATTTGATGTAGAAATTAGCGACTTCGTTTCCTTCCGCATCCGTCTCAGTCAGGAAGCCGTAGAGGCCCGGCAGCTGGTTGAAGCGGTTGGCGACAAGGTCCAGGGCGGCCAATAGGTCTATGCTTCTAGTGACGGCGGAGCGGTCCCAGGCGAGATCGTCCATCACGCGCAGCCGGTACAGGATGTGCGCGGCGCGGAAGAAGTTCAGCAGGACGGGAAAAGAGAAGCCCACGAAGTCGGGGACTTCGAAGGTGAGGAAGTGTTCGAGGAATGCTTTGCTCGTCTGAAGGGATACGAAACTCGCTTCAACACGGGCAAGATCGATACGTCGGGAACGGGATGGTGCCCCGGATTCCGGCGGGTAATTCCAATTGGAAAATGGTAGTTCTGCAATGAGCATCTCGGCGTACATTATGAGAGATGTTGCTAACCCTGCAAAATGGAAGCTCAGTTAGTGACACCGCAATACTGACAAATATCGGTGTGATGGAGTCCAATCTCACGATTATCCTTCAGCGACTCTGGTAGTTCACTCTTGATTGTTTCAAGACACTGCTGAAAGTATTTGATATAAATATTGACCGGTGGCTTCGAGACGTCATGGTTATCGCAATCCGAGACCAATGTTGTCTGAGCTTGAAAGACGTTCTCTGCCAGTTTCATTACACGAACCATCACAACGAGGATTTTGTCGCCTTCCCATTCAGGATTGGCAGCTAAAATTTTGAGACTGTCCTCCATGTGGGATGTCCAGCGCATCGGCGCACACCTTAAAAATGAAGAACCACTGCAATAGAATATTGTTAATACTTGACATGTCACTATTTCGGCATTTGAACTCCGCACAAGATTAGAAGGTAGATAGTGGGTCTTACCTTGCACAGAAAACATAGCAGGCTAACGTAGCTCTTCTCTCTTCCATTGTCCGAACTGTAGAATGCAAACGCTTGACATGGTCAGGGGACTTGAAGCAATTCATCATGCGAGGGTCGGCGTCGTGAATCTGCCCAGTATCAGAAGTTAGCGACTTAAATGAAAATCAAAGACTGTTCAATTGTTTGGGGAGTAAGAGGGAGCTGTGAGATTTGAAGTCGTGAAAGAGAGTCGATGACAGATACTGGATTGCGTACCGGTTTATCGAGACGAAGATCAGCCACGAGCGATGTAGCCAGGCTCATGGTAGCTGCTAGACCTGGTTTAAAGCACAAATGCATAGTCCTAGATACAGAACAACACGTTAGAGAACCATCATATTCATATATAATAGTCATTCTTTCAATGCTGACGCCGACCAAACGTACCATCCGAGAAAACAGAGAGTGCCTAACAGCAGGTCGATGTTCCGCTCACAAGCAACAAGAAGCCGATGTGCGATCTCTTCTCGGCTTCGGCGGCTGATGTCTGCCTGTCTGATCGGTGATTTGGAGCATATAGCCTCGATGTTCCGCCACAAGTACGGTCGATCACGCTGTAACTGTGCAGCACTGGAAACAAGCATTAGTCACCAGTGTCGGCTTTTAAGGTAAGGACTATCCATGTGTATGGCACAAAGAAGACCATAGATGTGTAGTGGTCTACTTACGTTGTTTCGGGCGGCAGGTAGACGAAGGGGAAGAACTTAAGGTGATGTCGCGTGAAGAAGGCAAGGGTCTCTTCGGCTTGAGGTGCCGATATGGGAACATCATGAGCCGGTGCAGGTAGCGGACTGGGAGTCGAATTGGCCGTTGAGCCTGTCGCACCGCCAGTAGAAGCCGGAGTGATCACAGTTGCACCTCCAGGGGTAATCCTGCTGGGCACACTATTTGAGCGCCAGTCGGACGCCGAGGGCGTGACCAAGCCAGGCTCTCTCCTTGCGTTCTGGCCGGCGTTTCCCTGCCTATGAGACTCATTGGCGTCTGGCTGAGAAGGGGCATCGATAGGGGGAGTAGCACTAGTTTGAGCTTTGAGTATCGCCACCAAATCTTCTAGTTTTTGTTCAAGGTTAGCAGCTCTTGTTGCAGCTGATGTGCTGCTCGTCACCCCAGCCGATGCGGAACCGCCCACCGTACGCCTCGAGCCGGCTGCTCCCCGTTTTCTAACGCCGCTTGACGGTCTGCATTCCCGACCTAGGCGAGCGCATCGTTCACAGGTCGGCCTGGAGTCAAGCCCCGAACCGGAGCCAGAGCCGGAGCCGGGGTGACGGAGGATGATGCATTTGCACTTGGCCTTGGCGCAGTTGACACAAGCTTGACCGTAGGGAGCGGATATGCGAGTTGGCGTTTCTGGCCGTCCAAGGAATGACGCCGATACCGATGCCAATGCCGACGCCGAGGACTCCGGTCCCTGGGCTGCCATGGCCGGAGTTGTGGAGGCCACTACCGACTACTATAGTAGGTAGTAGCAGTCGTAGGATTACTGATATGGAGGGAGACACGGGTTTGCGATGAGGTGATGGCAGCGGGATTGGCGAAGGCTGGCTCTCATCGCATCACCATGCAGCTTGTATCTTGACGCCGGATGAATGCAACAGCCAGCCCTTAACTGGACTACCTCCAATTAAACTACGAAAATGAAACAAAGGACGAGTTAGACGAGCTCGGAACTTTTGGAAATGCCGGACGGAATTGGAGGACGAGAGCTCATCGGGATTGAAGTCGCCACGGTTAACAGCACATGTAATTCAAGCGGCCCCTGATGCAAATAAAGTAGAGAAAGATTAACAGAAAATTAAGAAGACCCCTTTTTTCAAGCAGCGCGACTGGATATTCTTACTTGCTTCTCGTGTAATACAAAATTAGGCAGCATACGGGTAAGAAAGAACCGGGTGGCAGGACAAAGGCATGTTTGACGAATCGAGTCAACCCTCGATGACCAGCATCCGGAGTTGGTGGACCGGATTTCCCGAATCCCGTGCGCCATCGACTAGGTTAAGGCTCACTGTCCCACTCTTTTACTTCAAAATCATACAGGTAAATGGGGCATGTGGACTTGATCACGCCCCTGTTGGGACCGATTATAAATAATCAGAATTGCGATAATGTGAAACGCAAGAGATCGTGGGGAGATGTTATGCTTTCCCCTGATTGCATACAGTCTTTAAACATCACCATGGCAAAGGGACAAAAAATCCGTCGCGATGTCAAAAGGCATACATCCTCAAGTTTCGAACGGTTACCAATATCCTATCGTTGTGACATTTGCTAGTAAACAAATTTCGAATCACTCGTCATAACACGCGCAGGTATTAGTATGTTTAAACAGCATAGCACTTCATCAGATAAATAGATAACAAAGCTTTTATTGCGCTACAAGAATCTGTTCATTGCTTAAACGAAGACGCTGACTAGCCAGAACCTCGAAGGTATTGTCGTCAAGACGGCGGAGGGCTGGTCGGATCCCGAGCACTACCGCTTTCAAGACTCCCACTCCCGGGGCTGCCGCTACTATCACTAAGGTGCCTCGCGTTGCGCAGATAGTCGAGACCTGGGGGACGCCCGATGCCTTGTGCTGTGCTCTGAAGCGTGGCACTACTCCATTCTTCCTCGTCTCCACTGCTTTGGGTGAAACCAGAGACGTTGCTGAGCATAGAAGAGGATCGACCCCTCGATTTAGTTGCCTGTGGTTGGGGTTGCGGTGCTGTGACTGCCTGCGGGACGAAAGCAGACGCCAATGGGGATGGGCCCCATAGCGAGTTCTGGTAAAGACTATTGTTCCAGGCAGCGGCAGCATCGTACGGAACCGTGCTGGCTGCGTTCGGCTGCGCTTGTGAGGACGGTAATGCTGGTGCAAATTGCACCTGACCTTCGGAATTTTCGTATGCTGCGAAGGCATAGGCTTGCTGCGTGTGGAAAGAGTCAAGCTGGGCTTTCAACATCAGGTTCTCCTGCTCCTTGTTAAGTAAGATAGCCTCAAGGTCGTTAAGCCGCGAAACATATTCCCTGTCAAGCCGGGCAATTTCATTCTCAAGAGAGTCCCTGGCCTGCCGGCGACGTTCTGCTTCATCCAGGCCACGAGTATTGGCGTCGGTGATGCGGGCATGTTCACCATCAACCTTGGCAATGCGGTTACTGATTTTGTTTCGCTTGGCTTGGAGGCTGGTCTTCTCCTCCTCCAAGGTTTTGATTGCGCCTTCGATTGAAGCCTTGAAACTTTTCAACGCTGCAGTCGCACCGTCGAACTTAGCCTTTTCGTTTGTCCAAGCGGATTGCTTAGTTCGCCATGATGACTGCAATGATTCGGGGATCTTTTCGAACTCCTTGAGCTCCAGCTCTAGGGCAGCTGTAGCTTGTTCAGCTTGTTTCTGCTGCGTAGAATTTTGCTGAATTTTTTGCCGGAGTTTGTCATCGCCTGTCCCTGCTGACTGTACGGCCGTAGAGAGTTTCTCGTTCTCCTTTTTCGTAGAGTTCACTTTCCTATGAAATTCTTTGCGCAGTGCTTTTTGTCGAGCTTTCTCTTCCGCCAGCTTAGTCTCGTTTGCAGCAATGGATGTCTTCAGAGTCGTGATTGGCGAGTCTGGTCGAAGTGAACGCTGAGCAGGGGTCTTCGAGTTCGTCGCGTCGGCATCTGTAGACTTGGGTTGAGTGGTCCTAACACTGGTTGAGAACAAAACCTCATGGGTGACTGAACAGACGAATTCACACTCGTAATTCGACATGGGAGTCAAACCATATATGTCCCCGCTCCAACGAACTCCAGGGCCAGAACCCTCCTCACAGCTTGTAATTGGCGTCATTCGAGTTGGCTGCCATATCGCATTGTTAACTCTCACATAGAATGGTTTTGGGAAATCATTCTGTGAGGTCTCTCGGTGTATTTCATTCGATCCATGCGTGGGAAATTGACTAGTGTTGAAACACACCTCATCACAGCCGACGTAGGAAATCCAAATCTGCCCAGGCTGCGTGTTGAATGGAGCATTTCCAAGATTGTGAATGTCAGTAGCATTCGATCCAGCAGATTCCGCTGCGGCATGAGTAAGTTCGTATTCTTTGACAACGACAATTTTTGTGCTCGCCAAGGCCGCCCATAAGGGTTGACGATTTCTAACTTGTGCGCTTTGTTTTCTCTTCTTTTTTGTGGTTAAGGCATTTGAATTCTGCAATGTCGCCGCATCACTATCCGGCGTGGAGAAGCCACCGTCGGCGTCCGGGCCATACGATTTCCCAGCTTCAGGATCCGGGGCATTCTGGGCGAGGTTGTCTCGTCTCTCTCGCCTCAGATACCAATCACGGATATATTTGACCAGACCCTGTGTAAGGATGTGTATGGCCAGGATACTCTTAACCCACCCAAACCAACCTGATTGAACCTTGTCGTAACCTCGTAGAAGATCTAGGCTTTCAAGGGGATCATCTATATCGGGAGTCATGAAGCGACTTGATCCAAGTAGATAACCGATAGGCGAGTATTTCATTTTGGTGTGGCGCAAAACGTGAGAGAGCAAGATCATGCTAAGACATATCAGGGTATTCTTCATGGAGCCTCCATCTCTAGAACTAGAACCGCCCCCTAACCCTAAGGCAATGACCATTTGCGCCAAGTCGAGTATGACATGCTGTATGGGACCCCATAGAAAGAGCCAGATCAAGAGCACGAAACCATCCACGCAGATGACCGTTGCCAGAGAAGGAGCACCGAGGTTCCATTCAAAAACATCGCTCAGGTTCATACCATTGCTCGTCACGAAAGTGAGCAGGGTGAAGAGTACGTAGATGCCAGAAAGGGCCAGAGGAGGGATCTGCATCAGAATGATGAGGATGGCAATAGTATCCTGTAATGGGCATAGGCGCAGAACCGTGTAGGCGAAGTCAAGTGGGCCAGGGTCGCGGTGGACGTTTGCATTCTTGGTGGCGTTAACATCAATGCGACGGTGGTTATCTTCAGACGCGACGTTGGCAGCAATCGAGTTGTAGGACTCAGCTGATGAGGTTTCCGAGTACGCGCCGAGAGACGAACGCCTCAAAGACCCGGCGGAACGGGGGTCCGTGTGCATGTCGGTAGCGTGTTTGGTGAATCCGTTCGCATTCGCTGGCGGCGTCGAGGGAGCAGACGGGATGCTTGCATCTTCGGTGGGAAACTGCGCTTGTTGCGGAAGCGTCGTGTGTTTGTTGGCGACACTGCCATCGAGCTGGGCCTGGACCTTTGTCTGCTGCGGTGGCGGCGGCTGTTGCTGCTGCGCTTGTCTATTCGCACGCTTCCCTGGGCCTACAAGGCCATTCTCATGCTTGGTATCGCGATGGTTCGAGGCACCGGTTTGTCGCTTGGCCGATGCTGAAGCGCGAGGCATACGCTCGCGTTGTGCTGAACCCGACCCAGAAGCGTGTTCCGAGCCAGTCAGCCGTGCAACCAACGACAAGGGCAGCAAAGCGCGGGGGAGAATCGGGGTTCGTGAGAGATTAGAATTCGCGGGTCGTCAGCGGCCTGCAAGCGGAAACCTTCCCACGGCCGGTCAGCGTGAGTCAACTCGTGTGTTGATAAGCTTAAAGCTTAAGCGAAGCAGCCCTACTTCCGGCCCTTCACATTCGCAGGGAGGAGGAGAAGTCGATACTTCGGGAGTCGGACTGCTTTCATAAGCATCCGGACGACAACTCAAGCGGATGTGGCGATCACGAGGATATAAGTTGTGTGGGATAGAAATAAAGACAAGGTAAAAAGGCTTGGATTTTGACGGAAGAGGCAGAGGTAGAAGTGGATAGGCTGCCCATTCCAGACGGCGAAGGCAAGGTGGGCCGCGTAGAGCGAAGAGCCTGCCCTAGGGGGCGAAAGGCCTGCCTGCAGCTTTTTCCAGTGGCCCTTTGCTACTGTCGTATGTAGTGGATAGGTACCAAGGGAATTTGGGACGGACAGGGTACCTACCATGCAAGGCACCTAGCATAGCAGGTATACCTTACTAAGTACCTACACAGTGTCTTCTTGCCTACCATAGCTGTATTCTAGGCGCCGGACCATAATTATCAGTTACCTAAGTAGGTATCTTCTGGGCATGAACCTGCCTGATAACCAGCCTCTGAGAGCTGAGAGGCTGTTGCTCGGCTGGTGATATTGAACGCCTGTCCTGGGTAGGTACACGCGCGTATGTATACTAACAAAACCTACTTGAGTAAGTAAATACTTAGTAGGTGCCCCTACATACCACATAAACACATGTACCTAGGTAGTGACTAAAGCGCTCGCTATGGCTACCTAGGTAGGTATCTGGCAACCTCATCAATCTTCAACAGAAGCATGTCTCTCAGTCGCACCAACTTCGGCATGTCAAAAGCACCTTGTCACTTACATTCTAGAATCCGACTTTCAGCCCACTGTTTATAAACTTTGTTGCAACAAGACGGCATAATCCGGCCGCATATATGCAGGTGGCCATAGAGCATATGTATTCTGCTTTACAACAAACAAGGAGTAAGCCAGAGCCTTGTGATTATACCTGCTGTTCTAAATATAAGTATACGGGTACACCTAGGTACCGCGGTAGGATTGAAGTGGTAGAAGTATGGGGTCAGCAAGACCTATGACCACTGCGTAAAGCCCTGTGTAGACTTACCTGGTAGCGTAGTAGTAGTGTACCTGCTGCTTATATGCGCTGCATTAGGACCCCCATGTGGCATACTGAATGTGTTGATAGAGCCTGGACATAACGCAGGCAGGTACTCCCTGCCCGCCTCACCGAATTGAGAATTTCGTACCGCCGTCACTGCCAACAGAGTAACCAAAAATAAAAAATACCGTGCATGCAGTTTGAAGAGTACCTACCTTATGTAGACGGCAGGCGAGCATTACCTGAGGTACCTAACTCAATTGTAGGGTCCGGATATATAGTATAACAGTGCTGAATTATTTGGCCTACTTCCCTGCCTCAGCTTCTTCTTGGCTCCCCCAGTCGACAACCCACGCTGGTCAGCCAACAAGATTATATCGACGTGTAGGTACATATCTGTTGTCGGATGACAAGCATTTCTTCCTACGCGTACGGAGGTTCTGGCCAAAATTGAGTGGCATGGCCAACGTTCGCGTAACGTGTTAATGCTGATCAATTATACTGTATATGCATCAGTCTAACCGGAATAGTCAGTACTTGGCACCAGGTGCGCAGTTGGGCAAATAGCTCCGCGGGCCGTCAATAACTTGGGTCACTTGGCATTCCGTCAGACCAGGCTGCCCACAAGTGGCACAGTCATAAATATGTGTTTCCTAATCTGGTTACTCTGCCAGTAGCTGCCAGGCGCTCGCACTGTGACTCTACTTCAAGCATGCCACTTGATTTTGGCCAAAACCTCCGTACCAGTATACTACACTACTAAAGCAGGTAATACCAGACAGGCGCAATGGTGGGTTCGCCCCAAGGTCGTAATAGGCGTACCAGCCTCTATTTGCGAGATTTCTGAAGTGACAGCCATTTTCATACCTCGGCAGCCCGTCAATACCATCGTCAGAATTCTCATCGGTAGTAGAAAGGATCTACCTTGTCACGAGTCGGGATTATGGGTCTTCTCTCCAATGAATTAAGCAAGGGACTGCTAGCGACAAGGCAAGCGGGCTACTCAGTATTCATTGCATCTCCACATCGTGGAAACTCTCGACTCTCACGTAACGACTGCCAGCGCCAAGCGATGTCGTTTACTTGGAGATTATATTCTTACAAGATACAAGCCTGTTTACCAGGAGTGCACACGATGGTAATTACAATATCAATGCACGCTCCGGAGACACGACTCATCAACAATCCTCTATTCGCAATAATTGCGGCATCACACTGCCTCCAGGCGAGGTGACATTTGAGCTGCATTGTGACAATCTTGTGACAGCCAAGCCGGCCGGCCAGTCACTCACTACCCCTCCTCCTGGTCAGCCCCAAGTGGCATGATCCTTCCCGAACCCATACAGGCTCTGAGTTTCTAAGTTGAACAAAGAATTTCCAGGAATAGTTTAAAGGGAACTCGTTTGACGCCTAATCTCTGTCAGAAATCTGATTCGCATGGTTTCTCTCATGGGGTTTATGTAAGAGTTCTCCGCGACGCAGGAATCCACTTGTTTAAGCTCACGAGCTGACATTGGCACGCCCAAGCATAAGATAAAGTACCTAGTCCGCTATGCTGAACCCATGACAGTAAGCACTGTGTGTAACAGGCTGTTATCCATTTGGGAGCTCGGGAGGCTTTTTTTTCCTGGACGAGATGGCTTTTATACTAGTATTGATGAATACTGTACGCTATGGAGTCAAAGAGTCATGCAGCATCTAACACCCACTTTTCTAACGCTGATCGCGTTGGACAGTGTACTCCTATGCTAGACTCGTGGGTATGTGTCAACTATTGACAGAATTTTTTGTTTGGTCCTCATATCGCGCGGTCTGTGTCTCAACGCAGCCGTCTTCTCACAACTAACTAAACAGTATGGAGTGAAACTGTTGACAGTGGACAACGTATCTACAAGTCCGTGCCTGACTGCTTGGGGGCGGCCTGATGACTGATCGAAGTTGATGAGCGGCACCAATACAGAACGACATGGGATTCGATAGGAACTAACCCCAAAACAATCAACCAATCCAAGCCATGGTCAAATTCAGCAGGGATCCATGATGTTTCATACCCACCAACAACCTCACCCATTTTCTTTCAATGCAACATCAACACACCATCGTCCAGGGCTGCACCCATCCCGGCTCGCCAGGCTAGGCAGAAAACAGCAAAGTATGGTGGACGGTCCTGTGGGTCTCGGCATTTGGGCGGTTACAAAAGATTCAAGCTTTTCACAATCGACGAATATGACAACTTCGTACCATTCCCCTCGCTAGGAAAAAAAAAAAAAAAAAGGGAGGCCGAGAAGTAGAGCCGAGAGGAGAAGACGGGAGCGAATTGGCCAAGTACAGTAGCCTAGCTCCCGCTCAAGCTATTTCTCTTTGGAGATAGGTAACTACATTACCTGACCTACCGACCTTGAATATCATATGAAGATAGTACAGTACTTAGGGTACCGGCGCAATAACTTTAACCAAGTATCATCCCACTTACACACTCACAGCGAAGAACACGTGAGCAGCGCTACAAAGCCTATCATTATCCAACGCTTATAAAATGGAGAGCGAAGCTCGGCCGCCTGCTCACCGCTTAAGAGTCCCCAATACCACCTATCACATTGTATTGGTTGTGGCGTTGTTGGTGCGCGAGTTGCTTATTCTCTCCCAATCAGTATATCCTGCGGGATTTACCGTTGAACTCCTCGACCAAAGAGATTCGATTCACGGTAGAATGCTGCAAGTGATGCTAACACCATGAGTAATGCGGGAGATAGGTCGTATTGTGTCACTTAAACACGCCCGTTCCTACCAATCACCCCCGGGGGCTGGCTATATCAACTTCGAACCCCTCATTGAAGATTATTCCCACCGACCTCTCAGTTGTTTGCGCAAAACACTACGTGAATCTCGTCCGCCCGATACATGGAAGACGGGACCACATCACCAATGACATATGCGATGAACATTGAGCTAGCTGAAAGGATGTCGTGTACCGTATCAGCCACATAGTACGATTCATGCGACGAAGTGAGACTACCCTATGACCTACCCATGGCTCGCCCTATGCTCGGAATAGGATACAATCCGAGGATGTGTCCTACTCCTACTGACCATTACAGCTTATAACAGCATCACATCGAGACTTCTCTAATAGGGAAGTAGACCTCTGGACCATGACAGTGATCTCAACTGAATAACAGTAGAGATCAATGAAGTAGGGAAGCTGATCAACCTAACTTGCATAGACGGCAATACTATACATGCCTGCATGTTCGGGCGTGTGGAGATTAGCATTACCATGATCGATGTATATCGCCTTGCCCAATGTCAAGAAGATGTGCGTGCCTCTGTCATGCACCCAATCTGAGGTATGTATGTACCGCAGTATGCGTATGTATATGTATGTCCGTATCTATCTGCCCGTCTGGCTTGGTACATTGCGGGGAAATGTCCGCTAACCCGCGCGCACACGCACAGCACACGACAACGCATGCATGCGTATCTACGTACTGTAGGTACTCTGAATACTACTAGCAAGTAACTACAGATCCTGTAGAACGTCGATGCTACCCTGGACTCCGTGTGCGTGTGTCGATGCGCAAACTCGGGATACCCTTCTCAATGTGCGGGGGGCATTCCTTGGTTTTATTTGACCGGAGCTGGATCGGTGATTAGACCCCAGTTTCAGAGTTGCCAATGCCGAACGGATGACAGACAATCTTCATCTGTCTGACGTCTGTCTACTGCCGCTGCCACTACTTGGAATGTGCTAGGTATACCTACCGAGCCCTACCTCGGTACTCAGTATGTCCAAGAAGCGGTGTCGCGCGAGTTCCATCGTCATACCTCAGATCGCATATATCTAAAGATTGCGTCTCCGCGGGTCACCGTCTACTGGGTACTCCTCCATTGCCGTAGTCACGCGACTCTTATCACATCTTCTCAGTAAAAGTATCACCTAGCTAGTATGAAGTATAATGGGTAGTCAGTAATGAGTAATCGTTATTCTGCTCAACCTCGGTAGATTTTTACCTCTTTCTCGAGAAGCTCCAACTGTCCAGGCTCTAATCGCGCTACTCATAAGTACCCTATATTCAGCAATGAAAGAAATCACGAGAGATGGAAGGCAAACAGGTACGATCAAAGACGGTACAGAGAGAGGACAATAACCTCGGCAGGCAAACATAATATCCGTTTCAACCGAGCTCAAACCCACACAAGCAAGCTAGCAAGTAGGGATGTTTGGCCTCGTAGAAGCACAATAGGTGGGTAGCGGCAGCCATCACGGGTTGGTTGGTTACATCTACCATCCGTTCTCCCGTCTCCGGAATACTAAGGACGTATAGCAGAGAGATGCCCAACGATAACTACATGTCAGTGGTCATCTTGAATGTGGCTAGTGGAGTAGTTCCGGAGTTGTACAGTCCTGCCGCCAGTTGGCATCCGATGAACTTGAGTTCGAGGTTTGGTGCGCCGGTAAGAAGAGGATGGGGAGACATGAACGAGATTCTAAGCATCCACGACATTTTGGGGACGGGGGAAAGAACCCAAACTCCGTCCTCAAACGGAGTAAGATGAATACCTAAGAATGTCTATACGTCGATTAGTTGTGCGCCATAATAGATCGCACATAGATGTTTCGTTAGACTCCAAGCAAGCCAGCATAATTAGTCTACAAATATATAGTATAATATTGGCCGGTATATGTACGATGGACTCTATACATGAGGGATATGCTATACGGCAGCTCTATAGATACTGTATCTTCTAACCCATCTATAATGCTCGCTGCATGACACTCTCTTAAATCTTGTCTTTGTTTAAATTTTAGCTCGCGCTTGTATCGCCTGCACTCTTCGCGGCGCCAAGGTCCTCAACAGCGTCCGCACGATTCCAAGTTTCCTTCTCTAAGGATTCCACCTCGTTCAGTAGGCCCCAAATCCTTTCCCGGGCCCAATTCGACCGCTCCTCTTGCTTTCGCCATCTGTCATGGAAAACATCGATCATAAAGTCAGGGAGAACCATCTTCTTGGCCTCTCGGTAGTCGTATATCGATACATCCTCAATAGTGCGCGCCGCGACGCGGCGATGTGTATGCGAGAGTATGATACATTCGAGCATTAGGGACGTGCTATAAGTATTCAGTTGTTAGGCATCTCTGAGTATGTTTGTCTAGAAGCAGATGGGAACAAAACTCTTGCCAAGGTAGAGAAAAAAAGATTGAGGAATACATACTGAGACTCTTCAGGGCGTATCCGTAGTCTATGGTATGCCGATATAGTGTCTGGGGCTGTCATCGGCTAATAGAAGTTTACATAACATGTTAGCTAGGAATGCTACAAAACATGTATGGCTTTTCCGGCGATAAGTTGTGTCATCAAGACATCGATGGCTAATGTCGAGGCCGAAGATGGTGTGGTTGGAACAGTATTACCTAGAAAGGGGGTACCCACAAACTTATACTCGGCCGTGATAGACTTCATTATCAAGCCAATGGCCTTTGGCTGCATTAAATTCCCCCATGCTTCCCGGTGCGCTGGGTCTTCTACCGCGAAGTGTAGAATCCAATTTACACGCGATGACTCGGCATATCGTATATAATTAGTGTTATTGACGTGACCCTAACACATGCGCCCGCTGATTAGCAAGCGCATATATGTTTCGTTCCTCTCCTGCAAGTCTCTTCCAGCTTGCTCACGCTGTAGCCAGTGCGCGAATCCCCCACGATCAGCACAGGATGGGCATTTCTTCCACAGCCCCTGAGACAATCTTCGCCTAGTCTAATAGTCATGCCAGCCACCTACGCAGAAAATACCTCCCAACAACAGGAGGCGAGGAAAGAGGGGAGTACCTACAAAACTGTCCATCTCTCCCCAAACGACCTGTTGGTCCTCAAGACCCCCGCCGCGCCCACCGAGGAAGCCTTCACTCCCAGCGCTCAAGACACGCCATTCCCTCGCCAATGTACCAATGATCTCAGCTGCTCGTTGGACTTGCGCCTGGTCGCAGCCGAAGCTTATACACTTCCCGATCCGCCCGCGTATGTCCGATACCCATTTTTTCGGTGGTAAAGGCTGGGAAGTGCGTAACTCCCGTGTGCGGGCAGTGGAATAGGTTGATTTGATCGCGAAAGAAGCTGGGGTGCGAAAGTGCCGAGCCGGTATCGCGCGTCCGTGCCAAAGGGCGCAGAGACTCTCTGAGACTTTGACGTGAGGTCGGGGAGGCATCTTCGATTTGTCTGAGGCTAAATCCCTCGTATGGGTCCTTCTAGCTGCCCAATTGACTGTTCTTTCCAGCACATTTCATGCTTGGGATAGTCGGCGGAAGCGGCGAGATGTATGGACAGCGGATTAGGTAAGCTTCCCTGCGAGCCGAGGATATTTTGGAGGGGTGGTTGTTCGAGCCTGCGTTTTCGGATCTGGGGTAGGTGAATCTACATACTTACCTATTCTAGATAGCTCGAGGCTAAAGAAACAGGGATTGGCCCTACGCAGCGAATACCTACAGTCTATGAATTTGATGGCGTCACATCGTGAGCGGCGGGTTTCCTATTCTGAGAATTGATATCAGCCTCAACTTTTCGACCTTACCTTACCTTACCTACTACTACATCATCAATTACAAACAACACTTCTTCGGATACCTACTCACCTTACCCAATAAGCAAATGAAGAACCTACTAGGACAGATTAGCGCATCATGTCGGCCCCAAATCCGGAATTAAGGCGTCAAGTGATCGCTATTTACAAAGGTGTGTTCTTATCCGTCGAAGAATATTCACATACTGTACACCAACTCCCCTATGGCATAGTATTATTTCCCACGCACCCGCTCGGTCCCTGTTCTACATAGTCAATACAGAGCCTCAAAACTCATATAAAGTACACAGAGCTTCTGCACTTAGGCAAGGAATACCCATTAGGGTTCTCCTATTTTCGGCCCAGACTTCATCGCGCGTTTATGGCGAATGCGCAGATGCGGAGCGAAGAGGATATCCAGAAGGGAATAGAGCGAGCTGAATTCGTGAAAAAAGGTATACATTTCAAATCCCCACTTCACTTATGGCTTCTTTCATGCCACGCTTGTATCTGAACTTTAAACTCACGTATCTGCGAACAGAAATCGAAGCCCTGTAAGTTGACGGCTCTCTGTCTCTGCACTCAGTCTTATTCGAGCGTGTTCTCCCACTTTACTTCTACAATGCCGGCATAAACTATGTCAAGTCTTCATTCAAATGGGTATTATTCCTTCTAACCATGTCTTCTACTGTCTATGACGAACCACTCCTAACCCAGAATTTCATGAGCACCCTGGCCCATTCCCGCACATAGTTTCTGAGCAACAAGCATGTACATTAACACGTCTACGCCACCTAAATGAAATCCCCGATTGAAGATTTAGTTGTTCAAACATCCGATTAAATGCCTTAGAGGGAAGGAGGCACCGCGGGCCTCTCCTTGACACAATGTTCAGGGATGGCATCGTTGTCCTCTCTACTCCCTTTCTCGTTCGGGTGTGTTGAACTTGTGCATTGAAGAAGAATGTGCTAACAAAACGCTATGCAGATACTATCTCAAAAGGTATCGGACGCTGAGGAAAAGATACGACGGCGCGTAGAAAAAAAGATGAAAAGAGAAAAAGTCTAGAATCGAGGTGATAACCGAAAGTGATGAAAGGTGTAGGAGCTTGCCGTAATAAATATTGCTGTATATGCTTGCAACTGTAAAGAGATGAGATTTGATGTAATATGCCGAAGGCTTCAGGAGGAAGCTCGGTTTGTATAAGTAATTGGAGTGCAGTGTTGCTCGTCGTCTTCGTCATCTCAGTCGATCTCACGTTTTGCTATGCCTCTTTCGGGAAGTCCAGACTCCCACTTCCAGGCATTCGCCCCAGCTCGTGCCGCCCTCGCGCAAAAGATCATTCGTCATCTTGCCGGCCCACGTGTCCCATTCCTCCTGGCTCTTGCCACTTACTTCTCGCAACAGAGGTTCGAGGGAGAGTATGAAGCTGACCGTCGTCTCAAGAGCCGTCCTCCGTAAGGCAGACTGTGCTGGCGTTATCGGGCTTTCGGTTTTCCAATCCTGGTCCCTGGACTTGCCTTTCTGTGAGTCGATATAGCTCTTACCGTCCTTCGTGACGACACCACCAACACCCTCACGCTCCCATCTGATCTCGCTCAGCGGCACTGCGAGTCGTTTTGATTGAACATCCGTCAGTGACTCTGCTTCCTGTAATAGATAGGCGCCAATGAGGGTGCAGGGCACGGGAGATAGACCACGGGCCTCTAGCGCTTTGGTCGTCCATGCGTTGTACTCAACCAAGTAAGAGTTGAGCGGTGCACTTATCGGTGTGTTGGTAGTCATAACGTAGGCGCCCATCCTCTCTGCATTGTCCTCATCATCGCCGCCATCGCTTGAGGAATCGTCATCATGTACTCTTGCCCCAGGCTTCTTCGGTGCATGCGGGCGAAGCATGCGAATAGTAGAATCCGTTTCCCAATGCTCCAAAACTCCACCAGGCTTTAATACACGCAAGAACTCCTCCATAATGCTTTGCGAGTCACGGAATGAGGTGGCAAATGCCATGTCTTTCACCATGACTAAGTCAAATTCACCGTCGGCGAAAGGAAAGGGTTTCTCTCGTATGTCATGCTGAACGAACCGCCATCGCATCTCCTTGTCAGGTTTCGCATTCGCATCGGCACCTGATCCACCCAAGGGTACAATGTCAACGCCTGTGAACGAGATAGACGAATGGCCATGCTGCGCAAAATACCGATGGCACATCATACTCCAGAAGCCTGCACCACAGCCGACATCTAGGACACGAGTGGGCGGCTTGCTTGCGAAGGCAGACGACAGGATAGGGCCCCCGAATAGTTGGAACATAAGCAGCGTGCGAAGAGACTGGCGGTGTAGTTCTGGAAGATCTACGGGCAGGGGATATGGTAATGTGGGCTCGTTGATGTAGGTGCGACCATTGCGGACGACAAAGGCCTTTGAGTCGGGGAACTGTGTGACGTGAGCCTTTGAAGTTGTCGAGGTAGCATTCGAGGTGGTTGAGAGAGCGCCACTCCTTTCTGCCGGCGATGATAGCAGATTTTCGTTGGAGTTGCTTATGCCAGACATGTTGGCAAAGCTACTATTCCTCGGCGACGGCATGTCGCACGGGCAGGATCGCTCGAGGTAGGAAGCTTAGGGGGTATGGCGTGAGGTGCAAGATGGAAGAGCCTGACATGCCACGGCGGCCACCATGTATGCTACGCCAAAACCCCTGGTTGGAGTGGTTCAGCCAAGGGTGCCAGCTACTCCCAGTGCAAAGGGTCTAGTCCTGCAACCTGTACAGCGGCGCGTTGATCTTGGTGGCGAGGGACGGTGTCATCAGTACGGCTGCTGGATCACAAGTGCCTGGGAGAGTCTAGGGATGGCGAAGTTGGAGGTACTACCAATACGGACGGGGGCTGAAGCGCAAGCGATGAAGAGTGGTAAGTTAGTAGCTATGGTAGCAGCGAACGCGACTGACAGGGCTTGGCCCAAGTCTGATGAGCCGGGATGTGAGCTCGCTTGACGGGGTTCCAATATGGGATGGGCCCGGGGGCGACGATCTGGCCAGCGAAGCGAAAGCGGTGCGTCTTTCTTGTCTTGCAAGTCGATGTCTGCTAACCTTAGGCAGTCAAGGGCGATGTATTCATCAAAGCTAGACCGACAGTTCGCTGCGCTCCGGTTTGGTCTGGTCTGGTCGGCGCTAATTGGATTGTCGCATGCGTGGAGATAGCCAGCTATCGTGGCCCTCGTCGTGGGCGTCGAGGGTTTGGGGAAAGGCAAACCAAGCGAGATTGGCAAGTGTGGGGTTGGTGGCAGGTGTTATGACGTCTCACCGTGTCGACATTGGCGATAGTTGCAATGGTTGCATCGGTGTTGGTGGCCGCGGCGGCGGCGGCGGCGGCAGCAGTCGATACCTAATTACTGTTGGTACCAGCGTCGTTCCAAGTTGTTGGTGGTGTCAAGGTTCGCAGTGGAGATGATGCATGGAGAATGGAGTGAGGTTGTTATCAGATGCATCAATAGGGGGGCAGGCGGTGTTTGAGAATAGAAGTAGGCTCGGTAGGCCCCAGGCTAAGGTAGGTACACTAAGGTGGCGGTCGCAGCAGCCGTTGTGCAAGTGGATATCTTTGCCGTCTTTAGCTTTGTTCTCGGTGCGGCGGCTGTCGGTCCCGATGGATCGCTAGGTAGCTCAGGGATATCCAGTAACACACCAGCCATCCGTACCATCATTGAAGAGTCAGAGACAAGCCGAAGTTATTATTGAGAAGGTAGGAAAGAGTCTGGCGCTACCACCTATAATTTGTTCACCTGATAGGTCTCTAGGTATGGGTAGAGACTTCGGTTCGTGCTAGGTAGACGCTATGAGCCAACCCAAAGCCAAAACAAAGCCAAATCCGGAGGATTCTCCCCTCTCAATCCGGCGGTTTGCTCGTGGCTCTAAGAGATTGAATTGACTGACATATTACTCTACAGCTGCATCGCGATTGGCTCGATAATTCGGCGATTGTGTGACATGTGAAATAGGTCGTGCCATATCGATTGGTCGTTTCTCAGGGACATTACTCAGGGTTCGAACTTACAGAATATGTATACCAAGGCATCAGCCGGAACATTTTCATTATACGTAATGACCCGAGGTAGGTATATATCTTCTGATTGCGAAGAGACTGCTTGGAAAGCTAGTGCTGGTATTTAACCTCTTAGTTCCAATACCTGTTTCATCGATATCCTACCTATCATCTTCAGCTGACATCTACCCTAGTATTTTCATATGTGATAAGGGGCAGCATATTTCTATTATCTTTTACCTTCGGAGTTGACCTTGTTTCCCAGGGCTTCTCATAGAGTGGCCTCACCAAAGCGATGCTCCAACCATATGGAGTACCTATTGAGGTATCCTGGGGCGCAGCCGTAGCCTTTCTGCGCCAGGAAATCATACAATCAACAGCACGGCTTGGAACCCTTATATAGACGTTACTCGTCTTTACGCCAAGCCTTCCCCGAAGAGTTTGGAACTGGATACATATTATGTGTGGTCTCCACATCAAGCAAGGGCTTGTTATGAGGGCTGAGAGAACACGACAGTATGTGCGAGTTCGACATATATATAAGTAAGAAACGCTGCCAGTTTGAAATAGATAGCGAGGGTGTCCGAATCGTTCAGACATTGAGGGAAAGTCAGACTTCTTCGTGGCAGAACATGGGGGAACACAAGAAGTTATATCCGAACTATTCAAATATCGCTGGCAGACGTCTACCGGGCATGCTTTCGACTTTCACAAACAGAGCATTTCCGAGATGTCGGAGAGGAAATGAGGAGTTGTACGAGAAGCTACGGGCGCGTGGCGGCTGCCGGGCTTAGCTTACACAAGGATATCTTCACCAATGCAAACGCCGACAGGTAGTACTCTAAGTTTCGTGTCAGACATACGTGCTATCTCCGTATGTTCCACATCTATGGTTTGCACGCCTCGACCCCCGGTCAAGGGCCAACGTGTGTCGCAGCGCAGGGTCACAGGATTGCCACCTGTATTACGAAGATGGAGAGGAACAAGATCAAACATGCCAACCCAAAAACCGAAGCCAGCGTCAGTGTCACCTGACACCAAGTCTGTTTTCAACCAAACGCTCAGGGAGAAAGTATCGTAGGACTGAGTAACAGGACCCTGGTGCCCCCCTATCTAGCTAACGTTTGTGGGTGCCTCGATTCTGGATGGGATCCGGATGGAAGCGTTCGAGGTGGTCATTTATCAACTTCCTATAGACAATCCTTTCCCTTCCCACTTTCATCTGTAAATACACTACTGCATGCGATATAAATTAGGGCCCTGCAAACGTTCCTCAAGGCATCTCTTCCGCAAATAAATGGAATTATCGAAGAAGAGCAACCTAACAGTAAGTTGAAGCAGGAGGATATCTCGTACAGTATTTTATACTTACCGGAAGGCGATCTTATGTGGCTGTCAACTCGTTCTTGCATATAATAGTAGAAGGCAAGAACCGACCAATTCTATAAAGTCGTTACATACGCCCTTGTTCATACAAAGATGTATTATGTTGCTTGCTAAAGGGAAATCTATGACCTATTCGGTGATTCTACTGCTAAATAGTTTCATTACCGTCATGTTCTGGCCCCAACCTTGCCGGATGGCCGTATACTAGGTAGGTTAATGTCACAACTGGCTATACGTCTTGCCCGTAATTATAGCTACAGCTATGAAACTAAGGGGCTCGACCTCGGTCGAATATAGTATGCGCCGTCATTACATATAGTTTCTCTTACCTACTAAGAACCTACCCAAAGAAACACCTTTACACACCCATGATGCAGATCTCTAAACACATCAGTGAAAAATACCCATACTGTACATCCACTTTTATGATCATAGTCCTGACTATATATGCTCTTAGCAAAGTTCGATTAGAAAGCGTAGCTTGGGAGGTCCATTAACGGACACACTGAGAGTATCCATGTTTAAGCTCATCAATCAACTCTCTCGTCAGTCAGATTTATAAACACTGATTGACCACGAGCTTGATCAATAAGGTTAAGTGTCTTACATAATGTTAAGTGTCCTATGTGTTGTAAGCTATTGTTCAAATCAATATGATTTACAACCACTTCACAATAGAGCGAGCGTAAATGTAGTAAGTTGTGATTATACAGAACTCTGTGCACATCACGTTGAGTGAGGAATTGGGACTGTGCCAGTAGTGTTAACATTAGAAACCTAATTGTTTGCCAATAATGATAATGAATGAAAGATTCCATTTAAGTTTCATTTTAAAATTTGTTACTTCAAGTTAACTTGTCGAGACAGAGCTCACAGTACAAGATTAAGTGTTGGAAAGTATGCGGCTGAAATGGTATCGTATAGCTACAATCCCATCCAGAATGAGTCATAACATTTATTATTTACCAACATTAACTTCTGTTTGATTAGTAAATACCCTCGGTAAGTGAAGAGTCCATTGTGCGTGGAAGGGTATTTCCTTGTGATTGTTAGAGCGGAGTGGGTGTCTCTATCTCAGCCAGTTTAGCCCAGGCAGTACCCAGGCCACAGGCCAGGGCGCTTGGGCCCTTCTAGTATCATGTGTCGGGTATTGGAGGGGATTCTGTCATTAAATGTTGATTGCTATCTAGGTACTACCTAGTATGTTTTCAAAATCCTATTAAATCTGAATAAACATTATCACAAAACATTGAATAGAGAACATAGGTAGGCATGTACTCTACCTAGTAATGTCACTGAATCACCGAGAAAGACCTAGAATGGAGGGGCACATAGCATATCCTTCCTGTTGCATGCGCTCAAGTGCGGTACTGTACTAAAAGGTACTTTGGTACGTCACTTACATGCATTAGCGCCATCGCACAATGGCAGTAGACTCAATGAGTCACGTGATGACAAGGCTGGCGGGTACCACCTAACCAACCTAGGTTATCATGATCAAAGGGAGCTTGGAGGTTGGACAACGCCTAAGCTTTCAGAACACATTTCTATAAGTAGGATGAGTTCGAGAGACCACGAACCTTCAACGACGACCGAGCGCTCTGCTCCCGTACGCTAAGTCTACTAGATTATGTGACCGTCGAGGTTCCTCCCGACACTAAACCTTTGTGCACTTCGAGCCGGTAGGGCATCAGCAATCCGCCACCACAGGCCGTACCAAACGACTTATTATCATCTCCTACGCCATAGTATTGTTCTGGTTTGATCATTCGACCTAGCAATCCTGCGCATCGAACTTGCAACCCCTGTACGAGCCACTCACTTCGCTTCTCCTCTGAGCTACGAGCTACGACAGCTAGTGAGTCTTCAATACTGCATCTGTCACCTCCGATACACCTCCGCCGCCTCGCCAGTACCTATCTACACAAGTCCTGTCTTGTTGGTGGGGACAGCACTGCCTGATATTCCCCTTTCATACATGCTCTCGCCACTTGGCGAGGGGGACTCAAAGACTAGGGGTGATTGAGCTGACTGTTGCGAGAGCAAGGGTGTAATTTCACAGTTGAACCGCAAATATCATTCACATTGATTCATGACCCGAAGCCTCGGTTGCTGTTGCTCGAAACTGCAAAGCCTGTGACTTACGCCGTCATCCTCTCTTTGTGACCCTTGGACAAGGCAAATCACACATCTCCGCCTACATCTTGTCGCGCACCTACTACGCCTTGGTGCCTCGTCTCATCAACTAGGCACTGATCAGTAATAATAGCTGCCTTCCACACGGCACCCATGCAGCATCACAGTATAATTCCTGACCTGAATACATGGATGCCACCCGAGGACTCGTTATACACTCCCGCCTACGCACGCTACCTTGCTGAATCCGTCCCGCTCGAGACGGACCTCTAGGGCATCAGACATTGTTGTCATTTTTGCAGATGGACTTAGATCTCTGCTACGATCCTCTACACGTATCTATAGACACGCCTTAGCCCGGGAGCACCATCTAAGCAGGAGGACTTGCATCGCTTTCCAGGCTCTTGTGTCCTTTTCGTCGCTGCTGTGCGATTCGATCATTAACCTGGATTCCTACTTCATTAGCCTGACGGGATGTACGGACCGAATCATCAGCAGGGGCATAACTCACGCCTAAATGGCGTTGCAGGCGGGCGAGGGATGCCTCAAATGATGTACAATACCTATGTTCAGCCGCAGGGGGCACATCAACATCATACCCATCCGCAGCACCATCAAAACCTACAACAAGATCACGCAAATCATAATACAACGCCAGGCTCAATCAATCATTCTGCTTTCTCTGCTGGGCTTGGGCCAAATGTGAGCCCATTTACTCCTAGTAACCACCAGAATGGCACGGTGGCTACTACTCGCGGCGCGCAAAACCAACAGCAATATGGTGAACACTGGAACGAGCAGATGAAGGCATTTAAAGCAGCTGAACAGGCACATCAGACCATGGCCGAACAGCACCAGCAGCACTATTATGCGAGAACTAAGGCATCAGAAAACAAGGGCATTGGTCCTCTCGCCAGCACCAATACGAACGAGACGGTCGAGGGCGAGGTGGAAGATAGGGGGAGGCCTGTGAACTTTGACAAGGCTCTGGACAGGCAGGATTGGCTAATGCTTGATATGAGTGGCCAAGGACTCAAGAATGTATCCCCACCTCTCTTCGATCAATATCAGTTTCTTACTGAGGTCTATCTCTCCTCGAATCAGTTGACCTCGTTGCCTCCAGCAATAGGGCAGCTCCGATCCTTACGTTTACTAGATGTATCTCACAATCAGCTTACCCACTTACCGCCTGAATTGGGCATGTGTACACCCTTGCGCCAGTTATTACTTTTCAACAACCAAATTCGAGACATACCCTATGAATTGGGTGCCCTTCATTTCCTGGAATTACTGGGTATACATGGCAATCCATTGGATAACGAGATCAAGACAAAAATCATGGAGGAGGGCACCAAAGAGTTCATTAACTATCTCAAGGAGAACGCTCCAGGTAGGCCCACTCAATCCTGATTTTCGTCCTTCCAGAAGAACAGTTCACGTTGACTAAAAATTAATAGTGCCCATGCCCCCCGCTCCGCGCGTACCGATCACCATTCAAGAGGACGTAGGCTCTGACAAGGAACGCATTCGAGTGTTGTCCTGGAACACGCTATGCGACAAGTATACCTCGAGTGTTCTGTATGGGTATACACCAGCAAGTGCTCTATTATGGGAGTATCGCCGAGACAGTATAATGCAGGAATTCCATGAGAGAGATGCCGACATTCTCTGCTTGCAGGAGACTGCCATGGATGCATTTGATAACTTCTTCAGTCCTGAACTGGGCAAGAAGGGTTACAGAGGCGTTTTTTACCCTAAGACCCGCGTCAAGCACATGACAGGCAAAGATCAGCAAGCTGTTGATGGATGTTCCATATTCTACAAGAGTGATAAATACATCTTGCTAGACAAACAGCTCGTTGACTTCCGACAAACAGCCATCAATCGGCCAGACATGAAGGCCGCAGATGATGTGTTCAATCGAGTTATGCCTAAAGATACCATCGCTGTGTACTGCTTCTTTGAATCGCGACAAACAGGCAACCGATTCATTGTTGTCAACGCTCATCTTTGTTGGGAATCATTTTTGCCAGACGTCAAGGCGGTACAGACGGGAATTTTGATGGAGCTGGTTACTAAGCAGTCCGAGCGCTACACTCGACGTCCCCCCATACCAATTGAAGAAAAACAACTGACCAAGTCGGCCGTAGAGGGCAGCCAAGTCGAGGATATCCCTGAGCCCCAACCCAGCCAAGAGTACCGCAACAACACAGACATTCCATTGCTTGTATGTGGCGATTATAATTCGATGCCTGATAGTTCGGTCTATGAACTACTGGAGAAGGGTCGGATTCCACCTGATCACCCAGACCTAAAGGGCCATTCCTACGGAAACTTTACACGAGATGGCATTGAGCACCCCTTCAGCCTGAGGAATGCATACGCACATCTCTTTGGGACTCCAGACGAATTGACGTTTACCAACTACACCCCATCGTTTTCAGGTGTTCTTGACTATATCTGGTACTCAACAAACACTTTGGACGTGGTGGAACTTCTTGGGCCCCCAGATGCAGAGTATCTAAAGCGCGTACCTGGATTCCCCAATTATCACTTCCCTGCGGACCACATCCAAATAATGGGAGAGTTCGTCTTTAAGTCAAAGAAGGAGAAGAAGACGCAGGGGGACCAAAAAGGTCGACTAGACCAGGAAACTAGATAGCGTCTCGTAGCCTTTTGAGAGGGCCTGATCCCGTTGTTCTCGTATGGGTACGAGGACTGATGGCTGCTTGCGATAGGACGATACTTCGCGCTTTGTCGGCCCATGATGCTTTGGCCATGTATATGAAGGAATGAATGGATGCAATGGATCTTTTCCCATACTCCGAGGCGTGTTTTGTTAAAGCACCTGGATTGGACATCTCGGATGGCGGTTCTGCGTGGGGGGAGTCGGAGATCTCAATTTCTCGTTTGATCTTTTCGCGGTTGTCTTTCGTCGAGGCGGTCCAGTGCTAGGCGTTGAAGTATATGTACTCGTAACTGGTTTCTTGATTTCAAACCAGCAATACCATCTGCATGCTGCAAAAGCGCAGTACTCACATTTTCTGATACTCGTGGACTCTTAAACGTGATTCAAATGAGTAGTTGGGTGTGGAACAAAAAGAAACTGGAGTAAGGGTGGTCAGGTGTTCTTCCACACATTCACAATCCGCCAGGCAGACTACAGAGCTCCAAACGAGCCGGGATTTTGATGTGATGGGGTCGTCCTTGTCCTATGGAAATGATTGACGACTAACAGTCTGTTATGTAACCTAAACGGTCTGTATGTAGTGTACCAGAGCTGGGCTGGTGAAAGGGTTGCCCAAGGACTGTAATTGTTACCAGTAATCGCGGTCAAAGACAACAATCAGCTGATATCTCGGTATATTTCTTTGCCCCCATCCTTATCGCATGTGATGATCTACTACTGCACTATCTCTGGGCGCCTTCCAGTGAGTCAACGAGGAGACGGCACAATATACCGGTATCCTCTTTGAGCATCTGGGTAAGGTAAGAGTCTGCTACCCAACTATCTCGGGAGCTACTCGCCAAAAGCGGAGGCAATGAGTTAGATAGCTGCCTCGTTCCAGGAATGGCATTTTCGGAAAAACCCCCAAGTCAAGAATACATCTGCCGGCCTTGGTACTGTATACAGTGGATGTCACGATCGCCTGCCAAGAGGTGGTGGTGCGTAGAACAGTCTGAATTCGTCTGTGCTACTTCAGCCAGATTGCGATGACGCGGGCAGTCGGTCAGAGAATGGGAGGCGAATAAGGTAGGTTAGTGGCGCTGGGCGAGGTGACACTGAGAGGTGCTCGTGGATAAATACGCGGTAGCGTAGGGTAAAAGGGGGGGAAATCTACCATTCTCTGATCCGTGGAGGACAATCTTCCGACTACTATACGGCTTCATGCAGCTGTGTAGATACCCTACCTAGGTATAAAATAGATGCAATTCAAGCTCCCTCGCAAGGCGACAGCAGTTTGAAGAACATCCCAGTGCCGGTCACTTCTTCGTATCAGTCTTGACATTGTCGTATATTTCCAAGTAGTACAAGCAAGGTCTTCCTAAATCTAGACAATATGGCTATCACCGCCGAACCCCTACGCACAGTTGACTGGAATGGCAAGAAGGTCCCAGTCTATCCCATGCAAACCTTCGACTTCAGCAAGCTCCTCTCCCATGAGCCCGATGAGCTCGAGAGGCTTGTCCGCTGTTGCCAGAATGAAGGGTACTTCTATATCGACCTGAAGGGTATCGACGGCCGCCGATTCCTCGAAGACCAACAGGAGACCCTGAAGCTGATGCACCGCTTCTTCGAGTCTCCTCTTGAGGCTAAGAACCAATACGGTCTCGTTGCGCCGCATCTAGGGTAAGTGAGCTTGTTTCCGCAAAAGGAGAGAAGATTTGATTCATCTAACACGGACGAACAGATATGAGCCCATCGGCTCCCGCACTGGCGTCCTAGAGAACACCAAGGATGGCTACGAGATGATCAAGGTAAGTTAAATCACCCAAAAACCAACCCACTAATTGCACGCGAATATTTGTTTTGACTCTTCCCCTTTTAATAGGTCTCTCGTGATGAGATCCAGAAGGACAGCCCTCACATCCCGGATGTCATCAAGAACAGCCCGGACATGAAGGTGCTCGAGAACGCCATCGCAGGCTCCAACATCGTCACCAAGGCGATCCTGTCGGCGCTCTCGACGGCCTGCGGGCTGCAGGGCGCGGCGCGCTTCGAGAACACGCACCGCAACGACCGGCCGTCGACCAGCACGCTGGCGATGATGCACTACATCCCGTCGGACCCGCGCAAGGACACCAACATCGGACACCAGAAGCACACGGACATCAGCTCGCTGACGCTGCTGTTCAGCGAGGAGTGGGGGATGCAGGTCCGCCCGCCCGGAGCGCGCGAGTTCGGCTTCGTGGAGCCGCGCCCGGGCACGGCCATCGTCAACGTCGGCGACTCGCTGCGCTTCGCCTCGGGCCACACGATGCAGTCGTGCATCCACCGCGTCGTGCCCTTCGACTACAGCCAGCACCGCTACTCCATCGCCTACTTCCTGCGCGCCGAGAACGACACCATGTTCACCGACTCCGAGGGCCGCCTCATCACCGCCGGCCAGTGGCACGACGAGAAGTTCTTCGCCTTCACCAGCCCCCCCGAGCTCCAGGCTCTGGCCCCGTCGTCCATGATTCTCGGCGGTATGGTCGAGGAGGACGAGCCCGTGGCCGTCCCCGAGCAGCAGAAGGCCGCTGTCGAGGCTTATTAAAACAAGTTAAGGAACTGCGTAGACTTACTTCAGCCGGTTTGGGAGAAAGGGGAATAAAGCCACCTCGCAGGATAACGGGGTCGAGCTTGTTGTCGCTCGTTATTTGTAGTTGAGTCCGAGCTTAGGTACCTACCTATGAATACATCTGAATAAAAAAAGCAACTGAGATCTCGTGCAAATGCGATATATTTGTAGATGTACGTAACTACTTTAGGTGGAAAGTATCACAAGTCGCATTGGATACATAGTTGAGGACGCAAAGGAGTGTAAATATAATTCATCGCTTATAAGGAGGGATGCAGGTAACTAACCGATTTGGGTAGGTCCTTTATCGCCGCAACGCCTATTACCTTATTTCTGCCGCTCCAGCAACACTTTTCTGGCACTTTGTTTGTTCATACACATCTTTTGCATGACGGTCGATTGTAAGACCTCCGTCCTCAAAGAGGGGGTAATCGAGGATGACTAGAAGCACGATGCCTCCTTATATATAATTTTCTACAAGCTTCAATTGACGATGAACCTGTTCCGCCAACCAGGTTTCCGGACTTTGATAGTTCTCTTCGCCATCGTGGCCGTCTACGTGACGTACGGGTACTTCAACTTCTACCGCGACCCGTTATCCATCTTCTTCTCCGAGGAGCATGGCTTCGATCGGTTTTACTCAGCGACGCGACAAGCTGAGGCCGAGGCATTCCTCGACGGACTCGACGCGAATCCCCATGCAGACCACATCCGGCTAGTCAAGGCCGGGCCCAGGCCGGAGATGTGCGCCGTGTTCTTGACCATCGCCCGGAATAATCTACCGGGGAGACAGTACGTGGAGACGGCGGTGGGCTCGTTCTTTGCCAATCTGACGCACGCTGAACGGAACGCTATCCACCTGAAGGTGTTCTTCGCCGACGTGCCCGACCCCGAAACACAGCATATGAGCTATGGAAGACTAGCTCAAGCTAATATCGCCGACGACCTAGTCACATACCCCGGAAGTCTACCGGACAAGGACAAGGAGAGGGAGATGGCTCTGCTCGAGTCGTGGTCCAAAAACCGTAACGATAAGAGCATGGTCGAGAGGAAATCCGTGTACGACTACGCTTACGCACTTCGCCAGTGTCTACAGACCACCGATGCGCCGTATATCGCGTTGTTTGAGGATGATATCATCCTGGCGGATGGCTGGGCGGCGCAGACGTTGAAGAATCTACATACGATTGAGGACATGATGAGCGACCCAACGCGCCATGACCCTGTGCGTGGCCAAGTTGAGCAGGGGGGCCCAAATGATTGGCTCTACTTGCGCATGTTCAACCAAGAGCGAAGCTTTGGCTGGGGAGGCGGTTATGGCTTTAGAAGCAACAATGCCCACCTTATTTCGCTCGCTGTCAGCATCCCCTTGCTGGCCTTTATAGTACTGGCACGAAGGTTCTTCCTCCCTCGGTCCTTGGCGCGGCATGTCGACGGTTGGGTCATGCTGGTGACTTGTGGCGTTGCTGTACCGCTCTTGGTATGGCTTTTCTTCGCATCCGGGAAAGCCTCTCTCCTTGGCTCGCCACCAGGTGTGCGCGAGGAGTGGTTTGGATGCTGCAGCCAGGCTTTGGTATTCAATAGGAAACATGCACAAGGGTTGTCTGACTTCCTTATGGCAGCTACAACTAAACCTGGGAGGGCTGGAAGAGCCGATATGCTTCCCAAAGATTTCGCGTGGGAGCACGGACTGGCGAGAATTAGTGCATACCCGATGCTCGCCCAGCATCTAGGCAGAATTAGCGCTACGGGTACGACGTCCGTGGAAGCGGAACGGATCTGGAGCATGGCATTCGAGGACCTGAAAGCAGACCAACTGGCTGATGAGCATAAGAAGATCGTTGAAGAATTATTTGGCCAACAGTCAGTAATTTAAAGAAACAAGGATACGTGAATATTGCGTTTCATGCCGATTAGTCGCCGTCGATGAGCTTGCTTCACTATGTCACTGCAAAGGCTTGCGGAGTCTCGGTAGTGGTCCATAACTCATTTATTGGTAATGATTAATACTTTGAAGCACCCGGGCTAACGGGATCTGATGGAATGATACTGGTGTGACATGAGGAATAATGGAGCGTTGGGTATCTGGCCCTTCAGGGGAACCTCAAAGAAAAGGCAAGAAAAGACGTGGACTAGCCACTGGGGACTACTCTCCGTCTGTGCCGCAAAATTGGTCGATCTTCCCACGCCGGCCCCCAACGGCATATTTCCCATGGTCAGTCCCAAGGACAGCGTATGCTTTCATGTCGCTAAGGTTATAATTACAGACACTAGGGTTCTGGGTTGTTTGCGGAAAGATCCACGCGCCCTTGTCTGTGCAGTTCGCTGTCTCGAAGACGAAAACTGTATTAGACGTTCCGTCAGTGTGCGTGAATTCATAGCTTAGCCAGCAGTGTCCGTGGGCTCGGCAGCTTACCATTCCAATCCCCCGTGACGTCGGCAGCGCCAGGCTGGAAGTCTCCTGGCAAGGAGAGACAGCGACCGGTGGCAGTTTCGTCTACTGCCATGCTATAACGCTTCCTCACACAGTGGCATTGGCCTTGGGGTTTGAAGGTATGGAGCACCGCGACGACGGCCTCGGGCTCGGGGTCGGCGAGTGCAGCAGCTTTGGCGGCTGTAGCTATGATGCCGAGAGTGGTGACTACGGCCGTGGCGCTGAGGAATCCGAATGAGAACTTTGACCACATGATTGTTATGGATGACGATTAACGATTGAGAGAGTGTGTGTATGTTTTGCCAGGCGGTACCGATGGGTTTCTTAGCGGAGAATATGTTAAGAGTCTAATGAGAGTTGCACTATGAGAGAGGTGAATTTGGTTGGCTGGGCACAAGCTCAACTTTGATGATGATGATGGGATCGATGGTAGGCTGATCTTGAAGACAAGAGAAGTGATATGGAGGAGCATTTATCGTAAATCTGCTTGAATGGAAAGATGATAGAGCTAAAAGTTTCCGGTCATGCTCTTGTCTGTCATTGGGATCTCCTTCCCTTCAGCTACCCGTGAATGACCTGCGTACTTGCCTCGCCGATGGGCGCTTCACGTTATTGTTGATCGCTTCTTTCTACATGACAGTCTGGCCATGCAGGTATTACTCAGTCAGGTAGACCTCTCAGGGTATGGCGTGGCGTCCTTTCCTCGATACCTAGGATGAAGCCTTGAGTTGGCGTGTATGATGAACAACATGCTTCGAATTGTCCTGTATGCCCACACAACACTAAGACATGAACCATTTTGCTACTTTTAAATTATGTTATAGTGAAAAATGTATGCTACAGAGTCATATTTATTAATACCATCATTTTAATTAACAGATACCCTTTTTTTGGTCTCTAGGTGACTCGAGAACGTTTTACCCAGGCTCGCCTGGTAATCAATGTTGAAGCACCTTTAGAGGGCACCTACCGTACTGTAAGTACTTATGTACCTGCCTTATGTAATAGGCCTAGGCCTAGTGGGGTCGTCGTCCAGACACGCCTCAAACCAACAGCTGGGTAAGGTAACTCTGTACTTACCCATTCCCAATTCCAACTTGAAGAGACAGACATGCCGATCAGGGGACATCGAATAAAGAGTGCTTGATAAGGCGTTGCCTCGAGCACAACGTTTCACCTAATTGGCCACCCTGGGTAAAGTACTACAAAGCACTCAATTACTAACGCTATTGAAAATAAACAATGGAATGATATCCTTATTCTCCTGCAGAGGTATCTCTCAATTGTCCTGGGATTAAACAAACCCTTTCTAACGAAGAACAAGCTCTTTAAAGAATCAATATTGTTCATCCGGTCTCAGCAGGGTATAACTATGAGTTTCCCTTCTTGCGGAGATCGCATTACCTACGCATCGCTTGTTCATCCGCTTCACTCAGAAACTACTAACTAAATGTCATTCGCTCAACCTAAAGGACTATCAGCGTCTCGCTGGGCTAACGGGGTGACCTCTTGGCCGCGTCCTCCGCCTACCACTACCAATACTACTGCTACCGTTACAGGGCAAACCGACTCTTCGTTCTCGCGACGACTCCCCAACGCGCCTTCAACTCACAATGAACCACCTTCGTCACCTGAGCAGCAATTATCACGATTCTTGAAGATAGTGTCTCGCTTGAAATGGAAGATACCCTTTTTGGAAGCCGGGTACGGAATAGCCATAGATCGAGTTGGCAAGTCGCAGCAGGAAAGCGAAGCGAATGAGATTCACTTCAAACTCGATTTTCACGAATTTTACATGCTGATTGAGAGAGCCCTTGTGCACCTTATGGGCGTGTACGATATTGTCGTCTACGCTCAATCAGACCCAAATGGCCATGGCTATGGAGTTGGGAATGCCTTGCAGAATCACGACAGTTTTCGCGATCGATCTCAGCCACACCGGTACCACGAAAACGTGTTACTAGCACTTGCTGATCCTGGCAATCCCCTCAATGGCACATTAGGGCAGCCAGAAGTGCGCAAGCAGCTTGCTCGCGCAAAGGAACTCCGAAATCGATGGAAGAATGCTGACGATGCCGAGCCCGGCCGTTTCATGCCGGCGCCGCTGGAGGCCTACAACCTTAAGGAAATCTTGCAGACCATCTTGCTGGCGCTTGAGCAAGCGTATTTCGTCACTGAACAATTCGTGCGACAACGAAATCCGGGGGCCGACCAGAATCAGCCCGTGAGCACTGCCGACTGGACTACGAATTCAGACGATTGGGAATTCATGGTTGATGCAAGTAAGTAATCCCCAGAGACACAATCCTTCCTTTATTCTTAATTGGATAATACAATGAATAATTTTGTCTCGAGATGAGGTTACTAGATTTTCTACAGTCTAAGCTTTTTACAGTAATTGCTGACTATGAGTGTTGTAGTGGACTGGGAGGTCGTATAGACGATGTAAAGCCCCGTTCTAACGCAGGTCAACGCATACTCCGGCGTTTTGGTCTTAAGCCTAGGTGGCTCTTTCGTTAGGCATGGCGTTGGAATACTGGTAAAAGCACCTGGATGCTTTCTCAGGCGATATGCTCCCTCTTAGTCTTGTTCCTTTGTCTATTCTGCTCTCTGGATGTACGCCCCTATAGAATCGTAGTCTTCTTTTGACTGATCAAATAGATTTATTAACTACCTCGTATCGCATTCGTTGCAGCTCTTTTCCCACTAGTATATTTTCATTTATTTCTCCACACCACTCCTATAGGCCTTCTTAACGTCGACCTTGTTTAAACTTACCGCCAACCCTCTATGCCCAGCATAACCATATCTTCTCGCGCTACATCCGCTCCTGGAAGAGAAACTCCCGTGTCTCTTTGCTGTTTATCATAGGGGCTCATTATTGATTAGTAAGGTAATCTCACGAGGGAAACGGTATCGCCTGCCTAGATCGGCCTAGTGTCTGAGCTCAAATGCTGCATATCCAGCCTCTGTGGCACAGGAGCTGTATTAGTACACTAGATATGCCTCTAGTAATGGTTTTTAATCTACTTCCATGGTCAAGTACCTTAATCGTAAGGAATCATCATTGAATGTTTTACTATTTATGCACAACAGTCCTACCTAAGCAGTCAAAACAACTGGCGATAGGAAACGTTACCCGAACGTGTTCGGCATAAGGTGTGGCTTAACCGCCTTTAGTGAGATCATTAAACATGGTACCCCTAACCCCTGTTCTGAGGCTATGGAGAAAGGATCCTACCCACTCCCAGCCCAATGGACGCAGTCTTGGGTGGTGGTAAGATAATCTCTCTTCTCAGCTTCCAGTCTGCCACCGTAGTCAATCAAGCCATCGGCACTCTGAATCATCCTAGCGAAAATACACGGCGCATATCCCACAGAGCATCATACACCATCGACGCGCCGCATGGTGATCGAAACGACCGAGAGACAGGGATTCATTTGGCTGACGCGATCGCGAGTTACCTGGTTGTGAAGCTGCGGAGGTTTTGCCGCCACGGATCGAAGATTATTAGCAGGGCGTATATCGAGCAATAGTCTATTCAGATTCATGAGCCGCGAAGACGGCGCTCTGACCCGTCCACGAATGCATCCTACGAACTGAAGACCCGGATTCGCACGTCGACACGGGCTGTGGCTGAAGCCGGTGAAGTCACTGGATATCCGGTGCCATAACAAAGTTACTTGACGACTGAAGCTGGTTCGATTTCCTACTCGGATGCATTATGGATGATTCAACGAAGAAAAAGAAGAAAACGGGCCGGGAAAAGCTACCGGATCTGCCCACTGTGGGAAATCAGAAAAAATGGAATATCATAAAAGTGGTGTTGCGGTCCCTCTGCTTGATATTAAGCGTAGTCGACATAGGGGAAGTGATTGCGCTCGACACTTCCCGCAATAGCCTGGATTATTACGCGGGGGTTGCTTATTTTGTGGTAAGTCGCACGCCGTTTATATCTAAATGGCTTCTCACTCTTCCCATGATTTCGACCCTGCCTACCTACTTACCTTCGCCTTGGCTCGCATCCCACTCTCTACGTTAATGCTCACCATGGTTGTGATTCTAGCTCGCGGCCTTTATGATATGGGACATAGTGGAATTCGTCGTCATCATCGTACGGGGAAGCACGGGAAAAGGCATCCATCCGGGTGCTCACGTCGGTGTCGAGTTGATTCTATGGCTGGGTAGCATCTTCACAATCGCGGCGCAAGCGTTCAATTCCAATTGGGGCCAACTTGGAGCACCCTCGTGGAGACTGGAGGAGTTGGAAATAACTTCTTGGGTCTACGTGGCGCTCACCCAATTCAGCTTTTTGGGCCTCCTGGCGTATGTTCTTCCCTATCGCATAGTATTGGCTGCCTATGCTTTCGCTTGGTCAATGCTGAGCGTCGCTGGTCCTGCGACGGTTAAATTATTCAGCCATCCGTTAGCTAACGATAAAATGTAGGACTCTGCGCTTCGTATTCTTTGTGCGAGCGTGTGTTGAGGTGGATAGACGCAAAAAGGACCGACGAGTACAACAGCTCGTGTTTGCGATTCAAAAGCAGGGACGGAACCCGCAGGATGTTCCCTTGTCAACGTTCCAGAGAGCGCGAGACCTAGATCATCATAGCGCCTCTACGATGCTCAAGGCGCTGTCATCAAATTCAAATACTACGTCCAGTCATTCGGCGGCATCGTCGTCGACGACAGCACCGCCACGGCCGTCGTCCGCGCCGGAGGAACGAGATTTCGCCTACAAGTATAACTTCACCGTAGCTACCGTGCCAGAGCTCCTAGAGTCTGGGATTCACCCCGAAGATGCTCGGAATCAAAAGGTCTTGATTGAGACGTTTCCGAGATAGATCGAACTCGGCCCTTGTCGCGTAGTTGAATTGAGTGGGAGGCAACAGCCTGAAGGGCTCACGATATATAGAGATATACATACGATAATAATAACAGATACCCCTTTCATCCTTCAATATCACCTACTATCATATTCCATTCGAAATCAAGTTCAAGACGTAACCTTACGCCCAGATGCTAGAACCACATTGAACCTTTAGACCCTGCTACAGGGTCTTAGCATAGTCCACTTAAATGGGCTGCAGCACCTACCTAAACTCCCCCACACATATATGCACCTAAGACCCTGCGGGTACTAACCTAGCCTGTACTGCAGCGACGTCACATGCCAATAGCTGCCTTTGGCACCGCCTTTGTCACATGACCCACAGGGCATGGGTCCACTATAAGTAGCCTTCCGTACACAGTAGTCACAGTATTAGTACTCTATCTTATTTATAACATAATATAACAAAATATAAGATTGCTAAGGCTGCATTTATTTTCTGTTATAATTAGTAGCTAGCGATTATTAAAATTATATTTATTTTTTTTTTGTTTTTTTTTGTTTTTTTAAAATTAAATTTTTTTTTTTTAATATTTTAAGCGTAGCTTTTATTATTATTATTATTATTAAATCTACGTTTAATTATTAAACTACTTGTTTTAATTTTTATTTTTTTCTAGTTTAAATTAAATTATTTACTTATTAATTAAAAGCTATATAATATTATTATTATTAAATTAATTAATTATAATTAATTAAAATTATTTTCGATTTTTAGTAAAGTTTATAAAGTAGTTAATATTTTTTAAAGTTTTATATTTATTTTAAAAAAGTTTTTAAAAAATAATATTTAAAATTTTTTTTAAAAATATTATAGTTAAATAAGTAATAAAAATTTAATTAGCTAGCTAATTTTTTTTTATTTATATTTAATAATATAAAGTTTTTTAAACGTTAATTTTTTTAATTTTTTATTATAAAATACTTAAATATTTAATTAATTAAACTTTAAAATCTTTTAAAATAAAAAGTAGTTTTTTTAATAAAATTATTTTATATATTTTTTTAATAAATATTTAATAATATTATTTTTTATTTATTAAAATAAATTAAATTAAAAAAAAAAATTTTAAATTTTTTTTAAAACTTAAAAAAAACAATACTAGTATAAATAGCAGTTATTTTTTATTTTTAATTTTTTTTTATTATTATTTAATTTAAATTTTTTAAATTTAAAAATTAACTTACTTTATTAAAATTGTTTAATTTTACGGCTTATTATTTTTTTAAATATAATATTAATAAATTTATTATTTAGCTTTTAATAAATTTTTTAATTTATTTTTTTTTAAAACTACGTTTAATAAATTTCTTTAAATTAAATTTTTTTAAATTATTTATTATAATAACTGCTTTTTTTATAATTATTAAATAAATTATTAAAATTATTTTTTATATTATAGTAGCTATTATAAACTTATTTTATTAAAAAATAATTAAAATAATAAAAATAATAATATTAATATTAATATATTAATTTTTAAAGCTAAAAAAGTTAAATTTTTTATTTTATTTTTTAAAAATTATAATAGCTTTAAAATAATTATTTAAAATAAATAAATTATTTATATTAATATATAAGCTTTTATAAATAAATTTATATATTTTATTATTATTTATAATAAAAATAAAATTAAAATTATATAAATTATATATTTTTAAATTATAGCTTTATTATAATATATTATAAAATTAACCGACTTAAAAAAAAACGCTTTATAAATAAAAAATATTAAATAAATTTATATAGTTTTTTAAAAATAATTTAAAATTAATTATAATAAAGTTTTATTAAATTTTTAATAAAAAAAATTTATTTTATATAATTTTTAATAAAATAAATTTTTTTATTTTTTTATTTAAAATATTATTTATAATAATAAATTATATAATTATTTAATTAAAAATTAGCTTTTTATTATATTTAAAAGTTTTAATTTTAAAATTTAAAATAAATTAAATAAATTAAATATTAATATTATTTTAACTAAGTTTTTAAAAAAAATTAATAATAAAAAAAACGTTTTTATAAAAAAAACCCGCTTATTTTTATATTATTAAACACTAATTATTTTATTATAACCGGTTTTTATTTATTATAATAAATATAATTTTTTATATAATATATATTTTTTATTTATAGTTTAATTAATTAATATTTTACTATATTAAAGCTTATATTATTTATAGCGTAATAAAAAATAATATTAAAAAAAAAATTATTTTATATATTTTAAAAAAAAATTTTAATTTAAAAAAAATTATTATTAAATATAACTTTAAAATTATTTATATATTTAAAGTTAAAAATATAATTAAATATTTAAATAAAATTAAAAAAATCTAAATTAAAACATAAATAATAATTAATAAAATTAAGCTTAAAAATATTTTTTTATTTTTTATATAATGTTTTAATTATAATAAAATTATTAAAAAAATAATTTTTTTTTTTATTTTATTAAAAAAATTAATAAAGAGCTTATTATATTATAAATTATTTATAAAAAAAATATAAGTTTTTTTTATTAAAAAACTTTTTATAAAATATTTTTAATAATTAAAACTTAAATAATTAATAAAACTATTTTTTTTTTATTAATTTTATTTTTTTTTGCGGAAATATTTTTAAAAACTTTAGCTTTTTAAATATATTTAAAAATAAAATATAATATATATATAAAACTATAAACTTTAAAATTATTTTTATAAAATTTTATATATATTATTATTATAATAAATTATTTAAGTTTAATAATGTTTTATATATTTATATTAAAAATAAATATTTATAAAAATTTAACGTTAATTATATTAATAATAATTTCTTTAAACTTATTATTTTAAGTTATTATAATAATATTATTTTAAGCTAAGTTTATTAAACAAGTATTAAATATAAAATATAATTATATTAAAACTAGCTTATAAATTATTTTATAATATTTATTCGCGTAAACTTTAAAATAAAAATAATTATTAATTAATTATTTATTTATAATATAAACACTTTAAATATTAAATAACCGTTACACTTAATAATTAATAATTATTATTATTATATTATAATTATAATTATTTTATTAATTTAATTTTTATTTTAAAAGTTAAATTAAATTATTTATAATTACTCGCTTTTAAATTACTTTTATTATTATATTTAATATCGCTATTATTAAAAAACAAGACTTATTTAAAATTATAATAATTTTAAGTAATAAGCGGTAGTTTTTTATTTTATAAAATAATTAACCGGCTAAATAATTCCGGATTAAACGTTATATTTTATTTATTATATTATTATTTTACTTATTATATTATTATTAAACTTTATTAATAAATAATATCTTAAAATTAATAAACGGTAAATTAAATAATTAAATAATTTAAAACTATTTAAAACTTTATAATTTTATAACCGATTTAATTAATTTTATTGTTTTATAAACAAAAATCTTTTTTTTTTTTTAAACTTTATATATTAACTTTAATTTATTTTTAAAGATTATTATTTAAAACTTATAAATTTAAATTTTTTACAAATATTTTTTTTTATTTATTAAAATAAAAAGTTAATAAATAAACGTACTAATAAACATTTATTATTATTTAATATATTTATAAAAATATTTTAAATTTAAATAATTTATTATTTAATTTATATTAAAATATTTTATTTTATTTTTTAATTATTAGTTTTATATATTATAAAAAACATTAATTATATAGTTTATAATTTAATAAAAATAAATAAACACTTAATATTTTAAGTTTTAAATTATATTTTTTATTTTTAAAAATATAAACTTTATTAAAAATATTGCTAAAACTTAGTTTAATAAATATTAAAAAATAATTATAATTATATATATTTAATATATCCGAGAATAAATAACCGCTTTAATTATTTTCGGCGGCAAAAATTTTATAAAATAAAAACGTTCGATTTTTTATTTAAAAATTCAATAAGTTTATTAATATAATAAAAAACTAATTAAAACGCTTAAATATATATTAAAAGCTATTTTACGTAAAATATTTTAATTTATATATTAAAAAAATCTTTAGCACCGAAAACCACGTTTAAATTAACTTAAATATTTATTAAAAAAATGTTTTTTTTAAAATAATATTAAAAAATATTATAAAAATATTAAATATAAAGCTATTATTTAATATAATTTTCTTTAATTATTTTATAAGTTAATTTAAAGCTAATAAGCTAATAAATTATTTAATATTATTAAATAATTATATTTGCGTAATTTAAAAAAAGCTATAAAAATAATAATTAAATAATTTAAACTAAATATAATAAATATTTTATAATAATTAAAAAACAATTAAGTTATTTTTTCGATTAAATAATTACACGCTAAAAAATTTATTCGCAAATAAACAATTAATATTTTTTACTTAGCTTAAACTTTAAAACGCGTATTTAAAAAACAATAAATATATAAAGCTTATAATTTTTTAACCTTGTTTTTTAAATAATTAATAGCTTAATTATTTAATAAGTTTTATATTAAAAACTTTTTTATTTACTTAAAAAAAAAACTAGAGCTTATAAAAATAAAATTATTATTAAATAAAAATTATTTTTTTTTAAGCTTGTTTAATTATTAATTAAATAATAGCGCGTATTTTTTTAGCTTGCTTATTATTAATATAAACTTTTTTTTTTAAAAGCTAAATATTATTTACTTTAATAGCTTATAACTTTATAAATATAAACGAAGCTTTATAAAACAACTAAAATAAATAGTTTAATTTTATAATAAATAAACAAAATTTATTTAAAACGTATTATAAATAAAACAATATTATATATTAATTATAATAAAAAATAATTATATATAAACGTTTATTTATTTTATAAAAACGCTTAAAATATAAACAATAATACTTTAATAATAAACGTTATTATTAAAACCAATATTAATATTAACTTTATTAAAACGTTTTTAATAAAAGCTGTGTAAGCTTTAAAAAAAAAAGCAGATTTAATAAACAACGCTTTACTTTACGACAATAACGTTAATAAATCCGAACCCGCTAAAATAAAAAATATATATACTTTAAAATAAAAGAGTTTATAATAACCGATAATATAAAACAAGAATTTAAAAAAACCTAGCTAACTAAAAATAATTTTTATATATTAAAAAAATTATTCGATAAAAATAAACTAAATATTTTTAAAATAATTAATAAACAAAATTACTTTTATTTTATATAATTTAATTAAATTATAACACAAGATTATTAAACTTATTATAAATATTATTTTATATTTTTATTTTATAATAAGTATATATTACACGTTTATAAAAATTTATATACTTTAAAACTTAAAAAATAATTTATTTAATAAACATTAAATAAAGTTGTTTAAAAAATAATTAAATATATATAAAACGAAGTTGTTTTATAGCAAACTTAATATATAAAAAAATTTATAATTAACGCCGACAACGCAAATAAAAAAAAAAAAACAAGCTTTTTAATAATATATAATATATTATAACTAATAAAAATTTAATCTTAAACTTTATATTAAAAATAAACTTGCTTTTATTTAATATTTATATTATTTTATTTAAGTTATTATTAATTAATTATTTAAGCTTAAAATCCGGCTTTATTTATATTAAAATTAACGTTAATATATAAAAAACTAATAAATAAAATATTATATATATAAATATAAATATATTAAATATAATAATCGATAAAATATAGTTATAAAATTACGCTTATATTATTTTTATATTAATTTATAAAATCACGGTAAATAATATCGGTAAACTTATAAAGTTAACATAAAAAACTATATTTAATATCGATATTTTTGCCGATAATATTAAAAATTAACTAGTTTAAATTTAAATATTAATCGAAATATAAATTAATAATAAATTTAAACTTAAACTTTTTTTAAAAACATTATAAATAAAAGCTTATTAAGTAATTATTAATATTTTAATTAAAACGTTTATTATAGCAGCGGCTAAAAACATATATATATTAATAATAATCGATAAAAAAGCCGGCTTAATTTAACGCAAGATTATAATACTTATAAATATAATTATTTAATTAAAAATTATAACCTTAATTTTAATTTAATATATAAACTTATTAAAATAAACGCAAAATAATATAAATAAAAAATATATATTTTTTATAAATAAACAAGGCTTATTAAACGTTATATTAAATAATTATATTTAAAAAACTATTTTTTATAAAAATATAATAAATAAACTTATTTAATTATAATATAAAATATATATTAATATAATTTTAAACCTAGATATTAATAAACGTTTTTAAGTTAATTAATTTAACGTATATAAAAATTAAAATTTATACTTTAAATAAAAATTTAATTTAACCGATTAATAAATTAAAAATTTATTAAAATATTAAAACATTATTTACGTTATAAAAAATATTTTATAAACACCGAAAAAATCTAACAATAAATTAAAAAAACTAAAAAATGTTTTTTTTTATTATATTTAATATAAAGTTTATATATTTAACAAGAACTTAGCTTTTATAAAACTTAAAATATAAATATTAAATAAATATAATATATAATAATTAAAAAATATTATTAAACTATTAAAAAATAAAAAAATATAAGTTAATTTAATAAATAAATAATAAAACTAATAAGTTTAAATATAATTTTATAAACTTAGTATTTAAAATAAAGAATTTTTTAATAAAATATTTAATTTTATATATAAAAAAAATAAAATAAATTAAATATATAAGTTAACACTATTTAAATACTTAGTTTTTATTATTTAAAAAACAATAAATAGTTAACGCAAAAAATATATTATTATTAATTTACGTATATTAAATATTATTATAATTTTGAACGTTTATTTTATGTTTACGTAAAAAAATATAATTGCGGATATTTAAAGCAAATTTATTATATTTATATTTAATGCCGCATTTTTTTTTATTAACTTTTTATATATTAAAAATATTAAAATAAAATAATTATTATATTATTTTATAAACTAAAAATATTTAACGTGGCGCTTATAAAATTTAAAAATAATTTATTATTTATATAGCGATTTATTAATTTTAAAATAAAAAACTTAAAAAACTTTTGCAAGGTTTATATAAATAATATTATAATCTTTAATAATTTAAAAAATAAATATATTTAATATTTAAATTAAATGCTTTAATAGTTTTAAAATATAAAACTTATATTATTTTTTTATAAATTTTTTTGCGAATATTTATTAATTAACTTGTTTAACCTTTAAATAAATAAATTTAAAACTTATATTATACGAAATTATATAAAAATAATTAAAAAAATTAAAATACCGCGTATATTTAAACAACTTAAAACTTATATTAAAATAATAATATAGCTAAAAAAATATATTTTATAGTTTTAATAAAAGATTTTATTATTTTAAAACTATAAAACTAAAATAATAAATAAAAAACGTAAAAATAATAATATTTTTTAAAATAATTATATTTTTTATAAAAAATAAATATTTACTTAAAAATTCGATTTTATAGCCGAAAAAAAAAAGCTTTAAAATTTTATAAAATAATTTTATTTATAAAATATATTTAATATATTAAAATTATAAAAAAACAATATTTTTTAAAATAAATATATTTATTATATATAAATATAAAATAATAGCTTTTTATTTTATAAATAAATAAAATAATAAATTAATATTTATTAATAAAATATAGCCGATTTTATTTTTAAATAAAATTACGACAAAAAAAAAAAATATATTTTATAATTAAATTAAAAGTTTTTTATCTTGTTTAAATATATAAATAGCTTAAACCGTAAATTTAATTTTTTATAAAATTTATTATTGTTTTAATAAACTATAAATTAATAAAAAATATAGTTTAATAAAAAAACTTTATAATAATAAATATCGTTAAAATAAATTAAAAATTTATTATAATATTTATTTATTTTAATTAATATTAACTAAATATTTATTATATATTAAATAAATTAAACTTAATATTAAACGTTTTATTTAAATTATTAATAAAACTAAATAATAAAAATAAAAAAAAAAGCCAATAATAAATAAAAATTAAAACTAAATAATATAATTAATAAGTTTGCTTATATAACTAGCGTAATAAAAGTCGACAATTTATTTAAATAAAAGCTAGCTAAAAATTACGCAAAAAATTTTAAATTTAAAAATATTTTAAATAGCTTTAAAAAATCTATAAGCTTTAAATTCGAAATAAATAAAAATAAACTACTATATTATATACTACGTAATATATAATATAAATTAATTATTTTTAAAAATTGTTTGCAGAAAATTTTAGCCGTAGTTTACGATAACAAATATTATTTTAAAATAAAATAAATATTATAAAAACTCGAGAGCTTTATTATAAAAAATATTATTTATAAAATATATAAATATTTTAATTATTATTTTTAATGCTTTATAAATAAATAAAACAAAATAAAACCAGTAAAATTTTTTTAATTTATTATTAATAAACCTGTTTTATTTTATATTATAATAATAAATTTTATTATTAATATGTTAATTATTAACGCAGTTAATACTTTATAAAAAATAAATAAATTTAATAAATATAATATATTATTAATAATTATATATAAATATAATAAAAAAAGTTTTTTTATTTTAAAATATTTAATTTATATAATATAAAATTAAACAAAAGTTATAGCTAAAATACTTATATTAATAAATTAAAATATTTTATAAATTATTATATTCGACCGTAATTTAAAATTTTTATTATTTTTTTAGTAGACTTTATTTATTAAAATAAAAACTAAATTAAAATTCTCGGCAGCTTATTATTTATAAACAAATAAATAATTTAAACGCAAGAATTAAAATATAAAAATAATTATTTATTATTATTATTTAAATTTAAATATTTTATAAATATTTATTATAATATTATTATAACACGCGCTAAATAATATTAAACAAAAATTTATTAAACGTTTACTTAATAAAATAGTTTTAAAATTTAAACCGTTTATTTTTTTATTTATTATTTAAGTATTAAAAATATTAAAAAACTATAAAATTATTTGCAAGCTATATTAAAAAAAAGCTTAAGCTGCTATAAACTTTGCCGCAGCAAATATAAAAATCCGATATAATAAAAAACATACTTTATTAAAATTTAAAGTAAAAAATAAAATATATTTTAAGCTTTATAAAAAATATTATTTATTTAAATAATTATTAAAAAAATAATTATAACAGCGCGTTAAACTTTTTATAATTATTAAATAAATTAAACACTTAATTTATAAGCTAAATTTTCTTAAGTATTAAAAAGTATATAAAATAATTTTAGTTATTTAATTATATTTAACTTTTAAGTTATAAGATTTATATAAAAAACGCAGGCTAAAACCTAAAAAAATATTTATTAAAAATAATAATAATAAATAATAATTTTATAAAATAAAAAACTTTTTAAAACAATAAATTAATCGTTAAAGTAAACAATTTTAACTAAAATATTTTATTTATTAAAAAAGTTATTTAGCTATATATAATTAATAATATTTAAGAAATATTTTTATATAAAATATAAAAAAATTAATAAATAAATTCGATTAATTTTATAAGTTATTTTTTAATAAACTTAAAACTAAACTAAAAAATATAAACAAAAAGTTTATATTTAATAAACTTATAGCCGTTAATAAATAAAAAATAATAAACGTAATTTTATTAATTAATATTAAAGTGCGTTTTTTTAAAGCAAAAATTTACGTTTACTCGGACTAAAAACCGCGCTTTTTTTAAAAACAACAATAAATAAACCAGTTTTTATTAGCTACGATTATAAATATTTAGTTTTGTTTTCGATTAATTTAACTTTAATAATATTAATAATAATAAATATTTTTTTAAAAAATATTAAAAAAATTTATTATAATTATTATTTATAATAAAAAATTATTTTATTTTAATGTATAATTTTAAGTTATATTATATATTATAATAAATATATTTTATAATATAAATATAATTTACCGAATTATATATATTTTTTGTTTTATATTTAATAATATATTTTATTTAGCTAACTTATTATATTATATTTTATTTATTAAACTTATTTACTTAATTAATATATAAAGCGCTTTAAATAATTTATAAAATAAGGTTTAATAATTTTTATAGATTTAAAAACAATAATTAATATATGTTATTAAAAATAAAACAATAGTATTTTTTTTAAATAGCGCAATAAATAATAAACTAATTAATTTTTTTTATTTAAACTTCGACTATAAAAAATATTATAAACTATAAATAAAAGAAAATAAAATTATTAAAGCGTAATAAAAACAAATAAATATTAATTACGATAATTTATTTTTTTAATTTATAGTTTAAACTAAGTTTAAAAAATAACGCAAACTAAAGTTATTAAATTTTATAAAATTTAATAAGTTTATTTTATAGTTAATTATTGATTTTATAAACTATTAAAATATAATAATTATTAACGTATTATTTAAACTATAAGCTAATTTATTTAACGTTATAGCTTAACTCGTAAATATATATTTTATAAATAAATTATTTAATATAAAACTATAAATAAAAGTTAAAAAATAAATTAAATTAATTAAAAACTTAAGATTAATTAATAATTAAGCAGATAATAAACTTATTAAACTATTAAAAATTTTCTCGGAGTTTTAAAAAGCTTTACGTATTATAAAAGATTTTAAATATAAATATAATATATTATTCGAGCGATAAACTAACGGCTTATCCGAAATAAAAGCTTAATAATTTATAATCGATTTAAAAATTAAAAAATTTTTTAAATGCTAAAAATAATTTACTATAATATACTTTATTTTATATATTAAAGTAGTTTTAACTAATATTAAAAAATTATTTAAAGCTTTTAAGCTATTATAATTATTATTTAAAAAAAAGTTTATAATAAAACAATTTTTTAATTTTAAATAATTTACTTAATTAATAATCTAGCTTTAATAAATTATTTAATTAATTGTTTAGCTATAATTAAATGTTTAAGTTATTTAATTATAATTAATAGCTTAAACTTAACTAATTAATTAATAATAGCAAGCTATTTAAAGTTATTTAATTATTTAAATAAAACTAGTTATTTAAATATAATTAATTATTTAAATATAACTAGTTATTTAAATATAATTAAACGTTCAAGTATAATTAATCGTTTAAGTATAACTAGCTATTTAAGTATAACTAAAGCTAGTTATTTTATAATTAATTGTTTTAAAATTAAAAATCTCGAATATAATTATTTTAAAACTTATTGTTTAAAAAACAACCGCTTTAAACTCGACTATTTATATATTATTGTTTAAGTTTTTAATATTTATAAATAACACTTAAAACATAAACTAAAATATTATCTTTAACTATTTTTTTATTTTACGACTTATATTATAATATTAATAAACAAATAGCCTAGCTTTTTTATAATATTAAATTATAAAATACTTGAATATTATAAAAAACGTATTAATTAACCGCGTTAAAAAATAAAAATATATATAAATAAAAGTAAATTAATTAATTATTAATTTAACCTTTAATAATAAAAATAATAAAAATAAAAAACTATATTTCGTAAAATATAATTTAATTATTAAAGTTAAAAACTTAAAGTCGATAATTTTATAAACTATTTAAACTTAATTAAAGGCTATATTTTATAAAATTATAAAACTTTAATAAATATATAATATAAATTTATTTTTAATTAAATTAACCTTTAATAATAAAAAATATAAATAAACTTTAATTATTTTATTTAAAATACGCGATTATTAATATAAAATAAACAAAAAAATACTTTAATTATAAAATAATTTATACGTATATTTAAATAAAATATAAAAACTTTTTATTTAATTTATATTTTAATAAAAAGCTGCTATTTAATAGTTCGAATAAGCGCTAATTTAAAACTTATATAATTTTAAACTAATTAACTTTATTTTATAATTTATATATTATTAAAAGATTATATATTAATAAAACAATAAAACTTTACGCAATTTTATTTATTATATATTTAATATAACTTTATTTAATATCGAGAAGCTATTAATTAATATAATTAAAAAGAACTTTTTTAATAAAATTATAAAAACGCGTATTAAATAAGTTATTAATAAAGCTTTAAAAAATATTAATTTATATTTTTTATATTTTATTATAAAAATTATTTAAAAAATAATAAATAATATTATAAAAATAATTATTTTAACGATTAAAATCCGATTAAAAAAAACAATAAATAATTTTATATTATAAAATTTATTATACGTATATATTAAAAAATATATAAATAAAATTACCGACTAATAAATAATAATAATATAAAATATATTTAATTAAATAAAATAATTATAAACGCGGGTTATAAATCTTAAGTATATAATTCGATAAATTTAAGCATAATTAAATTTAGCCACAGCAATAAAATATAAAAATATAACTTTAATATCGTAAAGATTTAACTTATATTATTAATAATTTAAGCAATTTATACCGGTTAAGCTGCCGGTGTTATTATTAACCGACGATTTTTAACAACGTAATTTTTTTAAGCCGCATAAAACAAAAAATAATAAAGCCTTAAATAATATAGCAAGCGATAAATAATCAACAAAAAAACAAAAAATATTTATTTAATAATATTTTATAAAAACTTATAAAATAATTTAAGCGTGAATAATATAAATAAAAACGTTTATAATTTTTTTTATAAAAAATAATTATTAAGTAAATATTAAATATAAAATATAATTATATTAAAGCTAGCTTATAAATTATTTTATAATATTTATTCGCGTAAACTTTAAAATAAAAATAATTATTAATTAATTATTTATTTATAATATAAACACTTTAAACATTAAGTAATTATTATAAAATTATTAAATATATTAACATTATTATTTAAAATAATATTTAATATAATAAGTTTAAAGCTTTAAATAAAAAAAAAATTATTATTTTTATATTATTTTTTTTAAAAATAAAAAAAATTAATTATATTTTTAAATTTTATTTATTTATTATTTATTTATTTATTAATTTTAAATTAAATATTAATATAAGCTTTATATATAAATTAAAAACTTATTTTTATATATTTTTTATAACTTTATTAATACGCGCTTATAAAAATAACTTATTATATAGTTTATATAAAGTATTAATTATATAATTTATAGCTATAGGTCGCTTATAGCCTACTTAGATTTTTTTTAGCTAGCTTTAAAAGCTAGCTTTTTTTTTTTTTTATTATAAATAAAATCGCTTTACTTTTAATACGCACTTATTAAATAATGCTTTTACGTATATTTTATTTATAAAAACTAAACTAAACTATTATTTTTTTTAAATTTATTTAAAAATTAATTTTATTTTTATTTATATTTATTTTTTACGAAAGATTTTTTTATATTTTTTGCTAAGGCTAAAAAAGTGCTTTGTTTATTATAATTAATGAGTGTAGAAATTTTATAAGTTAGCTAGTTTTTACGCAAGTAAAAAAAGTGCAACAATTAAAATAACTAGCTAAATTATTAAATATTACCGTAAGTATTTAAATAAACTTAATAATATATTTTTATAACCTTTATAACTTTATAAATATTTTTTTAACTAGTTAAAAAAAAGCGTAAATATATATATATATATATTTTATTTTTATTATTTCTACGTTATATAAATTATTTTATTAAAATATATAATAAAACGCGAAATATTTTATTATAATACTTAATTTATTATGTTTAATTTATTACTACTATAAAAATAGCAAGCGCGTTATAAAGCGCTATTATAAAAATAAACGTTTTTATAATAATATTTAATTTTTTTTTAAAACTTATAACTAGATTTAAATTTAAATAAACATTACTTAAAAAAAAAAACTTATTAATTATATTAACTAAAAATAAGCTAAAAAAACTTAACTAGTTTAAACTTAACAATTATATTTTAAATTATTTGCACGTAAAAAAAAAAAAAAATATAACCGCACTTAAAGTTTTAAACGAAAAAGTAAACAAAAATAAAATAAGTATTAATGCTTTTATTTAGCTAATAAATCGATAAATTAAAAAAACAAGTTGTTATAATAAAAAGTTAAATAATATTTTAAAGATATTAAAAAAAATAAAAATACGCAAAAAAAAATAAATAAATATTTTTAATAAAAATATATTATTAAAAAACAAGAGCGAAATATTTATAAGTTTAAATAATATATAAAAATTATTAGATTTTATATTATATAAAATATTTATAATTTTACTTATAGCTTTAATTATATTAAGTTAATAAATAAGTTTTTTATTTAAAAAGTTTTTTAAATTTAATTATAAAATAAATACTAGTATTAATACTAATAAAAATAATAATAAATAAAAAAATAATAAAAATAAATTATTTAAAAGTCGAAAAAATAAATAAAAAAAACTTATAATATCGATTAAGTTTAACTTAAATAATTTAAGCGATTTAAATAATAGTTTAAGCTTAAGCGATAATAGTTGCGGCTATTTAAGATTTTTTTTTAAAAATATATTAATATTAATAAAATTAAGATTTATTTTCGGCGAAATAAAGCTTAAACGCAAAAAAATCAATATATTTAACTTTATATATAATAATTTAAAAAATCTTAAAGTTATAACAAAAAAAAAATATTATTTTTATAAATATTTATTTTTTTAATAATTAATTAAAATTATTTAAAGTTAATTTAAAAATAAATTATATTAATAAAAAATAAATAATTAATATATTTTTAATATTATTAACCGAATTAATATTATTATAATAAAATAATAAAATAATTTTTATTAAATAATTGGTTTTTTAGTCGAAAAGTTTAAATAAAATATTTAAAAAAATATTTAAGCAGTTTATAATAAATTTAAATATAATAATAAAAAAATTTAAAAAAAAAAAACTTATTTTATATAAAATATATTATAATAAATATATTTTGCTTTAATTTATTTAAAAAAAACTAAAATATATTTAAGCAATAAATATTTTCGGTAAAAAAAATATAAATTAGCGCGATATTATATATTAAATATATAATAATATAAAATTTAAAATTAAATAATTTTTTAAGCTATTATAAAAAAAATATAATTTTAAAATTTATATATTAAAAGTTAAAAAAATATAAAAAAATCTATAAAATTTAGCAGAAAATATTTTAAAAAAAAAAGCGAAAACTTTACACTTTAAAACTTATTATATATATTTTATAGCACTTAATAAAAGTAAAAAACGATTATTTTTAAAAAACTTTTAATATTTTAATAAAAAAAATTATTATTATAATTATTCTCGGAATTATTTTTGCGACTATTTTTTATAATAATATAATAATTAATTTAATAAATATTATAATAATAAATAATTTAATTAAAACTATAATAAAAATTATTATTAAAATAATAAATCTTATAATTAATTTCGTAATTATAATAATAATTATAAAAAATATAATAATAAAAATTAAAATAAATATTAAAATTATAATTAAAATAAAAATTATTTTTAAAATAAATAAAGCTTAAATAAATATAATTTAAGTTATAATTATAATAATAAACGTTAAAATAATTATAATTATAATTATAACTATAATTATAATAAATATAAAAAAAACAATAAGTTTACTAGTGTTTATTTTATTAATATTATTAATAAGTTCGACTATTATTTTTTTAAAAATAAACAAGCTTATTATATAATTAAAATATTATAATAATTAAATATTATATATATATATTATCGATATTATATAATATTTAAATTTAAAAATATAAAAAACTTATATTTATAAAAATATTAGCTTAAAATAAAACTAAAAAAAATATTTATATTAATAATA
>MU389784.1:0-223232 GCA_022578765.1 Xylaria sp. FL0933 | reverse complement strand
CCGATTAAAATATTTATAAAATCGAAAAAATATTAAATTTTTATTAAAATAATAATAATATTAAATATTTCGTTAAATAAAAAAAATATTTATATGCTAATAATATTTAAAAACTTAAAAAATATTTAAAAACTACTGCGATTATTATAAATTAATTTTATTATTAATATTTTAATTAGCTTAAATTAAAAATATAAAATTAATTTTTTAATTAACATTTAATATTATTTAATTTATTATAAAAATAATTTTAAAATAATTATTTATTTTTTACGACTAAATTTTTTTATATATATTATATTTATTTTTTTTTTTTTATTTTTTTTAATTTATTTAATTTATTTATATTATTAATATTATAAGTAATAGTTTATAATATTTTATTATACTATAATTTTTTTTATATTTAAAAATAATAAGTTTTTATTTTTGCTTTTTTTTTTTTTTATTGTTAAATTAAATTTTTTTTTTAGTTTAAAATAATAATAAGCTATTTTTTATAATTATTTTAAAAAAAAACTTTATATATTATAGTTTAATTATTTAAATTAAATATAAAATATATATTTTTAAAAATTAATAAAAAAAATTTTATAAAAAAAATTATAATATTTATAATAAAAACATTTAAAAGTTATAATAATAAGTTTATAAAAAAAATATTATAAAAAAAATAAATATATTTAATAATTTTATATTAAAAAATAAATTTAAAAAAATGTTTTTTTATTTAATATAATATTATTATAAAAATATATATAAAAAAAAAAAAAAAAACTTATTTTATTATTAAAATAATAATAAAAAAAAAAAAAAAATAATATTATAAAAAAAAATAACCTAGAAAAAAACTAAGTATGCGTTATATTTTTTATATTTATTTATTTTATTATTATTAGTTGCATGCTTTATTTATTATACGTAAAAGCTTAATATAATTTTATCGCTTTAATTAATATTAATTTTATTAATTTAACCTAGATTAATATTATCGATATTAATTTTATTAGTTTTAAAATTAATACTATTAATATTAACTTTATTAATCTTAAGTTATCGCGTTAAAAACAGCTTATTTTTTATATTTATATAATAATTATAATTTTTTATAACATGGTTTATATGCGAGCGGGACATCTAGGCGAGCGGGACACTTAGCTTAGTATACCCTGTAGGCTAATTTTATATATAAAAGTATTTTCTTTACTTTTATATATTTTAACTAATAAAATTATTAAAAATAAAAAAAAATATATTTTAAATTAAGCGTTATTTAATAATCCAAAAAATAATTTTTTAAAATTTATAAGATTTTTTTTGGCCAGATTATAGTAAGTTTAAAACTAGGGTTAAAAATACCCTTGTAAATATGTTTAACAAATAATAATTTAAGGAATAATTTTTAAAGAATTATAAAAAAATCATTATTACGTAATTTATAATAAGTTATTTTAAAAAATTAAAGCTGGTTTTTTTTCCGATTTTTTTAAAATTAAATAACTAAGGTTTAAAATAATCGATTTTTTATTTTAACGCTAATAATTTATACCCCGGTTAAATTTATAAATAAAACTATAAATTTAAAAATAAAATTAAAATATATTATTTAAATATATTTATTTTATATTAAAAATTTTTTTAAATTTTTTTTAGCTTTGTTTTATTATTTAAACAAAGGTAGAAAAACATAACAAAGGTATTTTTTTAAAAGCTTTTACGTAATCTTTTAAACTAAAATATACCTAGTTAAAAAATTTCCAAAAAAATCGAAAAAAATATATTTAAACTAAAAATCTTTTACTTAATCTAAAACATATTTTTTCCGATTTTTATAGCTTGTTTTCGTAAAGTTATTAAATCTTTAATAAGTATACCCCATAAAAAATTAAATATAAGGTACTTTTAGGTAAGTGTTCCGCTCGCTTAAATGTTCTGCTCGCATATAAACCACGTTATTTAATTATTTTTTTAGTTTTATTTTTTAGCTATTAATTTAATTTTATACTTAGTTTTTTAAATATATAAAAATAGCTGCTATATTTAACGCGCACTTAATATAATAATAAAAATACTTAAAAACTTTTTTTATAAATTAATAGCTATTAGTTTTATTATTACTTATAAATTAAAACTTTTATATATATTATATATATTTTATAAATATATATAAGGTTTATAATAGCTATATATTAAACTAGCTATAATATTATAATTATAAAAGTTTTATTAAGATTTTTTATTTAAAAAAAACTATTAAAAGTTAATAATAACTAGTTAAACTTTTATAAAACGCTTTAATAATTAAAAAATAACTAAAATAATTAAATAACACTTAATAAATAATTATTAAACTATTATAAAAACTTTTAAAATAGCTATATTATATATTTTATAATAATTTTTTTTATTTAATTAATTTATTAATTTATATATAAAACTATATAAATATTAAAATAATTATTATAGCTAAAAAACGTTTAAAGCTATATAAGCTTTTTATTAATTTTTAAAAAAAAAACTTTTTAAAAAACTAATTAATTTAAAATAATATTTAATAAAAAGTTATATTTAATAATAAAATATAATAGTTTTTTTATAAAAACAATGTTTTTATTTTATTTATATTAATAATTTATTTAAGCTTTAAAAAATATATTATTTATAAACGCTGCAAGCTTTATATAAAAACTATAAATATTATATTTAATAATTATTAATTAATAAAAATTTTTTTGCCGGCTATTAATTATAAATATAATATATATAAAATTAACGTTAATATTATTAATTAATTAAAATTATATAATAATTAAAATTATTAAATTTATAAAAGCTATAAAAAATATTTATTTTTTTAGTTTATTTTTAAAATAGTTTTTTATAATAGTTTTTTATTATAAAAAAACGCTTTTTTTATAGCTTAAAAACTTTTTTAAAAACAAGCTGTTTAAAAAAAAGCTTTAATATTAAATATTTTTAAAAAATATAGCACTATAGCGCAACTTAGCTTAAAAAGCTTTTTAAAGCTTAATTTATTTAAAAAAAAAACTAATAATTATTAATTAATTAAAAAAAGTAAAAAAATTAACTATAAAGCTTGTTTAAGCTATATATTTTATTTGCAAAAAAAAAAAGTTTTAAGTAAAATAACCGAAAATACTAAAATAAATAAAAAGTTAAGCACTAAGTTCGGGTGCGAAAACTATAATATACTATTATATTTTAATAATGCTTGTAGTAATTTTTAGCACTAGCTAAATTAAATAAAAATAAATATATTTAAAAGCTTTATAAATTTATTAGTTAATAATCCTTGTTGAGGTAGAACCTTAAGTTACGGTGTTTTCGCGGCAGCAAAAAAAATACATTAATGTCTAGCAAGTATATTTTGTTAAATTTAGTGATTCAGGGGTATAAAAAGCCTTTAAGGTATACATAAAAAAAGCGCGAACAGCGCGAATAACTAGCTAAAAAAAGCTAAAGTAATGGAGTTATAAGTTATATACTAAAATTATATAAAATAAAATATACGCGTTATAATAAAAATAATTAAAATAATAATATTAATATAAAGTTTTTTATAAATAATATAAAGATTATTTTAGATTAAAAAACGTAAAATCTAACAATTAAAAGTTTTACCTCTTTATATTTTATCGATTTAAAGCTTTTAACACTTTAATAAATAGCTTGCTATAATTAATTACCTCGCTATAACGCTAAATAATATTTTCGAGCCCTTAATATAACGTTAACTAGCTTGATATTATTATAGCTTAATTAAACTTCTTTAATAATTTTTTATTATAAAAAGAAAACTTTATTATAGTAGTTTATAACCGCGGCTTTTAAGGCTATATAACTACTAAAAATCGAGCTTTATGGCTTATAAAGCTAAGCGCGCTAATGATCGTAAATTATTTGCTAAGCTTTTTAGCCGACTTTGTAACAACTACTTTTACAGACCTCACATAAACTAAAAAAAACTAATTATTAATAGCTTAGCAGCTTTATAACTTAAAGTTTAAGCGCTATAATAGCCACTAAATAAAGCGTATTAAGCTTGCCGAATAAATATAAAAAATAATATATTTTAATTATTAAATAACGTATATAAAAATTAATTAAAAGCTTAATTAATAATACGATAACTTAAAAAAGCTTAAAATAATGTTTAAAAAAATTCTTTAATTTAAATATATAATAAAATATAAAAAATTCATTAATATTTCAATAAAAAATTAAATAAAAAAGCTTGCTAAGTAAACTAATAAATAGCTCAATAAAGTTATTAAAGCTAGCTAAAAAGCTATTAACTCGATCGAGCTTATTAGTAACTTAAAAAAAGCTTTATAGCGCACTTACTTTAACTAGCCTACTTTTTTTAAGGCCGGCTACAGCAAAAAAATCGTAAATAATACTTTAAATTATTAAACTATCGCAATAAACCTCCGCTAAAAAACCGCTATACTTAATATAGCACGCTTATATTAATAAATAAACAAAAAAGCCGTAGCTAAAAACTCTTTTAATACCTTTAAACCCTTTAGCAAATAAAAATAAAAAAATGCTAACAAGCTTAATAGTTTTAATAATAAAAACAAAAACGCTAATAATAATAAAACCGCTAGTAAAAAAAATAATAATAAAACTATTAGCGAAAAAAAAATCAAGCTTGTTAGCCACCTAAAATACGCTCACTTATTTAAACTAAATAAATAAAACAATTAAAATAGCCACTTTAATAACAATAAGCTAAAAAATAAAAGCTTGCTACGCAAAAGCATTAAGCGCCGCAAAGTAAATACGCGTACGCAAGCCGAACAAAAAAACCTAAATATATTAAACTACTTTATTTACTTTAGCTAACACCCAGCAACAATTTATTAATACGCGTTTTTTAAGCTTTGTTTAAAAAGTTAAATACCTAATATAACCACTAAACGGTAAGCTCGTTAGCGGTTGCGTAATAATAAAAGCGCTAAACGCGCTTTTAAGAAAGCTTAAAAAAAAAAAAATCGGCTAACTATTAGCTAAACTAAAAAGCTAGTGCCGCTATAAGCGCCTTATAAAAACTAGCGAGATTATATATATATACACCACTAAATAACTTATTATAGCTACTAAATATTATAAAAGCTTTACGCAGTAAAAAATAAAGCGTGCTATAAGCTACTCGAACGCTCGATACTTATAAAAACCCTCGATTATAACTAATTAAAAAATAAAATCCATAAAAAAAAAAAAACTAATCACCCACTATTAATAAAATCAAAGGCTGCTAAATACTTTAATAGTTAATATAATAAAAAAACACCCGATTATAACTGCTAAATACCGCAACAGCTCTGCTTATCACTTATAAAACGCTCGTCAACAAGCCTTCTACTAAATACCTAACCAACGCGCTAAATAAACTGCTATACAAAAATAAAAACAAATAATAGCCACTAAAAAAAACGCCTCAACAGTTAGCTAAACGCTCGCACAAAGGCTAAAAGTGTAAGCAAAGCTAATAAAATTAACCTTACCTAAAAAGCTATATTAAATTTAATAATTTAGAAGTATAAAAAGCCTTTGGGGTATACGTAAAAAAAGCGCGAACAGCGCAAATAACTAGCCGAAAAAGGCTAAAGTAGTAAAGTCATAGGTCACACACCAAAATTGTATGGGATAAAATGTACGCGTTACAGCGAAAATAACCAGAACAACAACACCAATACAGAGCCTTCCATGAGTGGTACAGAGATCGTTCTGGGCTAGAAAACGCGAAATCCAACATGTTCCGCCGTATTTCTGATGCTCTCGTTCACTTACACGTTCACCAGCGCCACTATCCAGCCCTATAACCCTCTCTCGGCATATTTGACATGAACTGCTTGCCAATTTTTAAATAGCTTTGTGCTACCCAATATGCGTGTTAGGCAGTTATTTGGTGGTGTCTCAAAACTGCCACCAGATTCAAGTTATATAATTCCGTATGTTTATGCGAAGTCGGGTGTCTGGAACCTGCCGTGTAGATAATTGAACGCATGCGCTATGATACAGTGGTACAGAACACAGTCCTCTGTACTATGCGTACCAGGGATAACACAGCGTGGGTCTCCACTTAATCACTCCCGGGGGTGCGTCCGATAGCTTGTATTCTCTCATACAGTTGAGTGCTGGCATTTGTTTGTTATATTCCGAAAGCGGCAATATGTTGATATCTTCCAGAAACACATAGTCGGCCCAAAACCACAATTCTTTAAGCACAGGTTCGCATGAATCTCTGAAGGTGATTGAAGCGTCTTATATGAATTGCTATGTGGTCGTTCAATGGCCTACCGTGCGTAGCATGATGTCGTTAGAAGCAGCGATCAGCCGTTCAAGGTTCACGTAACAAATAATACATCGGATCTGATCAACCCCGCATTCTTTAGAGTCGCGCCCTTGTAAGTGGTCTGCGATGATGCGCGCAGGAGATACATCCAGACTACCTTTGTCCTCGCAGGCATCGCTCCCACCCATCTTTTGCCGCCACACCACACACGTCACAAGGAGAATCCATGGAGCACAAATGACAGGCCAGAAGCAAGAGCGCAAACCCAATAGCTGCCAAAAGTTGGAGGAGGGTGAGGAGGGGTACTGGGTATCAGTACTGAGAAGTAAGGTGCTACGTTCCCCATCTCTCCCTCCGACCTACCGAGCAGTTTGTACCGAGGGACTTCTCCGTCGTTTATTGTGCTTGATTGATTGATTGATTCGGGTATAATCCTCTTACATTGGTGTATTATTGTTGTATACTAGCATGGTGGTTGGCGGTACGGGAGTCGCAATTGGAGAAGCTTTTCTCCTCCTCCCCCGGGTTGTACCAGTATAGCATCCAGACGCTGGCATCAATCAGGTCGTGCCATCCATCCATCCAGTCTGCATTCTGCATTCTGCATTCTGCGTTCTGTCTCCCTCCCCCAAGGGTCTCTCCATCCCTCCCCTCTTCCTCCATTTACATCATTAAGGTTTCGGCCATCACCCATTCTGATGCTTCCTCAGTAGAAAAGTATCAGCAGGCGGATCCAATTCCTGTCCCGCTTACTTCCATCTATATTTTTACCTTTGCTTGCTCCAGCAGAGGCGCGGAGCCCAAAGAAAAACCGAAAAGAAAGATTAAAAGAGGCTCACGACTTTGGTTTTATCCATTCTGGCTCTGGACAGCCAATTACTCACCTCTTCATCTCTTCTAATCCATTTACGTCTTAAGCCTGTGTCTTTCTGTCCGTGGTTCTCAGGGGAAAGTTCGGCATCTCGCTGCTCGCGTGCCTCTCTATTCTCTTGTGATTTCAGTTAAGCGGCCCGTGTGTTTTACCTTGTTCCGTTTATTGATCTTTCGTGTTCGTCCTCGCTGTGCCTAAGCCTTCGACGCTTTCGTCTTCTGTCTCTCCTACTTTCTGGCTTCGTTGTCGGCTATTTACTGTCTCACATCGTCGAGCCCACTTCGTCGCGGTACCAGCGAAACGTCATTCGAGAAGCGTGACCCGTATCTGCCGTGGAACAGCTTACATCATTGCACCATTGCCGAAATACCATCGTCGCCTCTACGTCTTGAACAATTGCATCCAAATTTGTGCCTACGAGAGGTTGGTTATCCCTTCAATTTCTTTGCTCTATCCATCGATTTACCTAATCACACAATTCCCGTTACCGTCCCGGCGCCTACACCTTAACCGCCAATCATCCTCGCTCGTGTCTCTTGTTCATAACCCCATCCACGGAGTGGAGCACCCCGATCCAGGGTAGGTGGGCTGCCAGTTTCCGCGGCTCCTCCTATCTTTTCCGACCGGGTTCCACTCGATCCTAAGCCTCATGATACATTTCCAGAGATATAACCGACACCCGGCCCGTATCCATTCGACGTAGCGCTGTTTAGTATAGGGCGTCGACATTCACCGTCGCCTAACCCCTAAGCGATTCCACGCGAGGGATAATTGTCTGAACAGCCAATGGGTTTCCTTTGCTTTCCCGCGAAAAGGCCCGATCCTATTGGAGCTGGCTAGCTCTATCCAGAAAAATATATCATTTAATCCTCGACATGTTGAACCATTTATCTTTCCAGCTTTAAGAAATGTAGCTAACTTAATGCCATTTCCTCCAGCTCTGCTCCTCTTATTTTTGTCAAAGACTTGTCCAACTCCCTTCTGAGGCGTAGGCGTCCTGCTCGCCTTCATAGGGTAAACGGCGTCTTGTTAGCTCCTTGGGATTATGAGCTCCAGCACATTGAAGCAAGCCGCCGAGGCCGCGCGCTCCAAGACTTCCAACATGAGTAAACAAGGCACCGAAACCATTGAAACCATGGGGGTTGCGAAGACTGACTTTCTTCATACGCCCATCATGAGAGCGGCTCTCCCCTTTATCAACGGTGGGACAGCGGGCATGGTGGCTACTACCGTCATTCAGCCAATTGACATGATCAAGGTCCGACTCCAGCTGGCTGGTGAGGGCGTGGCTACGGGTCCAAAGCCCACACCTATATCGGTTACCCGGGAGATCCTCGCTCAGGGTAAAGTGCTCGACCTGTATACTGGCCTCTCTGCCGGTCTCCTCCGTCAAGGCGTCTACACGACTGCTCGACTGGGGTGTTTTGACACGTTTATGAATATCCTTGCGCAACGTGCCAAGGACAAGGGGACGCAAGTCGGATTCGCTGAACGCGCGAGCGCCGGCCTCGCCGCTGGTGGGTTGGCCGCATTTATCGGTAACCCGGCTGATCTCGCCCTCATCCGCATGCAATCTGATGGTCTTAAGCCTATCGCCGAGCGTAAAAACTACAAGTCCGTAATCGATGCTATATCGTCCATCGTGAGATCCGAAGGTGTTACGGGACTGTGGGCGGGGGCTACACCGACTGTTGTGCGGGCTATGTCACTCAACCTCGGCCAGCTAGCGTTCTTCTCGGAAGCGAAGGTGCAGCTCAAGGCACGCACCTCCTGGTCACCACAAACGCAAACTTTGACCGCGAGTGCTATCGCAGGATTCTTCGCCAGTTTCCTCAGTCTGCCTTTTGATTTCGTCAAGACGAGGTTACAGAAACAACAGCGTGGGCCGGACGGAAAGTTACCATACAAGAGCATGGGAGATTGCTTCGTCAAGGTCGCAAGACAGGAGGGCTTGACGCGTTTCTATCGTGGATTCGGTACATACTACGTGCGCATCGCGCCGCACGCGTAAGTGATCATATCCTCCCCAACGTACGATTGATGAAATGGAGGATTGAAGCTAATACGCGAGTAGAATGGTGACGCTGATTGTAGTGGATTACCTTGGCTGGTTGACGAAATGAGCGACGACTATTAACCTAATTTTAGCAAACGAGGAAGTCTCTTTTGAGGTCGGCATGAAAGACGTAGATGATACATGCGAACTACGTTGAGGTGTTTTTGTGGGTTGATAAATCCGGACGAACGACATACGTTCGTCGAACAGCACGAGTGCGAGCGACATTAGAGGTGGTAAGGCCGAGTCATGTAATGTAGGTACAGCGATACTCAGTAGTTTTTATATACTCGCCTTTTTACCCTTACATGCTCTCTTCGTTTTCGTGCTTTTAAACCACTCAGAGCGTATATCTTTCCTGGTGATGAAGCAAGTTAAAGCGGCATAGTTCAGACCTTTTGGCTTCGCGATTCGCCCTAGTCCCGTCCTTTCTTGGTACATATGATCCATATCAAGCGTCCGCAAGGCCATAGGAAAGTCTCTGAGCCGCTGCGTACAGTCCAGTCGACTGTGTCAGCTGCGCCGCATGTACGCAGAAGCACCTCGACCTCATCAGCCGTTCGCGAGCGCAAGCTAGAGATCAGACCATCGAAGACCAGTACGAACGGCACAATTGGGACTACGTAGACGAAAAAAAGGATCTGCGGCGACCACCAGTAGAGCAGAGGCGCAATTAATAGGATAAAAAAGCCGAATAGCATGCATGAGACGAATGACGAAAAGTCACGGGATTGAAGCTCGAAGATCCTATATATGGGTATGTGTTAATAAACAGACAGTTATTTATTTAGTCGACGCTGTAGTTTTTCCTAGAAAGGTAAACGTCTTAAAGAGGTGAAGAACTCACCCGAACCCGTCACTGGTCTCCACCGTGTTTTTCAGAATTGCCCTCGCAAGCTCATCGTCGAAATGATGGAATGCGAGGTTAAAAAGTCGAAAGACGCCCTTGCCCTCAGCCTTATTCCGTGTGATTAGTTCCGGCGGCGCAGCGGCCGCGTCTACGGGTGTCGAGACATATGTAAGGTGCGGACTCGCGCGCGCGGCCTTCTCCCAGCTCTCGACGTGCGGGTGCAGATCCGTGAGGACGAACTTGACGCCTTCGCTTCGCCGGCTGCTATTGGGGGGGAGTGAGCTCGGGCCACCGTTGTGGTTGTCTGATGGGGCATGAGAAGCAACGGCTGCGTAGCTTGGCGCCGAAGAGGAAGAAGAGGCGGCTGAAGTAGAAGTTGGAGCTGACTTGCGCGGCGACGGCGACGACGCGTCCGAACGGGCCCCGCTCAGCTGCCGGTTCAAGGCCTGCTCGATGTACGGCGTCGGACCGCCGGCGCCGGCGCAGAAATCGATGTATGTGTATGACGAGACCGAGGCGCTGCCGAGCTCGCGCCGCAGGACGTTGGCTACCAGCGTGGCTGGACTGCAGGGCTGCAGCAGCGGGAGATGTGTCGTCCAGGCGTGCGTCAGACCTGTTTGCACGTATGCCCTAAGGAAGGCCGGGAACCTGTGGTAAAAGAGGTGATGTAGTTAGTATTGAGATGAATCAGACTCGTGATGAAAGGCGTCCAACTATGTGTATGCTACGCAGTAATAGGCTCGGCGGAACGGCCCGTTAGTTCTGTAGACTTGATGGACTACTTAAGGTACTGTGAATGCGTATATACTATGTACATACCAGGACTGATCGGCAATCTCGAAGAGATGCAACCGCGGAATCCACGGAGCCATTGGAACAATATTGCAAATGGAAGATGGTCCTGTTTGGCTTGCTTCCTGATGATGGGAATCTAAGTCGCGTGGATGGTCTGGGTCTCAATTGATAGGAACTGACTTATGTAGGCCTTAGGATCACGGTCATTAAGACTCGAGATCTATGGCTTCTTTCAAATTATTGAGAATGAGGTTTGCGCGACACTTGAGTTAGGTATATTTCCGCGTAAGAGTGTGTGTCTTGGGTCATCTGGTTTATGTGAGACCTCAAACAGAGTGTTCCTGCGTCTGACGTAGTCATTATCGCTACATGAGCTACAGACCCCTGCCTGCAGCATCCACAATCCGCTGTTCGGCGCGGTCTAGGCCTGAAACACCCCTCTCTAGGAGGGTTACATGCAGCTAAGGTTAGCACTGTGGCTGGAGTAACAGCTGAAACCTGGGTGCCTTGACCTCTATAGGAACCCATGATCTCACCACTATTGACTGTTTTTCCAAAATGGCTGAGGTGGTTACTCATTAAGGAACATTGAGAAACCGGTAGGCGTTTCACCCCGCGTTGATTGAAAACTTCAACCTTCTCTAACCTGTTTGCGCATCCATGTTGCTTAAGTACCATTTTGGACGATGTTCGCATAGAGAATTAGCTAACAGTATCCAGGAGTCGATGAGCACCGCCATTTCACTCTCAGACCAAGATCATGACAACCTTCCTAGATGGAACAGGCCTCTCTTGGTTGATCCCGATCTGTATATTCGTAATCTATTATTTCTTGTTCCGGGCTCCTACCATCCGCCGAAATGGTATCCCTCTAAGGTAGGCTTTCACCAGCCAAATAGTTGTGGTCATGTCTCGTATTCACGGATCAATAGGAAGCCTCCGAACACGCTTCCGATCGTTGGAAACGGCTTGTTATTTCTACAGGATCGCCAGAAGCTCTTTTCATGGTTCGTGAGGTGTGAGAAGCAGTTCGGCCTCGAAACTTTCCAGATCGCCGTACCCACCCTCCATCCGGGTGTCGTCATCAATAGCCCTGACAACCTTGACTACGTCTTCAAGAACGAAGGCCTCTTCTCCAAGGGCGATTTTGTTAAACAGCGGTCCTTTGATCTCTTCGGGAACGGAATAATCAATGCTGACGGCGAGCTGTGGAAGGCTCAGAGAAGAGCGGGCTCTCACTTCCTCAGCGCGTCCAACCTCCGGGTCTTGACAGATGTGGCCCTCCCTCGATATCTAAATCGCAGCGTCCATCATGTGAAGTCGCAGCTTGAGAAGGGCGAGATTGTCGACTTACAGCTTGTATTCCATGAAATCACCAGCCTGCTCATGGGCAAGATGGCCTATGACATGGAAATGCACGCCGGTGACGATTTTACCGTGGCGTTCGAGCATGCTTCAGGCGCCGTCACAGAACGCTTCCAGAATCCTCTATGGTTCGTAACCGAGGTATTTACAGGCTTCAGGTTTAGGAAATCGCTATCTACCATACGAAAGTTTGGATTGGGCATTGTCAGCAACGCTGTAGATGACCACCAAAAACCCAACGAGTCTTCAACCCAGCCAGACGATGCGGATGGAAACAGGCTCGATAATGTGTCCGGTAGTCTCATTCAGTCTCTACTTGCATCATTGGGCTCGCAGAAAAAGCTAGTAGCGGACGCAGCTCTCACATTTCTAACCGCAGGTAGAGATACGACTGCACAAGGATTGACTTGGTGCCTATACTTGCTACTCCAGAACGAACCCGTTATGAAAAGGATCAGACACGAAGCGCAAGAGGTACTGCAATCAAAGGGTCTCGACTATCAGCAGCTTGGTGGGGAAAGTGACACTTCATCCGCCGTCTTTATTCCCGCAGCTTTACCTTATACGTTGGCAGCTTTCTACGAGGCCCTACGGCTGTATCCCCCAATACCCTTTGAAATCAGAGAGTGTGAACAGGCCACAACGTTACCCGACGGGACGTTTCTCCCGAAGAAAGCGATCATTGTGTGGAGTTTGTGGGCGATGAACCGGTCCAAAAGGCTATGGGGCGAGGATGCCGACGTATTCAAGCCTGAGCGATGGTTCACTGAGGACGGAAAACTCATGGCAAAGAGCTCATCCGAATTTCCCGTTTTCTGTCAGTGAAGTCAATCTAACTCCTTACCCAACTCTCTCGCATACTCTTTTATTGGGAACATAAAATTTACTAACTGCTTCTATCTAAGATGGCGGACCTAGGACCTGTCTTGGAAAACGAATGGCTGAAATCATCGCCACTCAAGTCATTGCTACTATGCTCCTAATGTTCGAATTTACGCCTGCATATGAAGGCGAGAGGATCAGCAAAACTAGCCTCACTCTTCCCATGAAAGACGGTCTTCCTTGCTACCTACTAGGTAGATAATAGGGCGCTAGGTTATGTCTAGAAACATAGGGCGCACATACTCTCAGACAATGATCTATGAGCAACCAGAACAGCAGCAGATGGCGCCTCGTCCGTTATCGCATTAGATATTTGTAAGGTGCCTCCAGTCTGACCCTAAGAAATGGTAACTAACCAGTCGCCTAGCCATTTAAAATCTTGCGGGAGACTTTCGATCTCGAGATTCTACGGTCAGATGTTCATTATCCTACAAGTCACTATTAGACCCGACTTTTTAATCCCCTTACAGCAGCCCAGTGCAAACGCTTGATACGCCCTATATTGTGCAACGCTATTGCTACGCTAAATCTAACGTGAGAATCACACGCTATGATAATCTACCAGAATCCTGGAATCGAGCAGTCCTCGCTGCAATGCCATTTCTCCCCAGCCACACCTCAGAGCTTACCACTTGAAAATGAACACACAATCATGACGCATCAAACCTGCCGCTTGTCAATCGGAATAGAACAGTTTTCTACCCTTCATCTCGTTGCAGAACTCAGGATCGCGATTCCACGCCTCCTTCATGTTCTTGAAGATCTGGGTGTCGACATTTAGAGCCTCAAGTAGTTCGATTCCCGTGTAATCGTCTCCCCTGTCTATAACGTTCCCGACGAAATTCTTGAAGGTGACTTTGTCGGAAAGACGGCAGAAGTCGGTAAATTTTAAGCAAACCTCGACCCAACGGTTGATGTGATTGGCGTTTAGAGAGCCAGACATCTGACGCCATTCAAAAGTTTGAATATTTCCAGCGTAACTCGTTGCCACGAAGCGCTGAAACCCTACTGATCCTCTGAAACCCGATACCTGAGTCTTTACCTCCTCACTGATACGCATGAACCCCGCGACTTCCTCCATGTTGTCGCAATCCCAGATCGCCTTTAGTTGCTCTTGTAGAAGCCGACTCAATTTTTCTACGGGAACATAATCTTTTATCATTTCGTGCCTTTCGCCGAAAGCCGGCCTTATAGCATCCACGATCTTCGGTGATTCGATTGCCAACACCGAGGTCCTGGTCAGACGGGGGCAGTACCTATGCGTAAAACGGCTCGGGTGGTGTAGCTTCATGATAGCTTCTTCTGTAAGCCAGTACAGGGTCGCAAACTTTTTGACTGTGAGCAAGCTGTATTGGGGCCAGAGTTAGTTGTTTCCTGCTATGGTAAACAATGCAAATAGTTTGGGTCCTCGCGGGAAGCAAAAGAATATCTGTCATGGCACCTCCCTCTTCTGAATCATGCCGGAACGAGAATAACTTTAAAATACTGACCTGAAGGGCTCGTCCCTACGACCCACATGGACGTGCACCGCAGTCGTTTCATTGAGGTGGATTCGGACGGTGTTGAGAACCCGACACACGTCTTCAATTATTTTAGCGTAGTTGTTAGCATCCATCACCGCAGATGACAACTCGCAGCAAGTCCAATGATAGGGCCCCTTGTCATATATATCACTTGGGCACTCATCATATCTCTTTTCCACCGACCCGTCGTGGCCGAGGCGCCAAGAGTCATAAACCATGTCCGAATAAATACCTAAGTGGTCATTTGAGGCACTGCGGAAACGAGCGCCCTCGAGCTGCCGAAGGGCCTCCACTTCCAACACCTGGGGTCAGTACCTATCATATCTGCTGCTATTCACTGAAAATGTACTGAAAATTTATTGAACTAGAGGAGCCCTCACGGAATAATCGTGTATTGAACTTATAACCCCTATCCATAAGAGAGAAAACGGAAAGGGGGGAGATGGACAATGAGGGAGTTACTTACATAGGTGGGCGTGGACTTCTTGATCGACCGTGTATTCAGGTTCCCTCCTCAGAGTCTTATACAATTCCTTGTCCTTGATGTCTGGATCCGGATCTTTCTCGTTGCGATGGACGGAAGCGATTAGAAACTCGAGCTCGACTCCGCATGTCAGAGACTCGGTCGTATCATCCTCGGCCTCTATGAACCCTTCTAGTTTCGGGATCGGCCACATGGTGGATAATGTGACACGGGAAGGCTGAGGAGTATGTCTATTCTGTCCCGGTTAAAAGAGAATGTATTGTTGTTGTTTTACTGAACGTTGGTTAGGGAAACCGCTCGTTCGATCGCCCAATCTGTAAGCTCTTCTTCTCTTACCAGATGTATCGCTCTATAAGTGCTGCGGCACGGAACTTGGATAGTTAAAAAGCTATTAGGTCGGACTGCAAAGTAATGCTATCAGGGTAAACTTCTGGAAGTAGTCGAAATGGGAAAAGTTCTGTTCTATGTCGACGATATCGTTTCCAAATATATCTTATGCTGCTGTGGCCGAGGTGAATCGTGGGTATACGGAGGTAAACAAACCTGTCCTTGCATCACTACCAGATCCCATATAGCAGATTTCGGTATCTACCAGATATACCTTCCTCAAGTTCACTCGCATTACTATTTACTGAAAGGAATGGGTTGCTGTTGCCATTACTATGGGACTCTCCTTCTTCTGTGTGTCTTCACACCAGGAGCAACCATGGCGCTCGATACACTCATTGGCACTGCCGTAATACACACCGCAAGCTACAAGCAATAATACGCTGTCATAGCGAGATTGAATCCCTTGATATCTGAGCCCATGATCATTTACCCATTGGTATTCTGCGCTAACGTCGATTATTAATTAGGTATCCTCACATTGTCTTTGGTCGTCAAAGGTTCTGCTTCGCAGCAGCATTAGCTACTGGGATGACGAGCTTGAAATAACCTTCAAAATCCGCCACCTAGCTACATGACGATTTATCAGCAGCTAGTTCAGACTCGTTGTAGGGCAAGGGAGTGGTATACAATTACTCTCTTCAATGTGCGGCATCGTCATAGAAAAGGATAGTCCGGAATTGGGTTGATGATCAGTGAAAGACATCAGCATATAATTGCGCCCTGATTCCTTTATGTTACAAGTAATTCTTGAATTCAAGATCATCTAATTACATTGCCAGATATCGCATCCAGTTTGCTTCCTGTATGATGAAATGCAAATCTCCAACTCTACCGATCATCAAGTAAAGCCTGCATTTTAACATTATAATAGTAGATCGCTATCCACACTGAGATGTTAGTCAGAGGGAGCTGCTATCAAATTGGCCAATCAGAAGCCGCTTCCAGACTACGTAGGGCAACTCCAACGATCCTCTCGGTATATCCCAGGATTCAATCTCTGACGTCGTCTTTCAAGCTTACCCTCTTCACAGCAGTAGGTAGACAGCTCACATAAGTCTAATACACTACGATGACTCGAACCAACGCGGTCGCGATCCCGCGCGACAAGCCTAAATCAGCGCATTCCAGTTCATCCGCAATAGACGAGACCAGGTGGCGACTTGTCGTCGCGCATACGCCCACCACTGATTTTCTGTATGCTGTCCTCTCAACGGGGATCTTCTGCCGAACGAGCTGTCCATCGCGCCGGCCTCGTCGTTCTAATGTACGCTTCTTCGAGTCTGCATCCAGCGCAGTGGCAGCCGGGTTCCGCGCGTGCAGGCGCTGTCGTCCCGAGTCTACAGACTCCAGCCACGAGTCTCCGCGAGCTTCCGCAGAAAAACAGGTCGAAGTTGCGTGCGAATACATGCGTCGGCGCAAGGGCGAAGCGCAGCTCTTGGAGGTCGCGACTCATGTAGGCCTATCACCTCGCTATTTCCACGGCTTGTTCAAGCAAGTCTTGGGCACGACGCCTGGGGCGTATGCGGCGGCGATTAGAAGCGAGGGCTCTACCCCTATGACTCCTGCTAATGCGGCTCTGTATCCTACGCCTTCGGGCAGCGACCTCGGCAACACGGCCAATCCCGTTTATCTGACTTCGATTGATGACAGCGCTTGTAACATGTCTTCCGTGGTATCTCAGCAGGTCTCATTTGACTGGCTTCCTGAATCCTCTACACATGCTGGCCCCATGGACTTTGATCAAGTCTTGTGTTCGGATTGGTTTAATGAGTGCGACTTCGACATATCGGGCTTCTTAGGTACAAACTACGGAGTCACAGAGCCGCAAATAGAGACCTATTCATCGGACTTCGTGGACCCGTCACTTCTCAACTCATGAATGGCACTATTTTGATATACGGTTCTTACGAACCTGTATCAATTCTATATAATATCTATCTAGCTATCTAAGAGTATCCACCACCACAGAGTGCGAATTGATCACAACGGCTCATTCAACACCCTTCACCATTCCTTCCCAATAACCTGACAACCTGGACGAAGAGATTTCATCCTCGAGCACGACGTCCATTCGACTATCTACTTAGTTGAACACAGATGTCTTCTCAACCCTCACAGCAAAGCATCCATGCGCAGCATAGTGCACATGACAATACTCGGCAGACGTTCCCTCACCCAACAGCCGCTGGCACGCCTCGTGCAGACGGTCTCCGTCCACGACTTCCGCGCCGCACATCATGTGCGCACCATCATAAGCACGAACAGAAAGAAGTCGGCTTCGCAATTGCTCGGGAATCGACCCGCCCGAAGACTGCACGTCGGCAGGCTTGCACGCGGGCTTGGAGTGGAGGAAGATGGGCGATGCGTATGTGTGGGGACTCTTGCCGAGAAAGGGCTCGTAGGAGAGCAGCAGCATCTCGGAGCCGACCTCGCTGTCTTGGAGACAGCGTCGGCAGGGGACGGGGAAGTCTGGGGTCATCAGGACCGCGAGGGGAGACGATTTCTCGTCTTCGAGAGGCGTGGGCAATGGACGGAAGCGCACGGTCTCTGGGAGTTGCGCCTGAGAGCTTGCCTGAGACACATTAGTATTAGACCTGTTATCATCCTGAATTGAAAAGCTCATAGCTTGGTTTACTTACGACTTCGTTGGGCTGGGAGCCATTTGTCATAGTCAAGGTAGTTGCTGTAGCCATTTTGCTTAGAAAGTGTTTCTTCGCTAGTAACTGGATTGGATCTGTATCGAGGTAATGGATGATGTTTGAATGATTTGAAGAGAGATCCAGAGCTCTGAGTGCCCTTTTATGCTCTTTTCAAAGTCATAGATGCCGTCTATATGATATTACATGTTGTCGAAGTGGCCAATTAGGGGCAACATATTCTGAATACCATGTCAGTGGGGCTTGCTGAAGAAGTGGCCTATGATAAACCTTGTTGTAATTGAGGGTTGATTATATCAATTGTATCAAGATATGTGAGTGTCTTGAAGCTATGCCTTGAAGTAGACGTATGTTTGCTCATGAGGTTCTTAGGTACGGATACAGCATATGTGAAATGCGAAGCGAGCTTAATGATGGCACGCTTCTCTTTTTCACCCCATTCCTCTAGTCTTGTATGCCACCTCTCATTAACCCTCGTTCTTTCTCGTCTCTCCTTCTATAATAGACATGATGCAAGTGACATGTTCTGCAAGCTATCTAGGTATGGAACCACAAGGAGCACCAGGGCGGCATACCAAACATGGGCGTAAATATCATCACGAGCTAACAATAAGCAATTTGACACATATTCTCTTGGGGAATTCTCAAATATGGCGGCAATATGTTTTATTCCCAGGTGAATAAAATTGAGAAAACGATTAAGTTTCATGAGTCATTCTGCAAGCAGCGTCGCAGGTCGGATATGTCTTACACCGATTATCTATCCGCTTACTGAGCGTTTCTACTAGTGACCCCAAACCTGAAACTGTTTAACGCCGAAAAATGTCGGATATATGATTCCTAGAATTATGTCATGTCGTAGGTAAACATTAACGACAGTAAGAAGCTGTGTTCGACTTGAGCACGACTATTTCTATGAACAATGCCGTTTCGCGAGTCCCCGGAAGTTGGACCTTGATATAAAAAAGGATGGCGGCGCCAACATCTCCATTGCGCCTGACTCCCCTGGAAAGGCTTATGCCACGTGCCTACGTGCGTCAGATATTCTGCTTCCCGACAACAAATCCACAGGCAGTTAATACGCTTTCGCGCGGCTTATCTGGACTGGCCCGAGATGTGCCATACGTCCTCTCGCGAGTCATCAGCGATAAGTCGGGGACGACAGGCTCAGATGTCGCGATAAGCACACCATGCCAGAGTCCGGAGGACATATTCTCGTGGCACGACCTCTCCGACTCCGTCGATTATGCCACTCTCAAAGCCGGACACTTCGCACCGGACGCTTTTCTCGCGCCCGGCATCATCCCGCCAGACACGCTACCCCCGTATTCGGCTTCGCCCGCCGTATTCCGTGCCCGCGCGTCGCTCGTTCGTGGCGGGTTGATCCTGTGCGTGGCGGTGTACCACGTCGTGACGGACGTCACCGGGTTCGATGCGCTGCTCAAGATCTGGGCTGCGCACTGCTGCGGCGAATCCTCACATGACATCGGGTTCGATGCGAGCTGGATGGATCGCGCTCCTCTCTTATCTGCGACGGAGAGCTCTTCCAGTGCCACACCTATGCCTAAGCTTCTACATATCAAGATTCCAGAAGAAACGATGGGGGGTGCTAAGCCAGGGACAGAGAAGGAGCAAAAGAACTATCAAACGGGCATCTTCTACTTCCCGCAGCGATGTCTACGGGCGCTGAAAGAAGCCGTGAACGTGCACGTGGCGGAACAGCAACCCGGATCATGGGTCTCTACGAGCGACATCCTATCATCTCTGCTATGGAACACAATCATCGGAGCGCAAGAGCATCCCGACAGCGAAAAGGCGGTCGATAACAAGAATGCGCGTATCAGCACGTTGTCATTTCCCGTCCAGTTTCGCGCTGCGCTGCGCCCGGAGCTTCCGCGGAACTTCCTCGGAGCTGCGTTTCTGATGATGAGCGCGAGGGTGCCGCATGAGGATGTGCGTCTCATCTCTTCCCGTTTTGGGAATGACTCTGCATCGGCGGCCCTGGAGCAAGGGGTGAAGGCCCAGTCACAGGCAGACACAGACGCAGAAGCACTGCTACGTTTCGTTGATGTCTCGGCACTCGCGAAAGTCGCGCTCGCGATCAGGCGGGCCGTGCAGGGGATCGACGATGCCGCTGTGCGTGAGGTGCTAGCGTACCTCGAGACGCATCCTGACATGCCAAATCCAAAAGCGCCTCTCGTCCTAGGTCCGCCTAGGTGCGAGGTCGGGGGTAGCGCGACTTCGGTCGTGTCGTGGGCTAACCAATGCGTCTATGAGCTTGACTGGGGTAATGCCATTGGTCGATGTGATACAGTGCGGTTGGCGAAGATGGTGAATAAGAGAGATCCTATCGTGCTACCCCATATTCCTAGCCGTAACGGGGAAGATGGCGGAGTGGAAGTGATTATGAGTTATGAGGCAGATATTATGCAGAGAGTCATAGAATGGCCCATCATGAAGCACTTTGCTATGTTGAGATGCTTGTCATAAAGTTCAGTCTATAACCGAATTCTAGAAACCTGTACGATTGTTTTGTGAAGTAGCGTATATACAACAGTTCAAATATACATATTACTGCAATAGTCCCTTATCTTATGCTACGCTTTAAACCACATCCGGGTATCGTAGTTGTGTGCTATAAGACCTCCGCTCTTTTAACTACTTGTACGGAATCATGCCTGGCTCGGTGTTGTCTCCGGCCGGAAAAAGTGGTGAGGACCATACCATGAACCTGTTAAGAAATAGTTCCAATACACGAGAGGCTTAGAGTGTGTTAGCTTAGAATGACTCTAAGGGTACACCGGACGGCTTTGATGTGGCGCTACTTACGAATACGTTCTTCTTCAAGTAGTAGAATGCTGCGTTCGGGGTTTCTTGACCGCCAAATATGTTAGAAAAAGTCTCTTTAGGCACACCACCATACTTAAACTCGCAGAGCATAAGCTCATTGTGTCCTGTAAGGAGTGGGCAACTAGCGTAGCCATCGTAGACAGCCTTGGGTGCCTTGCCGGCCATTGTCGCCAAGAGGTTGTCAACCATGACAGGAACCTGCGCCGTTATCGCAGCGGCTGTCTTGCTGTTGGGCAAGCTTGATGCGTCTCCTATGGAGAAGATGTTCTTGTACTTGTTGTGCTGCGTAGTGGATTTGTCGACGTCGACCCAGCCAGCTGCATCAGCTGTACAGGAAGCAAAGGTTAGCTCGTATTGTTGCAGCACGTCGTATACTGTGATGTAAGAGACTTACCAATCTTAGATTTGGCGACCCAATCCCACGGCTTCTGGGGAGGGACTACATGCAAGAAACCGAATTCCCTCTCTACGGTTGCGCCTTGAGCACCCTCAGCCAGATTTTTGAAAGTTGCCACCTTCTTCTTCGCGTCGATCGCGACAAGATTGTGTTGGAACAGGCCTTGAACGTTGCGCTCTTTCCGTAGAGCATCTAACGCCTGGGAGTATTTTGGCACCGCAAACATAGCTGTCATGGACTCTGTCAATATGTTACTATTAAGGGAATAGATTCTGGCCAACTTACCAGGGGCACCAGTTGCAAAAGTAATGTCAATATTACCCCGCACGCCTTCCCGCTGCCACTGAGAGAGGGCCATCCACATGATTTTCTGAGGGGCGCCGGCACATTTTATGATTCCAGCGGGCTGAGTGAAGATAGCCGGACCCTTCTTGAAGCTCTGAATATTCTGCCAGACCCTTTCGACGGTCTTTTCGGAGTATATGGACGATACTTGGCTGGCTGGGTCCCGTAGGGCTTCCTGAAGACCTGAGATACCACCAAAGTTGGTCTCAAGGCCGGGAGCAACGATAAGGTAGTCGTACGAGACATCGACTCCCTCAGACGTCTTCACGGCATTCTTCTCAGGGTCAAATGTAGAAACCCGCAGAGGGTAATGCTTCACGCCTTCCGGTATTACATGAGAAAGGGGCCTTTGGACATCATCCAACGACTTGAGACCGGAGCCCACCAGCGTCCATCCAGGCTGTGATAAAATTAGAACTAGCCCATTGCCGCATAGATGTATGGTAATGCAGGCAGTTACTCACCTGGTAATGGTGTGTCTGGGCCGGGTCCAGAATGGCAATGTCCTTCTTGTCGAGTCCAGAAGCGCGCTGCAGCTGCGCCGCAGCAGTCACACCGGCTGTTCCACCTCCAACAATCACAACCCGATGGTGCGCTTTTGCTGGTATTGACGTGGCGTATTTTCTGATAGGCGCTCTGACAGGGGCCTGAGCCAAGAGTCGTAGTGCAGGGGTGGCAGCCATTATGTACCAAGAGAAACTTTGAAGGAATAAGGACAACACTGAACCAAATCACTCAAAGCTGCCCAACAAGGTCAACAGCAACGCACAACAAGCTACAAATTTGCATTCACGTACCCAGAGATATCAGTTGGCTTCACAATCAGACATTTTACACATCTGAAGCTTGACGCGCTACACTATAATGCTGATTAATAATACAGGTCACGTGAAATCACGCAATACATTGCATGAAGGAAAGTCATGAGAATTCAGGAAGGCAAAAAAAAGGCAAGAGGCCAAAAATATTTGATTTCGCCCGGACTTGAACCGGAGACCTTCAGTGTGTTAGACTGACGTGATAACCAACTACACCACGAAACCATCTGTACCCTACGTCGTGTAGTTGTAATTACCCAGCTGATTTATGGACTATAAAGCAAATATTCTATTTCGGAGAGTTTTACCGATTAACCAAGAAGTTTATCAACGCAGTAGGTCAATTTGGTAAACCATCGACTCAATTTTGAAGTGAACCCAATGGGCTCGAGCCTTCAAGGGGCAGGCCGCACCTATATTTCCAGTGGCCTTCAAGACCTGTAATCTCCCAAGAGTTGAGAAATCAGGCCATCTCGTGAAAATATCATCAATTACATTTAGAAGATACACTTAAACTATGTGTTGTCTCCCTTGACACCTCGCCGGCCCCCTTCCTTTTCCTTCTCGACATCTCGATCCCGTCCTGTGATACCCTCTACCTGATATCTCTATAGGCCAAGCCACTTTCGGCCCACTGAATTCGTGAACGTGGCTTTACTCACACCACTTCAATGCAATAACACGGGGCGACTCGGCGTGTCTAACCATGTGTGTTGGGTGCCATCTTGTTTGGCCACTCTCCGCTTGCGTCGATAATAGTGCTAAAGATCAAATTTGCTCGAGGTCCGAGTTATGTATCATCACGATGAAAAGACTGGTCAAAACCTTTAATGAAATTTTATTCTGCAATATTGGGAAGCCTCCTCTCAACACAGAGTGGTATCATTGGATTGATATTAGTATATGGCGAAGACGGAGCTTGTGCTTCGCGCTGATGCTACAAGGGTCAAATTGCCCAGTCCCACATCCCCGTGGGCTTCCAGTCTCTCTCTGCTAGGACTACGATGCCGTCGATTTAGGTGTTCCAGAATGAGAAAACAGGATTGTTTTCCCGTCCGTACAAGCAACCAAGAAAGAGTCGATACATGAATATAGATCGGTGGCTAATACACCTTGCAGGGGTTGCAAGATGAAATCCAATACGGTTAGGTATACCCCGCGAACCCGCCAATTCGCGCGCTCGCGTGTTCGCGACTACCCCGAGCCGCCGGCCTAGAACTGAGAATGCAACCAAAAATTGATCTTGCAGGTCCTATGAGATGAGTCGCCGGTGATAATCCATTTTGTAGTAAATGTGAGAACGTTATACTGACATCACAGCACCATCCGAAGCGCGATGTGTGACGACCTCCGACCCTCCGACCCTCCATCCGATACGGGATACGGTAAAGAAGTCAGGCGAAACCTTGGATAATGCGGGGCGGGCGGCGAAGGGGTAGCATCTAGCCGCGATCATGCGGAGAAGGACAGAGGCAATAGCGCGCGTAGACATTCGGTCAGAGGCGAGCCACTTCTTTTGGGTAATCCACCGCGATCTTAGGTCGCCTCCGCCGCTTGGACAGCCGTGCATTTGGGAAGTTGATATATAAAGCCACTTTCAGTTTACCCATGAGATATAGCTCCGTCGATAAAGTGTATCAAACCTATCCGGCTTGGGACAACTCTGCCAATATGAACGAGACATCTGTACACGCTCCTGACTTCCCTTCAGTGGGAGATCTTACGGCTGCTCACTCACTTCCATACTTAATTGGTATCCTCTTGGTGACGCTGACGACATACGCCTGGAAGACATATAACCCCAGCTTGAAGAAACTGCCTTATGTCAACCGTCCCAGTTTCTTCTCAAATGCTCAAGCCAAGGCAAGTCTAGCGGCGAATAGATCGTATATCCACTTGGTCTCTGATACAAGTCATATAGCACAACTTCCGCGAGTCGGCAAAGACAATTCTACAGGAGGCTAGAAAACGGTTTCCTAACAAGCCATATCGAATGACCACGGATTTCGGAGAGGTCGTAATGCTACAGTCAGAATGGTTCGACGAGATTCGCAATAACCCACACCTCAGTTTCATGGGAACAGTGCCTCAGGTATTTATTCATCAATAGCACCAATGGACTCGTTTATTCGGCTAACTGGGAGTTACCCTTTCCAGGAGCGTATTTCCGAAGTCGCAGGGTTCGAGCCGTTCGCGGCATTTGGAGAGGATGGGCGACTTGTGCAAATCATCGCCAGAAACCAGCTAACAAAGTTACTGAGTTAGTCCAGTCTACGCTTTTGCTTTAAGTTTCCCGCTGCTAAGTCGTTGTAGACCAAGTCACCGAGCCACTGTCCGAAGAGGCTGCTCACGCTGTATCTCTCAACATGGGGGAGTCCACTGGTGAGTGTTCCATGGAGCTCGAAACATCTCACCGCGCGAAAACTAATTCTTGTAGACTGGACTGAGATGGTGCTCATGCCGCCTCTACGTGACATCACCGTGCGCATGTCATCTAGAGTTTTCCTAGGTGAAGAGCTCTGTAGGAACAAAGATTGGGTGCATATTATGAGCAACTACACTATCGATGCGATCAAGGGAGCAAATACGCTTAGCGCATATAACAAGAACCTAAGACCGTATATCGGCTGGCTCTTCCCAGAAAGCAGACGAATGCGAGACTACTATTGGCGATCAAAGACTCTGATAGAGCCCATCATGAAGAACAGAGAAGACTTGAAACGAGCCGCTTTGGCAGAAGGTCAGCCAGAGCCCGTATACAATGATGCGCTGGAATGGATCGTTCAGGAATCAAAGAAACACAACAGTTCATATGATGTTGCGACTATTCAGCTCATAATCTCTATCGTGGCGACTAACACCACCACGGACCTGCTCCATTTAACTTTGATTAGACTTATTCAGCACCCGGAGACTTTGCAAGCTGTCCGAAACGAAATCGCTCAAGTACTGAAGGCGGATGGCTGGAAGAAAACTTCGCTTTACAATATGAAGTTGCTTGATAGTGCCATCAAAGAGAGTCAGCGGTAAGTGATTTTTCTTGTATTTCTTCTCCTATCCCGGTATTTCAAGCGTATGAAAGCTCCATTCAAGACTACAAATCCGTCTTAGAAAGCTTTCTGGCAAATATTACACCCGGAACAACAATAACTAACCTTCAGCGTTACAGTATCGACCCAGCTTTTACAGGTGAGCAGATGAGTTCCAGAGTCCAAGAACCTCTTCAAATATACTGATGAAATTTGAAATGCTAGCCATGCGCCGTTCTGTAGAGGGAGATACAAAATTGTCAGACGGCACTCTTCTCAAGAAAGGTGCCCGTGTTCACATTGACACACATCGAATGCAAGATCCGACAGTGTACGAAAACCCAGAGGAATGGAAGGGAGATCGCTTCGTCGAGCTACGAGACCAACCTGGAAAGGAACATATGGCGCAATTGGTGGCGACTAGCGTCGATCATTTTGGCTTTGGCCACGGTCAACACGCGTGTCCCGGACGCTTCTTTGCCGCCAATGAACTGAAGATTGCTCTTGCTCATCTCTTGATCAAGTACGACTGGAAGTTGGTACCCGGAACACCGACGAATATTGTGCGCACCGGATTCATCCAGAAACCTACCCCGGATACCAAGGTGCTATGTCGGAGGAGGGAGGTAATGGAGCTTGACATCGACGCGATCTAAAAAGACGGTTATGGAATTGCAGCCAGGTGCGGAACTCAGAATGTTACTTATTTTGGTCCTTTCTTTCTTGGTCGTCATGTTGTAACTCAACAGCACAGTTCGGAAAGTCGGCATGTAGTTGAAGAAACCTGAAGAATTATGCCTGCTCCTCAATACTATCACTTATTATATAGTGAAGTAGTGTGGGTAAGCTACGGCCATATCACTTAAGTCAGCCGACAGGGTGGCTTGGCCAACTAGGGGGATATAAAGGGGAATTTGGGAAAACTGGTAACGGGAAGGGACACATAGCAGGCGCTTTGCTTCACGATTCATATGAATATAACGTTCTTTTATTTGCGCGATCACTTGATTTCCCAACTTCGATTGTGATAATTCAAAGCCTGAAGGCCTCAGAAAGTGTAGGCGTGGACTATCTCCTGGAGGCTTGACCCGAGCGTGGGTGCTGGCCCGGGGTTCATTTCAATAAGCTTATATTATATGACAAGATGGTATGGCAAGAATCTTCTTGTGGATATACGCAAGTTCAATCGCCTCGCTTTAAACCGCTGGCCATAATCATCCTACCCCTATAATGCATTACCGGTTTAGGTCCCTATAGAAGGCAGTGCATATTTAGCATGTGAATAATGATCTTTGCTTGCACATTAACGGCTACTGAACGAGGCTCTTAACAGCGCGATGTAATTTCTAAATCTAATTTTTGTCCGTCAACATCCAATCTGGAGCATTGTATATCGAAAATATTGTGAGAAACCATTTATTCAGAGGAGACTACGTACATATAAGTTCTTATCAATCATGTCCTGCTAGATGAACTTCTTCCCCTTTCACGGAGGCAGTGAGCGCACAGGGCAAGAAGGCGGGCATATAGATGATGAGAAGTGTGCAACCCTTCAATTGACGTTCCCCTGACAGGCGCCACCATGTTTGATGGCTCAGTGGTAAAAGAGTCGGTAGGATAAATCCCTTGTGCCATAGGCAAGGCTATAGGCAGAGAAGGTTTTCCGGTCCGACGGCTGTTCAAGTCCGCCGGATTCTTTTTTGCAGTCTTCAGTTCGAATCATGCTGTAGTTGTTTTCAGCCCTTTTTTTTTTCTTTGCTCACTTCCTCTAGCTTGATCCCTCCTCTGCCAGCCCCTTCCTAATAGCTTTTTTTACATAGCATGCATGACTTACCGGTCCAATGTACCATCTCGCGTGCCCCTATTGCCGAGTCTCAACTTGCCGTTATAACTTGGGGTTAGACCAGGGCGTACACAGCGTTCAATCTAAGCTATAGCTGAGATCTCTTCATGAGGCAGCACTACTATACTATACCGGTGCATTGCTTTTCGGGAGAAGTGATGAACACCGTTGATTCAAGTTTTTGACTATGTAATTACAATTGATGGTTCGCGCTTACGTGGATTGATCATATACATCAACCAGATCAATAAGAGCGCCCATATTCCTAAGAATTGCAACGTCGAAACCATACCATCGAAGAACATAGTCTTGGAACTCCTTACAAGTGAATGCTATTGTCCTTGTTAGCATTTTCCTGACTTGACTCAGGAGATATCATACCTTTTTCCAATTGTCTCGCGAATTCCGTAATCTTCACGGCCACCTTGGGTCCAAATAACGTCATAAACGCTACTTCAGAAGGCAGAGGACTCTTATTTTCATACGCCCATGTACATCAAATCTCCGCACATAGTACGGCCTTAACATCCGTCAAGGAGAGTATAGACGTGCGAGGAGAGTTCTGTGGGTGAGTCCTAACATGATCGAGCCGTTCCAGGAAGTTCTGTACCTCGATGGCCTCATCAACATGATTGACAAACCCCTGAAACCCGGAGCGATGGAGCTCCTCCGCAAAATTGCAAGGTAAGGACATCGTATCCCGGACCCGATCAATTAGATCCAAATCTCCAGTTGGCATAGCCCAGTCGTTAGAAATGACATACGCTAGATCCTCGATTGTGTATGCTGTGCGTTCTTGGACAATGGAGAGGATATAACCGATATTGAATAGCTCTTCAGATTGGTAGCCGGTGGCATGCTTCATGGCTTGAGCTACCTTAGTGCGCAACATGGCATAATCGGCAGCGAGTCGCTCGACCCCATAGCTCTCGAAATTTGGGTCCGCGGCTTTGGCTGCAGCCAGGAATGCCGGCCATCCGCTATCAAGCTCCCGGCTGGTTGGCTGACTCTCAATATTAGTTTACCCTGGTACTGGTGGTTTACAGATGAAGCTGGCGATTCTTACAGTTTCTTCGGTAGCAGGGTTCATTGTGTCTCCAATGCATAGGTGATGGCTGGCTGCTCATCAGACAGGAGTGTTGCTGTAGCTATATATTGAGGTCCCAAGATGGTTAAGATTCAATAACTGGGTCGCTGTATGATTGTCGAAAAGCAGGAAGATGAACCGAGTCGCAGGGCTGAGTAGTCAAGAGAAACGGAGTGCATTGGAGGCCCCTTGTACTTTGGCCACTGACTGTAGACCATCAATGTGTTTTTCCCTTTTGGGGCGAGTCATGAGAGTAGCAAACGCCCAATATCATAGGCTCGAGGGAAGCTTATCTTGTACCACGTAACATAGCGATGCGCCCTGGTTGTGATATATCGGATATGCACAGCAATGGTCACTTATCATGTTTGATCATCCCTCAGTCGCTATCATCTCTGAAGGAAATACGAGAAAAGAAATGAAGAAAAAGTGGCAGGTACTGCCTCTTCGTGGACGTGGACTCCTGTGCAGGTGGCGCCTAGGAAGGATTTCGATACCAATACATTCAATGTCTCAGGAACAAGCGTTCCTGATGTCAGTTACGGTCGGCTCTCTTTGTTGGGCATGCCTAACATATTTATAGAATTTAGCTACGTTTCAAACTGTTCAGGCGGCAGGACCGCGCGGTATCCAACTGGCGATGTTATTTAAAAATAACTGACAAGCTCAATATCGCACCATCATAGACATTTTTTTCGCTTTGGCTCCGGTTTAAAAACAGATATTGCTGCGCCTGAGAGATAGTTTCGCCATCATGAACCGGAGCTGAAATCCTACCCGCAGTAAACCATGCTGTTTATAGGTAGCCTGAGCTCGAGAACTAACCCCACTGGATCATTGGAAGCTGCCTAGGGAGGATTCCCTGGTAAACAGCTGAGCATGAACTCAAGAAGCATTACCGTAAATGACCCTAAGGAACGGAAAGCGACGAGAACTATCACCCGTTACGCGACAGGGGCCGCGTAGGTTTGCTTCGCCGCCCAAAGTAATACGGAACCATCCAGTACCCACTCAAAATACGACGTGAAAGGAGCTGGGTTAGGTGAATTGGTGTATTTATAGCTTAGCAATAATGTCTAAATCTTGAAGCGTACCGAGCCTTTGGCACCCCCAGATGATGTTGCTAAATTGAGTGTATTACCCAGGCGCTTCGTCAAACTCTTATTGCAACAACTAATCGCACAATACCACATCGCCGATCCGTCTATCTATGCTAATAAAAAAGGTGCCTATCTGGAGATCTACTCGTAGCTTAGTGGCTGAGCGTGGTGTAATAGAGGCTCCTAAACGTTACTTTCCGGGTCTAGCGTTCCATTTCCGTACTCATTAGCTCTTCCCACATGTAGAGATCATGATCAAGACACCATAAACACACTTTGGCACTGCCACAGCGATATAACCACCGGGCTCGTTAAATATTCTGGGTCTTCAGCTTGGATCTCGAGGGAACGAATCCCGGTCTGCTCATGGGAATTTGATGCCGGCTAAGGTATCACTAACGGCCTTATTAAGCTAAGTCGCTCTCTAATGCGCTCGACTCTCTGGTAGAGTCATTTCGGCAATCCAGATCCTTGAGCCATAGTGGCTTGGTGTCCTCCAGGGTTTCAACACTTGCGCAAGTTAGAGGCTCACGTGCGGGCAACTCGTCAGACAAGTAGCTGAAATTGCCGGAGGGTATGGCATAGCCGGGTAACATATGCTTCTAATAGGCCGAGGTGTGAAGAGGTTATGCACCTGGGTATTGATACCCCCAAATATTGACTCTGCATTTCTTCGCGATTTCCAACTCATTGGTGGCCCAAGTATGTAGTTTTTGTAAAGGCAAAAGTGCTGCAACTTACCCCTTGATCGGTAACTCCTTTCTTGGGATCAACAACGTTAATGACGGCGAGAAGCGCGCTGCGGTGACGTGATAATAAGGGTAAAAGGTGATTCAGCACGCTACGGTACGTATTCCTCATTGATTAAGTATAACTATGTAGCATTGATGAGCGAGATATCAATTGGAAGTTAGTTTCTATGCAGGAGGCGGCCGACGCTGGACCACATCTACTGCAAGAACCCTTCATGTTTGTTGTACGGAAGCCTACGCGCAGACGGGCGGTCATCTATGCAAGACCCCGCGAACTGCATTGGTCTTCCGTATCCGTATTCATTATATCATAGGCATGAAGCCGATTTGCAGATGTCTCGGATGGATGAAGCTATTTAGACTCTGAGACACTCGACTACACGTTCCCAAGGGGGGGTCTGAGGCCGTGGGAGTCCTGTATATAGAGACTAGTTGACTCCAATGGACTAAGAGTCTTTTTGATAGTCAACGCTCAATGCGCTCGCAGATTACTATTCTCATATTCAGTTATTCTCCAAGCCCTGTATTCAACCCTTGTGATACGGACCCTATTCATTAGTCTCATTACTCCTATCCAGATTGAAACACACCCGTCAGTTGACCAGCTCAGACTGATTACATCTCCTAAAAGTGTTCTTAGGAACATTCCCAAATCATGTCTCCTTAAATTCATTGGAATCGAAACCGTCAAACGTGTCTTCTGCCCAAGAAAAGAAACCACATAAGCGAATCATTTTGTTCTGACATGTTAGGCATATAGGCATCGTGAACCATTTCCATTTCCAGAGTTTGGAGCAAGAATTTCTGTACGCTTAAATAGTATGGTGCCACAAGCCAAGTCTTTGAGATGCACAAACTCATCTTATGCTGACGCTACAGGCCAATTGATACCTTACCTCTACTGGAACTATGTGTTTGCCGACCTAGACTCTCCTCGCTTCTACGAGGAGGTTAACATATGCAAGCTACAGGATGCGACTAGCATATATGATCTTAATCGGCTATTCTGAACGGCATGCTAGGGCGGCTTCAGTTTATTCAAGTAGATAGCTAGGCGAACACTACTCCTCCTCATACTTAGGGATCAACTCCTGTTTCAGCAGAGCAAAGGTTTCTTTCAGAACTAGACATGAGCACAGGGGGCTCCAGAACGAAGACGATTAACTGTAATCGCGTTGAAGGTGTTAGCTTACTCAGATACCGGGCCACATCGACGCAGCGAGTGTTCTTCAAGTCTTCTCTTCTAGTGTTCGTCGATGTATCAAGCCCCATCAAAAGACTACCTTCATGTTTCGTCACCACTGAGTTGCACATCAGACCACTTTTTATTCGCCTCGATACTTCTATTCCATGCCACCACAGCATCGAAAGGTTGACGAAGCTAACGAGATGACCAAGGCAAAACGACAACGCAATATGAGCACATTCACTAATAATTTAGATATATATTCACATACATATCTGACTGTCGGAGTTGCTACTAATCACAACGGGGTTTTACGATTCATGTGATTAGCTCGGTATGTTCCCTTAGTCAGTTTTACTTCAGTTTGTTCTCGGCTAGTCGACATGCAGACCGTTGCAGCCACAAATGACCTGTGAGGTCAAAAGCCATCTCAAAGCAGGTACGCCACCACGTGCCGTTTATTGGCCACTGGCACCGCATCGAGAGACCGCAAGTCAGGGCGGCGGCTTCTTTGGCATGTGAAGGAGTCCACCCAAACGCTCGGTTCCGGCGCTCAGCCAATGAGATATCGCCTTTCACGTACCTCGGCGGATGGTGGAGCTGATTCTGACATCAGTGTTAGCACACCTGGGGAAGCCCGCTGCAAAGCGCTGTAGTGATGCGCCGCAGAAGCGCGCCAACCAAGCTGGGCAAGTTCCGAGGTCCAGGAGACTGATGACTTCCATAGCTTTTGTCAGGACTCGTTCCTCCTTGAACATAACCACCTAATCTACTTACACAGCGACATAACAAAGCTCCACTTTAAGGAGATAAAGTCATTGTTCGTCTACAATACCCGCGGATCTAAGTCTACCCCGTAGTATTTGTGGACCGTTCGGAAGCTATAAACAGGAAAGATGGGTGGTGAGTTCTTATTTCCTTCATCGCCACACTTTATACCCTTCCTCCTCTCCATTTCTTTCCATTCCCTCCGGTCTGAAAATAAGACAAGACGAGACCTTGGGCGACGAAGCGCAGAACTGACAACAAGCCACAATGTCAGCCATCGATAGATTATCGCAGCTCTCCAGCCATATCTCTGGATCTAAGTCCGCGCGGGACAAGATCCTCCAGAAGAACCCCGATGATGTATGTGATCACTCGAGACCATGCCCTGCCATTCCCATACCGGCGAAACAAGAGGCGTTGTAAACCCAATATTACGGGAAATCATGAAGCTAACCAGAGCGCTCTCCTTTGTAGATCGTCGTAACAGCATGCCTGCGCACAGCCTTCACCAAGGGCGGCAAGGGCGCATTCAAGGACACGCCGGCAGCGGATCTGATGGCTGGTGCTTTGAAGGGTATAATCACACGCTCGAACATCGATCCGGCGCTGGTAGAAGATGTGTGCGTGGGTGAAGTGCTGGCACCCGGCGGTGGTGCTACCGAGATGCGTGCCGCTGCTCTCGTGGCCGGATTCCCCGAGAGCACGGCTGTGCGTACCCTCAACCGTCAATGCTCGTCTGGCTTGCAGGCCTGTGTCGATGTCGCCAACCAGATCCGCACCGGTATGATTGAGGTCGGTATTGGCGCTGGTGTCGAGAGTATGAGTTTACAATATGGGTAAGTTCTGCTACCCCGTCTATATCCCATCAGAGCATACTGCTACCTTTTTTGTTACGCGCTCTTCCCCATTCCAAGCTTCATGCTCAGGACGTCGGTACTAACAATGTTCTGTTCCAGTCCCGCCGCAGTAACGGAGTTTTCTGACCTACTCGAATCGCATCCCGAAGCCGCGAACTGCAAAGTACCAATGGGTGTACTATCGGAACAGATGGCCAAGGACCGCCACATCAGCCGTGCCGACCAAGACGCCTTCGCGGCGTCTTCGTACCAAAAGGCCGTCAAGGCGCAAGAAGCCGGCCTCTTCAACGAGGAAATCCACCCCCTGACCGTAAAGGTTGAGGACCCGAAGACAGGCGAGAAGCGCGAGGTTACCGTGACGAAGGACGAGGGCGTGCGCCCTGGTATCACAGCCGAGTCCCTCGGGAAGATAAAGCCCGCCTTCGCGAAAGACGGCAGCATCCACGCCGGCAATGCCTCCCAGATCAGCGACGGCGCCGCCGCCGTGTTGATGATGAAGCGCAGCACCGCCGAGCGCCTCGGACAGACGATCCTGGGCAAGTTCGTCGCCGCCTCAGTGGTCGGCGTCAAGCCCTTGCTCATGGGTATTGGGCCCTGGAAGGCCATTCCCAAGGTCTTCGAGCACACGGGCCTGACCAAGGACGACGTCGACATCTTCGAGATCAACGAGGCCTTTGCGTCCCAGTGCCTGTGGTGCGCTAACGAGCTCGGTCTCCCCATGGAGAAGATCAACCCCAAGGGTGGCGCCATCGCTTTCGGTCACCCTCTCGGCTGCACGGGTGCCCGACAGGTGAGCACCCTGCTGTATGAATTGAAGAGGCGCGGTGAGAAGGTTGGTGTAACGAGTATGTGCGTTGGTACCGGTATGGGTATGGCAGCTGTGTGGGTTGCCGAATAAACAGCGCCCCTGTACAAAAGAAACATAATGGATATGTCATGTAGTACTAGCAGAAAGAAATGAAACTATGATCTATTGAATCAGTTGAATATGAACCTGCTCCTCTTGTATAATGTCACGTTACATGAGTTCGAATTGAATTTGTGGTAAAAGGTCAGTTATGGACATAGGCACTGAGCCAAGAAGATGTACTCTATTTTACGCCGTTATTCTACCCTCTCGAGACAGACAGACCGTTTATCTCACTGTCAAAGTCATCAGGGGCGATGAACGGCAGCGTACCATTGATAATGGCATAGTCTCAAGCCGTGCTTGACGAAATAGTGGGTGGGTAGGTAATCTAAATAAACTGTACAGGAAATTCTCAGGACAACCCATCGTACATACCCACGACTACGACCAAACACCTCATCCTTGTTCTCATTACAACTTCTCTATGCTACCATTGAAAGTAACGGCATAGCATTGGATTTCTCTTTGTAGACATATAGATACTTACTCAAGAACCCACAAGGTCTATTCACTAGGGGAGAAATTCTCAACGTGCGCCCCTACTTCCTTAGCTTTCGCCAACTCGACGACCTCAAGCCCAACGACGAGATCCATGAGGCCGAGGCCCACGCTCTTGTAGATGACATTTCCCGAGGCGAGCCAGCGCGCGAGGTGATCGTCACGCTTCTTGCTGTGGTCGTCTGATGTCGACGACTTGCTGTCCGTGCGCTTGTGGTGACGGAGAGAGGGTAGATGGAAACCGTGGCCGCTGGGACTGGAGGCCCGAGCGCCACTGCTGCGGCGGCGAGACGGACTCTGCGATGATGAGCGTTTACTCGAGTGGTCTTCGTCGGCGGACCCGGTCGCGTAGACTGGGGACATCGCAGAGTTTTGGGCCGAGAAATCGAGCTTATCGAAAGCTTCGGAGAGCGATTCTGTTTCTGTTGATTGCTGTGACGATGTTTCTTCTTCTTCCTCTCGGGCTAGGCGCCGGATCATGATGAGCTCTCCTAATCTGGATTACTCGTTAACAGAAAGGAATCTGGAGCAGGTACACCTTCTAAATGGGATATGGAGGACTCTGACATATTGCGAGATTGTGCAGACGCAATTGACAGAATGAGGTGAAAGAAGAAGATATCTACTTACTCGACAAGCTGCTTAGGCCCCAGACCAGCATCAATGATCTCGCCCGCCTCATTCAGCGCCCCATCAAGGGAGTCGACGACAACGACGCCTCCCTCCGTGGCATGCTTATGGAAATGGAGATGACCGTGCTTATGCGGGCGCGTAGCAAGGAGCAGCAAATCCCGCGGCAGCTCGCGCATATCCTTATTATAACTCCCAATAGCCACGATCAAGCGCCCCTTTCTCCGTCCCTCGTGGCTCGTGAGGATAGCGGCATCGAAGAGCTCCTCGGTACTCGGCGTGCAGCAGTAGATGACATCGGCGGCACGGATGTGCTCTTTCTGCAGCCGGCCGTATTCACCGTAGCCCGGAGTGAGGACGCTGAACTGTGCCTGGTCCCAACCCTCGCGCTCCTTGACCTCCAGTGGCACGGCGTAGAACCGCTTAAGAATCTTACGCGCGTTGGCGCTGAAGTCCCGGTTGATGATATTCACGGTATGGATCGTGCTTCCTCGTAGTAGGAGCGCGAGCCGGATGTGCCAGTAGGCTTGTAACCCCGATCCGAAGACTGTTAACGTGCGCACCGTTGCGCGCTTCGTCAGAAGACAAGAGGAGGCTAGTGCTGTGCGGAACGCCGTGAGGGTTTGCGCGTGCAGAATGCCGACTGGATTGCCCGAAGGCGAGTACAGCGTTACAGAGCCCGTGGGACGGATCGCGGGGAGCGCTGGGTCTGCATGTGGCGAGGAGACTGTCACGACTGGACATCAACGCGTTGTTAGCTGAATTCATCCTGAAATATTTGAACCTTTTTCAAACTCGCTCGCGCCTCTGGTCTGCTTCAGCTCACTGACCTTTAATGGCATTCCCAACTGGACTAGTGGAGGGCATAAATAAAGTCGTCGCACCGGTTCGATCCGAATAAGTCGAGGTCCGGGGTGGCTGGTTATACAAGCTCGTGCCGAGGGCCTGCGTGCCCGTCGAGTACTCGTGGAGGGCGGTTTTCAGCACATCCTGGAAGCTCTCGGCCTCTTCGCGTGTGAGCTTCTCAAGCAGGACGCTGATAACCTCATCTGATAATACGGTGAGAGACATTGGTGTCTGCTCCGGCACCTTGCGGCGGCAGCTCGATTCTGTCAACTACCTATGGAAGGTCAATGGATCCACAGTTAGGAGAGGCGCAAAGAATATGTTCTCACCGAATCGTGGGATCATGGAGTTTTGATGGTGAAGGTATAAACGCGACAACTGCCTTTGTAGAGGCAAGAGAGAAGGGATGGGACAGTGTCTCTCGAGACCCTTAATGATATATACACTTCCAAATAGATGATGATGCGTTTAATGAATGATTGAAGAAGGGCCGACATTGTGAAAGAAAGTATAATTCAGATCTCTAGTCCTTAAAGCACTACCTAGTAGTCTGTTTGTCTTGGCTTGAGCCCCACGAGTTTGGAGTTGCGACTGCTGTTGCTGCTTGTTGCAATGAATTTCGGAAGCTACCCCGCGGTGACCCCACCATCATGGAGTTTTGGGGCTTGGCCAGTGGATATTTTTTTGGAGCGTCACGAATGGAGAGCTACGTAGGCGAGGGTGGGCAGATACTCTCCGAAACATGACGTGGAGATAGCGGAGTATTTGTACTGTTTTGCTCCGGTTGCACCGTAATTTTCGACACTTGTAAATTAACCATGAACTCCCGAACCACTTTTGACATCATCCCAAGCTTCCTTCTTTCTTGGCTGTGTCATATGGTATTAAGCGACTCTTCGGCCAGCCCGCTTCTAATGGTGACGACCGGATCGCAGCTAACGGACGACAAAATTGTGAAATATAGACATCTCTTCTCTGCCCTATACATATACTAGTGGTATTCGGATCACTAGGTATCCCTAGCATACAGTAGACGGGGAAAATGCACTTTGAGATGGTACTTGGCCATCCAGATCACTCACGCAGTTGATGGTATAAATCGCACGATTTCTCCAACCTATGTCGTCCAATCGCTCCAAGCTCCAAGTTCCAAAGTCCAGACCCCAACGTGCTCGATATCAGACCGCCCAGTCAAGCGACTACGGTTAGATTGGTTTGCGATGACGCCTGGCGTATTCAAATGGTCATAAAATAGCGCCACGAGTTCAAAAAGAATAAAACCACGCTATTCCATCTAGTCCCTCATTGAACCTGCATGCTAGCGCCATCGCTCCTAAATACGAGCATGCCATGATTGCCTCGCACCAGCTCGGTCTCGTGGGCGCCGTTCGCCCCATGTTTGCCGCCGCCCTTGGCCGTACCGAATCCCAGGTCGCGGATCCGTCCCGAGCCGATATCGAACAGCGTGCTGTGGACCTGCAGTCCCCTATCACGGATGGCTTCCTGGATCGTCATGTTGGCCATCAGCACCTTGATACCAGCCTCGACGTTCAGCTCGGCGAGGCGCACCGCCCGCGCCTTCTCGTCCCTGATGGCCATCAGCTCATCCTTGTTCGCATTGCGTACCGCCTTGAGCGGAGTCAGCCAGGTGTCCAGCACGCCGCCTATGCGCTGGTCGCTGAGAGCTGCGGCCGCGCCGCCGCATGCTGAATGCCCGCATAGCACTACGTGCTTCACCTTGAGCTGGTCGACCGCGTACTCGATGACGGCCGAGGTGTTGATATCGGTAGGCGAGATGATATTGGCGATGTTGCGGTGAACGAAGACGTCGCCGGGCTGCAGGCCGAGGATTGTCGTTTCAGGGCAGCGGGAATCGGAGCAGCCGAGCCATACTATAATCGATGAGTATAAAGTCAACTAGTGCGCCCACTCGGCACTCTAGGTGGGAGCAAGGGGTAGCTCCAGCGTGCCTTGCCGATCAGAGTCTTTGATATAACCAATATTGGACGAACAGGGTGATCGGCACCAAAACTCAATGCTCATGGGTTCAGACGACGAGATTAATACTCACGGATCTCTGGCGCCTGGCCTGTCGCTAGCCTCGGGAAGAAATCGGGGTTCTGATGAGCTTTATATCCAGCCCAAGCTTGATTGGAGCTCAGCGCATAGACGAAGGAGTCCTCTGGAATACCCATGGTAAGCAATGCAGCCTGTGACTTCGACGCGACTTCATGAATCTGTCGACGATTGTGTTTTCAAGTGGACATAGAGCTGGCTGACCATCGGTTTGGTTTGGGAGGGGAAAGTCTATTTGATATCTTGGTCTTGGCGCCCTACGCGCGGGACACCAAGTGTTGCCGGGGATGATGAAGAGAGTTTCTCGTTAACTCACGATGGTGGGGCATCTTTTTATTCTTGCTTTGGTTTTAGAAGAAGTGGAATAGTATTTTCTTGGGCTCTACCGCGGATTGAGCAGGTAAGCAAAGAGGGTGTAGTGCCACAAACAGCTAACAATGAGCGATTAAATCCAAGTCAGCGGCAGGCTCCCTGAGGGCTGATGTCCGGGGGATACCGAGCTCTGGATGCTCGTAGGATGTCCGACTACTCCGACTCGTATGTTCTGTCCGCGGGGAAGATCGCCTTTCGTCGTGCTAATATATTCAGCAAATGCCTCAGCTCCAAGATACAAGGCCGGCGCTGGTAGAGCTGAGTTCTGGGAACCGTTCTCGGACTTAGAGGGGGTATAAGATGGTGGCGTAAGATGTAAGTGAAGCTTATCTAGTAGCTAAATTCTGGTAGGTGTCTTGACCGCAAAGAGTGTTCTACCACATGGGGCGATGAAATGATTGTTGTTTCTCGGAATGGCGCTGTCTTCTTCTCAGATACGATGCAAGGAGAGTACACTAAAACACATTCAAGCTGCGCACATTATAAAAGGAAGGGGATATGAGGGATGAGTGCAGCGGGGAGGATCAAACACCCAGTCGAGTTGTGCCAACAGGACTCCTCTCCGCTGCACTCCGCCGCCGTATCTATAGATGGCATTTAGTAATGTCCGGCAGGCCGGGTTTGCGTGCTCGAAGTAACACGCATTGCATCCCATGGGTAACACGGCCAAGGTTTCTTCTAGGATGAAACGTGTGAGAGGTCCTATGAGCCGGAATCACGACAAGGGAAGAGGGCGATAGAGAGATACACGTGCTCTTAGTATTGTATCAATCGGGAAGACCTGCCCAATCCAGAAACAGAACCAGATATAGCCAGCCTTTCCTATATCACGCATACTCAGTAGTATACAGGGTACATATCGCAGTGAGTAAGCGGAGCTGCGCGCATACCCGCTGTCGAGAGCTCACTACTCTACTTGTATCTTGACCGACATTATTAGGTTGGTTCATACCCCAGTCCATCCAACCTTTTTGGTAGGTATAAGATTGGCAAAACCGTGCAGTGCAGTGCATAGATATCACCTGCACGCATTGAGACTCAAATCATACAGGGCCAAGAAATGCGCCATCCAAAACCAGCTTTGAAGATCCCACCCCCCCGCAAAAGCAATACAGTTATCTGGGGAAATTCAACGGCCCTCAATGTGACCCGAAGCCGGAGCTGTTCTGCTCGGATTTGACGACATGCAGGAACGTCGAAAAGAATCTGGTTGTCCTTTTTTGAATGTATATTGAGAGAACGAAACTGCTGGCATCCCTCATCCATTCTTACAGCTCTAATATACGACGGTCGGCTGCTTTAACTCCCCGCCCAGTCCTGGTACAAAGCCTTGGCCGCAATCTTAATTTCCCTTTTAAGACAATAAAATCAGATGTAAGCACTACAACACAGGTGGACGGATGGCCGTGACCTCCTGGCCTGTCGGCTTTCAAGCAGCAAGGGGCGGCATTGCACGTCGGGGGAGAGCGGCTGAATGCTGATTGACAGATCTCGGTCATACAATGTAAACTTCACTTTGACTGTCATTCATAGGCTCCAGAGGATGGAATGGTAATGTGCAAATCCACAGGTTGGTATTCCATTTTCCCTCCAACGCCGAAACCGTGCAAAGCTAAGAACTCCTAACCCTTTCATGACTCAAACGCACAGGCTTAGATCTTGATGGCCGAATCCAGGGCCTTCTGCTTCTTCTCAATGCGCTTGTTGGCCTTCTCACCCATGATACCACCACCCCATGTCTTTCGGCTGGCCTCAGTGTTGGCTAGGTAGCCCTCCTTGACGGCGCTGATGACCTTGGAAAGCTCAGTCTTGTCTTCGGAGCGGACCTCGGTAAGAGCAAGAACAGCTGCCGTCTAAAATGATCATTAGTACATGGTTTCAAATATGACATCGTCGTGTAACAAACCTTCTTGTGGACGACAGTGCCAAGTCTAGCCTTGCCCTTGACAATAGCATAAGGCACGCCAAACTTGCGGCAAAGAGCCGGCAGGAAGATGACCAACTCAATAGGATCGACATCGTTGGGAATCAGAACCAGGGAGGTCTTCTTGTTCTCAATCAGACCAACAACGTGGTTGAGACCATACTTGACGGTGTATGGCTTCTTGCTGACATCCTCCTTCTTGCCGCCATCCTTGACGGCGGTGGCCTCCTTGACCAATCGTTCCTTCTTCTCTGTAAGACCGGGTTAGTACATGCATCTAACGTCGGAAATTTTGGTGACTTTTCGGGTATGCATAAATATGTAGGGTTGGAAATAAATAGAATAAACATGTTTGCGCTGAGAGGGTATATATATCACTTACCAGCCTTGGTCTCGGGTCTGTACTTGTTGAGGAGCTTGAAAACCTGGGCAGCGGTGTTGCGGTCGAGGGTCGCCTGGAACTGGGCGAGCGCAGGGGGGACCTTCAGGCGCTGGGTGAGGACCTTTCGCTGGCGTTGAAGGCGAACATATTCAGGCCACTTCACCATGCGCGAAAGGTTGCGTCTGGGTTGGATGTCCTGGCCGATACCGAAGTTGCGGGGTCGCTTCTCGATGAGAGGGTTCTTGTCATAAAACCGTCAGCACCAGGGCAAATAGCTACGGTAGATATCAGGGGCTTAGAGAGAGTTGCTCACCTTGGGAGCCTTCTTGGAGCTCTTGCTTGAGCCGAAGGGGGCCGGGGCGGCCTTCTTTCCGCTGGTTTTGGGGGCCTGGTCATGGAGAAAGAAGAGATCAGTGAATGTGTTCCATTGACTGAAATCTTGCTTGAACTCTAAAGAGACAGGTCGCGCGTGGCATTTTCAGCGCACGGCGAGTCCTGCTCAAGCCATTTCTTCACCTGTGCCCGAAGACAAGCAGGCGGAAGTTGTGTTCGCGAAGCGATTGATTGTCTCCTCGAGGCTCGTTCAAGTGCCGATGCACATCGCATTGGGCGTTTAAGAGCTTACCATTGTGAATGAATTGGGCGTGGGGTCGTGTGAAGTGGGAAGTCGACCGCGTGTGAGAGGTGTAGGGAAGAAGAAAGAAGTCCTGAAAAGTTCCAGATTGGAGAAATCTACTATCGTAATTTTGTGTGGGCGGGCTGGTAAATTGTCGGCAAACTTGCGAGGTCCCGCCTCGAATTGGCTAAGCCAGAAAGGGACTAGGTTCAAATGCCCCTCCGACTGACTTACCTAAGCACTCCGTAGTCTCGGGCAGGTATTGTGACTCAAGAATAATCTTAAATTTGAAAGAAATATTAGCTACGACTTATTTCCATCGACACATTCACTATTTAACCGTTGCGTAATACAGGTATCATATACGAGAAAAGTTTAGAGTCGTTTTCTCGTTGACCTACCGACGCTCTCCGACACAAGCCTACAACTGACAATGCCACCCGCGCTTTGCGGCATCTGTAAAACCCAGAGAGCTCTGATAAAGCGGCCTAAAAACCACTTGAAACTGTGCAAAGGCTGTTTTATCCAGGTGTTTGAAGAGGAAGTCCACCACACAATAACTTCATCCAAGCTATTCTTCCGTGGTGAAAAAGTAGCCATCGGCGCATCGGGTGGCAAAGATTCAACAGTCTTAGCTTCAGTGCTGAAGACCTTAAATGAGAGATATGATTATGGAGTTGATCTGGTACTCCTGAGCATCGACGAGGGTATTAAAGGCTATCGTGACGATTCTCTTGAAACCGTCAAGAGGAATGCGGTGCAATATGATATGCCCTTGAAGATCGTGGGCTACGACGAGCTTTACGGCTGGACAATGGACCAAGTTGTTGAAACTATCGGGAAGAAGGGTAATTGCACATATTGTGGTGTATTCCGGCGACAGGCGCTGGATCGAGGTGCCAAGATGCTCGGTATCAAGCATGTTGTCACAGGGCACAACGCGGATGACGTAGCCGAGACCATTCTCATGAACCTCTTACGTGGGGACTTGCCACGCTTATCACGAAGCACGAGCATCGTTACAGGCAGCAATGCTAGCGAAGTCAAGCGAAGCAAACCTCTTAAGTACGCGTACGAGAAGGAAATCGTGCTATACGCACACCACAAAAAACTGGACTACTTCAGCACAGAATGCATATACAGCCCGGAAGCTTTCCGTGGGAGTGCAAGGAGTCTGATAAAGAACCTAGAAAGAGTGCGGCCTAGCGCTATCCTAGATGTCGTTCGGAGCGGCGAGGATATGGCCAGGTTGGTGCCAGGCGCTATGCCAGATACTTGTGTTTGCAATGAGAAAGCAACAGCGTCACAACCGATTGACGAAGACAATGACATTGGTGGATGCGGTTCGACAAGCGGTAGAGCTGGGGTTGGAGAAATGGCGGCCATGGAGAAACATCTCAAGGCAAACGATGCTGCTGAGGAGGCTGGGCTAGAAACAGAGGTCACCATGGCTGGACCTGACAGTTCCCGCTCTAAAGGTCAGAAGTCTAGCAAAGAGCCACCAAGGAACACGCCGTCCGGTCCCACGAAGCAGAAACTGGGTACTTGTGAGAAATGTGGTTACATGTCTAGCCAAAGACTCTGTCAAGCTTGCATGCTGTTAGATGGCTTAAACAAGAACCGGCCGGAGATCATCATATAGACGTTGGGCGTGGCTGGTGTTCGAGCACTATTCTTAAGCACCATTCCTGGACATGTAGAATTAGATAGACGATACCCACGGAATACACAAGAGTTAACAAAAGAATCCATATCGTCTGATGCTGTATTTGGTGGTTATACGGGTAATATCTTTATAGGGCTGCCTATCATTCATTCCTCATTGCTCATTCGCCTACGCTATCCGTTTTTCAAGCTAATAATCATGTCCAAATCAGTGACTGCAAAGGTTTTTTTTCAATCGCATAGTGATAACGTACCCTCCAAGGATTATTAAGTTCGAAGCCGGCGGGTGCTAATGCAGCGTCGCTTTGTCCCCGTAACAGTCCAGTCAATCTTCGGTCCCGGTCCATCACTGCAGAGTCAATCACGTCAGTTTCACCCGTGGAAGATAGAGTCGCCGCTGAAGGTTCATACTTTGCTGAAAAAAGACGTTAGCATCGGCTCGAGACTGTTGTACTTGAAGACCTACTCTATCCCACTGATCAAGGGACCGGCGTGGTCGCTTGTGGCCATTTTGCCAGTGTCTCAACTTCGACAATCCTGCGCCCGTCGCGCCAAACATCTGCAAGCTTTCAGCAATCTAGGCATATTGTCGTTTCGGTCGCGTTCGGGGCTCACGGCAAGAACGATTCCATACGGAATCAAGGCCTCGAAGGGAACGGGCATTGTAATCGATGACGGCTGTTGCTGAATGCAAAGGTTAATTAATGATTCAAAGAGGAACGCGACTTGGTTTGATGGCGGAAGGGTATGCTCGCCTTTTTTCAGCCGTTATAAGGGAGCAGCGTTGATTACGGGGTCTGTCTGTTGAAGCGAGAGCTTGGTATGTGAGGTTCGTTCAATTGGTTCGATTGGAGTGCCCAGTGAACATCGGCCGACACACCTACTCAGTACTTATGTAATCCTCAACTCTAAGTGGCCAAAGCTCTCTGATATGTAGGTACGTACCCTTGCTCTGAGGAGGTACACGGTACCTGAGCCAAGTAAGCTAAACCATGTTCGCCCTTAGCTCGGTGCATGCCTGCGCGTTAATGAGCCAGATTGTGGAGTGACTACCAATTGCAACTGCTCGCCAACGACCTCCAACGGCTGTCCGAGCCTCACCAGTCACTATTCAAGAACCCTCGCCAAGCCATTCGCGTTCATCGTCTTGAGGAAGATCCTCGCACCACGACTCGGATTCCACGCAATCATTACTAGTAGCCAACGCGTCGATTCGCCTACCGAAGCTCGATAACCTGCCAACACTGTGCATTACATCGAAACGGCCAAATGGTCGCGTCTCATCATTGGCTTGAACGCGGACATCGATAGAGTTCACTCAATGCGCATACCAGCGAAACCTGATGCCTCCACACCGCAAACCGTACCGACTACTCTCGTATACTTAACGCACTCCGAACATCAACGTCAGGCTCCTCTCTGGGATTTCCCCTGTATGGCATGCGATCACCATCGTAAATGAGGTGAAGCCGGCCGGTGCAAGCTGTTGGAGGGTTGTGGAAATTGTCCTCTATGCTCCTCCATCAAACCACCGCACAACGCTACTTTAACACCTTCCCATACTGCCTATTTAGCAGGCCGGGACCATGGCAAATGCACAACTTATGGAGGAAGAGTTGCAACAGAGCGTGGTACTCTCTGAAGAGGATGCTGAGTTCGAAGAGGACGATGCTGTTCGGGATACAGCGATGGTCGACGGCAGTATCCCCCCAAACTCCGGCCTTGACCCTGAACCAAAAAAACCTGGAGAAGACCACGAAGTAGAAGAAGACGAGGATGATGATGAAGATGCTGATGGTGATGTCGACATGGGAGCACGCGAAGGCTCCAGTCATCAAGCAGACCGGCAAGAAGTAGAACCGAACAGTGATGAAGACGATGAGTCAGACGGCGATCAGGATGATCTTCGTGACGAAGACGCTGCCTTTGATATTGATGCCGAAGGCGAAGATGATGACGAGGAAGAAGGCGTCAGCTTAAAACCAAAGGACTACCCCGGCGAAGACGGAGACTTCAGTGCAGAAGATGAGGAACAAGCTGAGGAAGAACTCGACGACGATGAGGAAGAGGACGAAGCCGAAGGAGTCGGTGCCGTGAAAATAAAACCAGGCGAAACTGATGAAGAAGAAAGCGAGAGCGAGCCATCTGATGGCTCCGATTCCGCCTTCAGTGATAGGGACTCTGGAGCCGAATCAGATGATGCAGTTGAAAACGATGAAGACGAAGAAGATGAGGTTGAGGTTGACGATGACATAGATGAAGAGTCCGATACTGTTGATCCCCCCCTTCTCGACAACGAGTCCGATTCCGATTCTGAAGCAGGAACTACTAAACAGAATATGGATGTCGAGGGTGATGTGGCTATGAACGATAATGACGAAACTGATGGAGATCTATCTCCTTCATCTACAAGGAGAGCGTCAGCACCACAACTTGCTCGTGATCTGCTACCACCCCAACGCGGCTTAAATAAGCCAGACTCGCACTCTATGTTTAACCAACTTGTACTTGATGAAGACCCTATGGATGGCTCAAGAGTGCTCAGGAAAAGGAAAACATCTTCTGCGGAGGCGGAGGACGATGTGATATCACTGCGGAAACGCCGGAGGAACACGCCCGATGAATCTACTTATGATGACGCGACGCATGAGCAGACTAACAGCGGGGAAACTTCAACTCGTCCACGCTCTGCACGGTCACTCAGACTAAAAGTCTCAAACTCGCCCTTACTATGTTCGATCGTCAAAAAAACACGTTCGAGCCTCATGCTCAAGATCCGAGTAAATGCGACAGCGCTTGGGCAAATCTTATCACAAAAACCGAAGTCATCTAAAAAGCGCTCGGGAACCCGCACGGCGAACTCACAGTCGTCACGAATAAGGCGTCCTGCTAATACCCCAAAGAACACTGAAGACCCTGTCATGACGCCTTTTTTCGCGTCCAGTTTTTCTCAGCCATTCTATTCGTTCTATGATAAGGAAACGGATGAGCTTAAAGGAAAACCATACGGCGGCATTTTAACAGAAGAGCAAGCGGATACTACCAAAACGCTGCCCACAAAGGACGATCGGAAACGATTTGACGAAGCAAAGCAGAAAGCAGAAGAAGAGTGGAGAAACCGGCTCCTCGCCATGCAAGCCGAAACCGAGATGCCCGCCAAAAAGTCGAAGAAAGCATCTGGCCCTATCAGCCAGATTGAGTGCATTGAATTTGGAGGCTGGGAAATTGACACCTGGTATGCAGCCCCTTATCCTGAAGAATACAGCCGCAACCGTGTTCTCTATATCTGCGAGTTCTGCTTGAAGTATATGAATTCCGACTATGTCGCATGGCGACATAAGCTTAAATGCCCTGCCAAGCATCCTCCTGGCGATGAAATTTATCGCCATGGCTCTATTTCGTTCTTCGAAGTAGACGGCCGAAAGAACCCGGTCTACTGCCAAAATTTGTGTTTACTCGCCAAGCTTTTTCTAGGCTCCAAAACACTCTACTACGACGTCGAACCGTTTTTGTTCTACGTGTTGTGCGAATATGATGATCTTGGCTATCATTTTGTTGGGTACTTTTCCAAGGAGAAACGGGCCAGTAGTCAAAATAATGTTAGCTGTATCCTAACACTGCCTATTCACCAACGAAAGGGATACGGTCACCTCCTCATTGACTTCTCCTATCTTCTCACGAGAGTTGAAGAGAAGAGCGGCTCGCCTGAGAAGCCGCTCTCAGATATGGGACTAGTTTCGTATCGCAACTATTGGAGACTAGTACTCTGCAAGTATCTGATCGAACATGTTCCCGAAGATAAGTCCCAGAAAAGGGGCATCAGCATCAGGCAAATTTCCGACGATACAGGCATGACGCCAGATGATGTGGTCTCCGCTCTCGAGGCGCTACGGTTTCTCGTGAGAGATCCCATCACCCATGTCTATGCGTTCCGGGTAGATTTACCTTATTGCCATAAGGAGGTAGCCAAATGGGAAGCCAAGAACTACGTCAAACTCAATTCTCAGTCATTGACCTGGACACCCTATGTCATGGGCCGAGGTAATGCAACCAACTTCGAACTAGGCCCAGCCCTCAATACCATTGCCCCTCGTGAAGAAGACGAGGAAGCAAAGCCAATCGAGGTTATTGCAGGCAGCACTATTGCAACGGATGATTTCGCAGTACCTAGCGACATGACTCAGAAAGGGTCATCAAGCGGCGAACCTTCTGTGCTCGAATCTACGGAACCTAATGACATTATAGCTACAGAAGGCCTAGTACAGACAGACCATAATGGTGTTGATAAAGAAATTGCCGATAGTCTCCACCCCTCTGAGCGGGAGGACGGTCAGGCACTGGCAGACAGTGGTCTTGATGAGGATCACAACTGGCAGCAACAGTATGAAAACATCCCAGCCACACGATTTCAAGTGTTTCCGCCGATTAATAAGCGCCCTGGCATGTCCCGTGCTGGTTCCAGCATTGCGAGGCCTATCACGTTACCACGTGCTTCTTCTACCGTCGTCCGTACGCCAGCGCCACGACCTCGACCTCGTGCGCGACGATCCACAGGCGGTAGTGTACGGAAGTCGACACAGAAAAGGACCAGCACTTCCAGACGCAAGACTGGGGGGACGGGGAGAGGCCCTGGGCGGTGGCCTAAAGGAACGAAGAAGAGCGATTATGGCAACGCGGATAGTGGTCCTGGTCTACCCCCTTCTTGGATTGAAAAGCAGAAGCACAAGCCAGGATCCGTAACCGTCGGCGGTGGGGATGAAGAGAACGAGATGCACGACACAGTCCAAGTGCAGGTCAGCGAGACCAAGGTGAAGAAGGGCAAACAAGTGGAAACGATTTCAGCCAGGTTCGAAGTCAGAGGGAGCGAGGCATATAGCGGAAGTGCTGTCCAGTCAAGTGCCTCTAGCACGAACGGGGACAAGCCCAACGGAGGACTCGATGGTTCTGCTGGTGGCGAAGATATCACGCTAGATCAAGCTGAGGAGTATGAAGACGTGGATGCTCCGGGCGAAGAAGAGTGATGATGGCACATATTGTGCCCTGATTTGTAGATCATGTATAATACTCACAGAGAACTCGTGGCGTACGGGGCGTAGAAAGTGATGATCATGGAACTTCTGGTATGCTCTCGAGAGCCTTGGCGTTAAGGGGCCGATAGCGATTACCTGAGATACCTGAGATACCTAGAGCAAATCCAAATACTTACTTACGGAACAATGCTGTACCGATAAGTTGATAATCTTATGCTACTTTTACTACTGCTACATGGCAAAGTGCGCGCAATCAGAATCTGTGTGAGCTTCAGTAAATGTCATATAACCCTGTCCTAGAGTGGGTAGCTGCAATTTTGTCATTCTACCGTAGGTATCTCCTACCTAACTAGAAGGGGCCACCCCTTGCAACGTTGGAGAGACTTGGGTGGTGTTGCAACAACCCCCTAATGCTCTCTGTTTCAGCCCTCCGGAGCGCGCTAAAAAACACAGGCACAGGTGCAGGCTAATTTAAACGCTTCTGTGTCCTCTCCGACAAGCTTACCTATTCACTTACTTACCTGGGTATCTGCAATACTTAATTCCTCTCGACGAAAGCTGCAGGTTGAACCGCAGTCGGAACTCATCATCGCGTTCGACTGTCATCATTGATGGAATCGCGCCCATCATCACACCATGAATATGCTCTCTGGATTGAGGTGATAGTACGTAGAAGGCCAGTAGCACGGCGCGTTCTCGGCTCCGGCCATCGCAACCCGGCACCTCAGGCCAATTTACAGCCGCACATGTGATCAATCATGTTTCTAGCGCGGATTTCACTGCTCTTGCAGTCACTTGTCCTATTATCATGGCTTACATCGCCTACTCTTGCGTACACGGCGCTCTCAGATCATTTTCTCAAACTCGTGCCCTCGGGCGGCGATGACTTCGACATTGACACCGGCAAGCTCCTGGCCCCGATACTGATTCCGCGGGTGCCCGGAACACCTGGCCAGGTCGCTGCCCAGGAGCACTTCGTCAATTTCTTCCGCAGCGAGCTCCCGAGCTGGAGCATCGAGTGGTTCAACTCGACTGGAAAGACGCCGGTCACCGGCGATCACGAAATTCCATTTCAGAATCTGCTGTTCAAGCGCGAGCCGCCTTGGGTCGAAGAGGGACAGAGCAATCTCCTTACCCTCGTTGCCCATTATGACAGCAAAATCTCGCCCGAGGGCTTCATCGGGGCCACAGATAGTGCCGTGCCGTGCGCCATCTTGATGCACGTAGCGCGCTCCATCGACCGTTTTGTCACGCAGATGCATGACGAGATGAACGCACTAGGCGAGGGAGGTACTGTCCCTATGGATATGGGGATCCAAATTTTGTTACTAGATGGAGAGGAGGCATTTTTGCAGTGGACGGCAACCGACTCACTTTATGGAGCTAGGTATGACATGCATCCCCTCCCCATCATCATTCATTGCCTTTCAATAATTCCTACCAGAATTCAGGCGTCAGCCGAACGAATATTCAACTAACAAACGCACACAGAGCCCTCGCAGAACATTGGGAGAGTTCCTTTCACCCAGCTAACTCATTCTACAAGAATCCTCTGGACCAGATCAGCATGTTTGTGTTGTTGGATCTTCTCGGATCTGCCAACCCTACTGTGCCGTCCTCTTTCCTCCCAACACACTGGGCATATCGCGCGATGGGTAACGTCGAGCAACGCATGCGCCAACTCAATCTGCTTGAATCCAAACCAAAGGGGCCATTTTTACCGGATGCTGAGAAGGAAGCTGCGAAGTTTGGTCGTGGCATGGTTGAAGACGACCATATCCCCTTCATGCACCGCGGTGTACCTATACTGCATTTGATCGCAACACCGTTTCCGACTGTCTGGCATACGATGAACGACGACGGCGCACATCTCGATATGCCCACTGTCCGTGACTGGGCGCGCATCGTAACCGCATTCACTCTAGAGTGGTTAGATATGATGGAGGTTGAGCCAAAGGACGACAGCCCCAAGAATGCATAATTGGGACGTTTCATTTTCTAAATGTCGCTTGCTTTGGTGTTTCACATTTGGCGATCTTAGCGGGAATCAGATATCACTTGAGAATCGGCGTTTAGGTCAAATATACAGAAAGCCAATTACACTTTTTTTTTAATGATGGGACTGTGCAATTTCTTTTTCTTCACTTTGAAAAACCAACACGATTCCCTATATTTTAGTTTCTGCATAGCTATGGTTCAGCAATGAGAGAGCGCGCGTGGCCACCACGGCAAGATGTGGCTAAGGGGCTATCGGATCGCATGTGAAACGGGTCAATGCTCGTTTTCCACGCTTGATCATGGCCCGTTAAGACACCTGCCGGTTTGTAATCCTTGACCGATGAGACGGTAAACTTGTGACCTCCAGACCGATAATGGGTGTACTATAACACATGCGAGACTGATATCTGAGATCGCAGCTTTGCTCGTAGATCTAAAAGATTTACCGGGTTCCATCAGTCTTGAAAAATCTATTTACACAGAGTATCCGGCACCTGAATCAGCCAGACCGCTAAATAGTCCGTTCCTAGCACTATATCTTCCGAGCGCCTGATTGGGGTGGGCTAGGTATTATTCGCAGAACAGCCATCTGGATACTGCCCTGATCTCTGTGCCCACCTATTTACCTGGTTTTCCAAAGAGAGACACAAGATCTTCTATAGCATTATATACTTAGGTGTTACCTATCTACATACTTACATGCGTACTTGAGCTACCATTAGGTGGTATTCTAAAGTTTAGGTGGGGAGTGTCAGATGCTTTTGCGCTTGCGCGTCGTTGAAGGCTTTGGCCACTTGTACCACTAATGAAAATCTTTGCTTCGGTCTGAGCCCATCAAACTCCGGGGCTCTGGGTATTCCGTCTAAAAGTGGCAAAGCATAGTTAACCGTGCGGTTCGCCGCTCACTGCACTTATAACAGTGGTATCAGGATGGTAGATTACTTACTTACTCAGTAGGTGCAATCCAGTACACATGCCGAATTCAAGGTGACCATGATGATGTCTATGCGCTACTCGTATACCCACACACAGTAGGTACCCTCCTTACCAGGTACACCGACGCACAGCCGATATCCCGTAACCCATACCGTTATACTTCAAATGTGCTACGGTGTTATTGCCCGGCAAACGAAGACATCTCGCGTCGCCTTTGCGTTCTCTGTGCCAAGCTATATACATAGTTGTGGCACTCCTCTATTCGCTGCCCACCGGCCTATACCTACTTGCCTACCTTGAATCGATGCTCACCTAGCTTCTCTAACCAAATTATCCTATAGTATACCTACTTAGGTAGTTACTCTAAGTCCTTACTGGTAGGTACTGTCTGAGAAGTTGTTGAAGATTGGGTAAAACAAAAAGGAATATGTCCATTGTCTGTTAGATGTACCTAAGTACTATGTAGGTAGTTAGGTGAGTATGTACTTGAGGACGTTTTAGGTACCTCTGAGATACCATAGGTTTTATCGTCCTGAATCGGAATGGGAATCCAACCTGAGCCACGCCGCTTTTAGCCTGAGCCTGAGCCTGTGTCCTGTGTCCTGTGTCCTGTGTCCGGCGTTACAGACATCGCCATGGCATCAGCGTTGTGCTTCCGATTTTCCGCCTCGGTTGCTGACATATGTTATCCCGCGATAGCTTCCTCTTCTTCTATTATGTCCTGCATGTCGAGTTCGATCACTGGTTCCGCATAGACGCTACCCATGTGTTCGTCGCTGAGCTGGTTCTGCCTCAGATATTCCTTGTGGCAGCTTTTCCTATTGGTTTCCAGCTAGACCCTCGTCTTTCGCTGGATTTGGCCGTTAATCTTCACAGTGGTTGCCGGGCAGTTCGTGTGGCCAGCCTGATAGGGCCCATGATAGTTGGCGCATTTCTGAGGCGCATTACACTCTCCAGCCCTGTTCTGACGCTCCGGTTTATGAAACACTATCGAAAGATATAGAATCTCTCCAGAGATTCTATATCACCATGTAACTGATCATGTCTTTTATCTTTTTTCCCTTCCTCGTCTCTCGTTTTATGCTCTACACCCAGTGCATAGGATAGCTGTAACGAGGGCTAACGAGGCTATTCAGACTGGCTGGAAGATGTAACTAGTCAGTCAGGGTAATCTTCAGAACGCCTTCGAAGCTGACTCAGCAGCGCACACCTGTATATAGGTCAACGTCAGTCAGAAAGGCTGCAGGGCGTCTTTTTCAGTGTTAGAGAATAGACCTTTTGGAGCCATATATAGAGCCCTGTAGGTGGCCGTCACAATAGCAATATCAGTGTCAATCCCTAAACCTGTCAGTATCCGTTCGTGTCCGCCTGGACAAGGAGGATACGTGCCCAACGTGTAGATCTGTAGAAACAACCGCACACCTAATTCTTACCTGTAAAAGGTATGCGAAGGAAATAGAAACGATGAGAAGGAAGATTAAGAATGTTGTCCACTCTCTTCAGGTGCTTTTCGGTACGACATTGGGAAAGGAGGCGCTGCTGGCCTTTCTCCAGGCAACGGAACTATGCACAAGAGAGTGGTCACTTTCTAATAACTCAGGACTATGAAATATGATAGAGACAAGAAAAGGATGGCAGAACAAGAGCAGATATTAAACTACAGGGATGATATTTTACAGGAAGAACTTTTATTTACTTAGTTCGTTTGAGCTCACGTACCACCCCCGAAGGGCTCTATGCGTCTAATGAGAGAGCTAAAAACAACATATATGCATCATTTGATCCGACGATCATCAAAATAATGCCCTATGGGAAGCACCGAATACCATTTCAACGCCAATACTCCTGGCTACCATGAAGCCGAGAATAAGTATTGCAGCACCTCCCTGCAGATGCTGATTTCATATCCTCGACAGTGCAAAGCGCAGAAAATTATGCCAGACCTTCACTTCATCTACCGGGTTTATGATTTTTTGTAAGTATTCTTGCTTCCATTCCGGCTCATAATCATAATAGAAGCGGTCGTCTGGCACATTGATGTGTCGTGCCTTGCAATACTCCCAATACGCAGGATACCATCCAGCCTGGCCCCAGTCGATAATAGCTGCTAAGTCCGGACTGTTTCTCCTCACGAGAATGTTGCACGCGACGAGGTCGTTATGCGTGAACACGACGGGTCCGGGATTTGCAACATTGATGTCCAGTGCCGCCTGAAACTGCTTGACTGCGTCTACACCGTGGAAAGGACCCATGACTTGTTCATTCATCGTAAAGAAGCGATCTGTTAGTGGTTGCTTGGGTATACTTCCTAATTCACAGGTCAGCCATTTTAGCCAAAAGTAATATAAAATGTTGCATGCATACATGTTCGTTACTCACCAATATAGCAAGTGCCTTCGTCCTGCCTCAAGTTACGCCACGCAGATACCGCTGACCGCAGTTCGCCACAGATAGCCAGCCGTTCTTGCGTCGTCATGCATGGCCACCTCTCGCTCAATGGGTCTGCATCGACTAAAGACATGTACAAGAATGTCTGACCTTGGTCCTGAGCCCACCCAAACACTTCGGGGACATCTACAGTGCCTTGTAGTTTCTCACGTATCCAGACCTGGGTCCGGCCCTCCGTTACCGTCACGCGAGTTCCGTACTTCACAAAAAGACCCAGAGCTTCAATCTTGACGGGAGGCGGCCAATCAAAGCTGACTGCACCACCGTTTCTGCCGTTCTTCTCGTTTAAAGCACGGATTTGAGCCGGTGTCGGCAACGAAGCGGCTCGTTTCTCGCGGAAGAAACTCGTGTCCAGGAAGGTTTCCATGTTGTTTGAATCGAAGATGAGAAGAAAAACCAAAGATTTTCCGGATAGTGAAGAGGTAAACAAGGAAAAGAAAGATTCTCAAGAATCATGAAGTGATTGCTTCGTTTGGCCAAATTCCGGTTGAGTGTTGGCTTACACAGGCGACAGTCCACTTTATTTGACATCCATCTAGTTGACGGTTAAAACCTAACGGTTTGAGTACCATTTCGCTCTGCAATAAATGTAGCGACTGATACTAGTAGTAAATGGCTGAGCTGAACCTGAGAAAAAGCGGCAAGCGCGCTAAACCTAATTTGTTATATACTTGGCATTTGGTAGAACTCCGCAAGAACAAGGCACCTACTTTTTTCTACTGCGTGCACCTGCTGCAACTGCACCTGGCGACAAACATAGTGAGCCGCGCTATTCCAAATTTACCCAGATATACCGCCAAAACCAGTTGCCAAGCCCAGCATTACGTTGTTGTCGCTCTCGGCCTCTCCACTAGGTAAACCAACTCCCTACTCCCTGCGTAGCACTAACCAGCAGATGGCTTGGCACTGGGCCGTCTCCCCTCCTAACTTCATCACCATCATTCATTCAATTCATCTCTTCGATCATTAACTCAATTTCGTCAAGTCGACAACGCCCTACTAATCCAACCATTCCCGTCCGGCCTTTTCTGTCGCTACCGGAGCCACGCCGTGCCCCATCCACGCCGCCCTATACGTCCCCCTTACAGAGTGTTCGCCTAAAGAGCTTTATCCAATCGAATCCAGCCATCCGTCGCCTGACCACCGCTGCGCCCGACCTCCTCCCCAACCACGGACCTCATCCACGCCAGTGGATTGCGCATTCATCGCGCCAACCCACGCATCCCCCGATCGCTGTCGGGCTCTCTCCTTTGATTATATACGCTTGACGAGGTGCGATCGTGCAACTACTAGTATCTTAGAGGTCACCCTTTTTGCCGTCCTCCGCAGACAACACCGGCAAGATGTCGAAGGTAATGAGAAGCGTCAAAAATGTCACCAAGGGGTATTCTAGTGTTCAGGTCAAGGTTCGCGAAGGTTAGTCTACTTGCGCTACCCCGCGATCGACTATAGGAATTGAAGCCGTGTATGCTAATGGCTATATATCCTTCAGCCACAAGTAACGACCCATGGGGCCCAACCGGTACTCAGATGAGCGAGATTGCTCAAATGACGTACAATTCGTATGTTACCACGGCACTGTGCACCCAGTGATCAATTCGATTGGCCTAACGCTTTCACAGATCGACCGAGTTCTACGATATAGTTGATATGCTCGACAAACGATTGAATGACAAGGGCAAGAATTGGAGACACGTTCTGAAGGCCTTGAAAGTTCTCGATTACTGTTTGCATGAAGGCTCGGAATTAGTTGTGACATGGGCCCGGAAAAATATCTATGTCATCAAGACGTTGCGAGAGTTTGTCTATATTGATGAAGAAGGCCGAGACGTGGGTCAGAACGGTGTGTTTCCCCCGATGCATACGCCATGTGTTGTTTACTAACGACAGCAGTGCGTGTCGCGGCGAAGGAGCTTACAGCCTTAATTCTCGACGAAGAAAGGCTGCGCGCGGAGCGAAGCGATAGGAAGACGTGGAAGTCTCGAGTCACCGGTATTGAGGAATTCGCCCCGGTCACAGTTCCTGGAAGCAGTCAGCGACAGAATCGTCCCGCTCAACGACACAATAACGACGAGGAGGACGCCGAGTACAGACTAGCTATTGAAGCTAGCAAATACCAAGAAGAGGAGGATAGGCGGAAACGCGAAGGTCGCCAAACAGGCACTGCCGACGATGACGACGATCTTGCAAAGGCGATCAAGCTTAGCAGAGAAGAAGATGAACGTCGGAAACGAGAGTTAGAAGAAAGTAACGCCTCTTCACTCTTTGACCTTGGCGACCCTACACCGAGTGCCCAGCCTCAACCCACTGGTATGAATATGGGCTACCAACAGGGTAATAATGTTGATTGGTTAGGAAACCCGATTGACCAAAGTCAATTTGTGCAACCACAGCCGACGGGATTTGTTAACAACACTTACACGGGTTATCCTAATAACAACGGCTACTCAAACGGGTTTGGGCAGCAACCTACCGGCATGTATGATCCTTATGGCCAGCAAAACCAGCCCCAGCCTTTCCAGATGCAGCCAACTGGATACAACCCCTACGCGCAGCAGGCGTTCCAGCCGCAACCAACTTCATCCCCCGAACCAGTTGCCCAGCCAGGGAGCAATAACCCCTGGGCAAGCAATAACAACACTCACCTAGGAGTCCAGTCGCCTATACAGCCAATGCAAACCGGCTCGAATAATCCATTCGCTTCCTCACCTTTCGCGCGACCAAGTACCGCCAAAGCTCCTTCCATGCCTACCCTCAATACACTCCAGAGTCTCCCGGAGCAGAAGACATTGCAAACATATACACCACCACCCCAGCCTACATTCCAGTCTCCTACTACACCACATCAGCAGCAGCAGCAGCAGCAGTCTCTAAGGCCTATGACCGATCATGAGCAAAAACTGAACGCTCTCCTGGCCAGCGGTGACGGTATGGACACCTTTGGAAATACTGGTGACCTGCGAATTCCTGCCCAGCACACAGCACCGGGCACATTCGTGAACTCAGCTGGTGCTGGCGCACAGAAACTTACAGCCGAAGCTACTGGTAACAACCCGTTCTTGAGGACACAATACACCGGTATGCCTCAGGCGTCATATGGCCAACAACAAATGCCAGCCGCCACCGGCCCTGCAATGATGGGCATGAACGGCTACGGGGCCGGGAACAATCCGTTCGCTGCCCGCCCGCAGCAACAACACAACCAACAGGGGCAAGACCTGATACAATTCTAGACTTCTTCATAGTCACGCAATTATGCGCTGGGTGTGTCTGATTCTTCATTGTCGGCGCCTCATTATACCTTCAACTTAAAAGGATGAGAGTCGAAGCCCTAGTGGAACTTGACCGACTATAAACTTTCTACCTTTTTAGCTATGGGTTTGTCGGAAGAGAGCCTGTCCTTAGGCAAGCTGTATTCGGCGTGTCTTATTTTGAATTGATACCTATCTGGGATGAGTGGCGGCAGCTCATTAGTACAAGACGAAGGAAATCCGGAGAGACCATGAGGGGCCGAGGGAAGAGAAACCATGGTATATACGGAAAAGAGGATGTCGAGTTGTACAGTAGGGCAGCACGATACCAATCTACTACAACTTCATCCAGCCTACAGGGACTACGTCCACTCTGTTCTGCTTTGTAGAAGTCACATAGAGAGAAGCAAGTGAGTAGGGGGGTGAATGGTCACTACACGGGACAAAAATTTTCCTTCTTTTGATACCTTTGCACATAGTCGACAGTTTATTGAGAGCTCTCATGCTATTCACTTAACCAACGTGGTTAACCAGGTAGACACTATCTATCTACACTATATAAACCTATCAGAGGAGGAGGATACTGCGGTGTTTTAGACATGACGGAAGCTGTATTGTAGCTCCTACTACTTTGGATTATGGTATTAGTATACGCAAAAAAGGGGCGAGGCGCTTGTGTATATACAACGTTGAAAGTCAGTTCCTTCGCTCATTGTCGTTACTCATGATTTTGCCTTCTTTGCAAGTTTCTCTTGCTAGGCTGCTTGGTGGGTGCCAGCTGGCTGGGACGAGGATAGGATTTTCGTCCCTCTGAATTCGATATATATTCATCCAGACTTGGTCTTTCTTGGGTATATGCCAGGTACTTGCTCGCGGATGCTGGCGAAGTCGGCTTAGCTTGGCCCAGATTCCTCGGCATACCACTGTTTCTGTCGAGGAGTTGTTCAGCTGGCAACTGCAGGCATCAGTAGCCCCTATGTCTCTCCGGCGCGTCTCCTTCATCTATCTCTCGACTTGCCGCTTAATTTGGGATCTGGTGAGCCTTTGGGTTTGAACTCAGCCATGCTCCGCGGAGATCACAAGCCGAGGAGTTCTTGCTTTAGCGTTCTTTATTGCATCTCAGGGCAGTGGTCTCCTGGTCACCTATCGAGAAAGATGCCCACGAACTCTTCGCGACTTACGCCGCCTTTGCCCTCGACGTCGAACTGCTCGATCATACTATGAATTTCGTTCTCCGGCACATCTTCGTTCAGCTCCTTGACTACTGTGCGCAGATCGTCTACCGTGATCATGCCCTTGGTGCCCTTGTCGAATAACATGAACGTCTTAAGCAGCTCCTCGCGCGGGTCCCGCGCTGCTATGTACTTGGCGGCAATGCTCTGGAATCCTTCGCGCGATAGCCTCAGGTCGACGACGCTGGGAGAGGTGGCTGGCGGGGGTTGCCCAGGCATGGACGGTAATGGCGTCCAATTGGGTTTGGGATGGGCTGCTGACTTGAAAGAGGTGATCAGATCTGGACGCGACAAGTTACTGAAGCCGAGTGCCTGAAGCGCGTAGCGAAACTCGGAGAAGTCGAGTTGGTCATCTTTGTTCATGTCGAAAAGATGGAACTGCACGAGTTGAGGGTGGTTAGTCCTTTGGTCCAGTCCCTTCGTTTCGCACCACGATATATGCTAGTATGAGGGTAGTGTCGCGGCTACTTACACAATCGTTGATTTCGCTTTTATGCTCGTCGCTTATTTGATCCCACGGGTCCGCGTGTTCGGGGTTCCGCACTGCGCCGGTGAAGCGCGTGCTGGATCGCGAAGGCCCCGCGCGTATCGATGCGCCGTGCATACCTGACCCGGCATATTCGTTCATACTCGCCCCAGCATAGTTGGTCATCCCCGATGCCATCATGTTTTCAGAGCCCCGCGAAAGCAGCTTCGCGAGACTGTTCTTCACTCGCGGTCTAGATAGATAGCAGGCGCGATAGTCGAGGTAACGCGATTTGGAAAATGCAGTCTATAGCACTAGCGCGTAGATTTTGTTGATATTAAGGGAGAGCCAGCAGTTGATCGAAGCGCTGGAAACACGTTCGAGCGTCGGGCCAAGGGAGAAACAGGGTCTCGCGGTTGTGTGGTATTAATTACAGAGTCGACAAAGGAGGTTGTTCAAAGCGGCGCTTAGAGCTTTCGTCCGCGGGCAATTAGTTGGCTGGGCGATGTCGCAAGCAATTGGAAGTTATCCAGTCAGTCAGGTCAGTAGTGGGCGCGGTGTCTTCGTAGGGGATGTTGTTCAAAGTCTAATGAAGCAATGGCCATAGCGGTCGCGACGAGGATGTTAGAATTGTTCGAATCAATGTTCAAGTTAGACGGACAGGCTAGAAGCAAGCAAGCAATCGTGCATGTGCATGTGTGGTGTAGTAGTGGTGGTAGTATTATGGTATCGTGAAGGATGGCCCCGAACAACTACCTCACGCGCGCGTGTTTTTGCGACTGGAGCGCGCGAGAGCTCGGGAATGAGTGGCTGGGACTAGCTGCAAGCTGTGCTTCTGTCGATTAGGTACTTCTTAGGTTGGATGGACCCACCAGGCCAGAGCGCGTCCGGGGGGTTCCAGGTCTGGTTTTTTTTTCTTCCCCTTCTTCTTCTGACACATACCTATGTAGGTTCTCGCATAAGAGCAGATACTTTCCAGGGACGTGCTTACCGCGTCTTCACGCCCTAAACACTCATTGGACCGACCTTTACTGCTTCACCTATCATATGGCACCCGCCTATATAGGTAAGCATACCATATTACACCTGACTACGCAGGTAAACTCCAGACCTGTGTGCATATACATCTTTATATATGGATGCACATGATCTTACCTAGGTACTTCCATGAGGGCAAGCTTGTTCGCAGTAAGCTACACCTTATGTAAAGAATTAGGTATGAGCATTATTAGGTTGTGCATTAGGAGCCGGGAGAGTGTTGCAATTGGTTGGCAGTGTTAGGCAGCAATCGCGAAGTATGCCTTGCTTAACAATCATCCATGATAGGAAGCAGCACAGGTGCTAAAAAGTCGTCTATAAAAGATGGTCTATTACCTCTGATACCCAGCTTCTGCCCTTCCTCCCGGTTGTGGGGTTTTCGCTTGAGACTGAGAAGAAGATTCCACACACATTCATCGCATCGTACGTATCTCGCCTTAGGTACTTAGACCTCCCTAATTATCAAGCTGCAGTTCTTGTCGTGCATTCGTGACTCGGTGCCAATGCTTGACGGCTGGTGCAGCCTGACAATATTACCTATTGAGTGACAACTCGCGCGTGCTCTGTCGTGTGTACCTACGTACCTACCCTATGAACTCGTAGTGGAGACTTTATACAGTAGGCGCGCCATTCCTAGGCCACAGTCGAGAAGCTTGGACCATTTTGACCAGCTTGTGCTACCATAAGGAGGTAGTTCATTGGTAGCAGTCAGTACAGCAGAGAAAGTCTCTTTGTCCGGCCGTGACCCCGACCCGCCATTTCCCTTTTGACTACACCAGAATTTGTTAGGCGGCCCGCACAGCGCCTTTCTCTTCCACAAGACGCAAGCCAGCCCAGCCCCCAGCTGTTTCTACCTATCGTCTACTTACCTACTTACCTCTCTAGCCCCGTCGCGGGAATTCGCAAACAATCTGCTTCCTCTCTCCCAGAGCTCCTTGCCTTAGCTGCTTATTGCTGCTACTACCTACATCATCATCACCGGCACACCACCACCTACCTCCCCTTCACCCCAAGGCACAACCATCCTTCTTTTCCCGCTTTTTCTTTTAGTGTTCTTCATTTCTTCCCATCATTTGACTAATTCATCTACACTATTCAATTCCGTCGGTTCTATTTGCGCAACTCACTACCGCTGCGATTTTGACAGCAAAAAAAAAAAGTTGAGCATCGCACCCCCGGCTCCCGCGTGGCAAGTCACAAGCAGCCCGTCTCCTCTATCCCCCAAACTCGCGGGCTCCCCCTTTCGACTCGTCTACGATCAGCGACGTCAGCTATTCTCATCCATGTCTCCTTCGACCTGGTTGTATTAACGCACCTCAACCTTGCTCACGCGTCAGACGCGCCAACTGACAACCTTCCCCGACGCGTGCCGTTCACTCGTCATAACCGGGCACCATGTCTGCGTTCGGTGGCGGCTTCGGTAGCGGCGGCGGCTTTGGCAGCACCAATAATAACAACACCACCTCTAGTGGATTTGGTGGCTTTGGCAGCTCCAACAACAACACAGGTTCAGGTATGTCCGAACTTTTCTTGCCGAGCCTGATTTCCCCCTGGATCCTTTCCGACTAAAACATTGCACTACAGCATTTGGCTCGAACCCCGGCAACACCACAGGCGGCTTCGGCTCTGGCACCACCGGTAGCGGCGGTCTCTTCGGTTCTGGAGGCACTTCAAGCTTTGGGTCAGGCGCGACGGGTACGGTCGACTACTTCCACCACGACTTCTTCCGTCTTTTCACTGTCCGATTTCTAGCGATGCCCTAACTAACATCCTTCTTTAGGCGGATTTGGATCCGGCAACACCACAAGCGCATTTGGTGCCAAACCTGGAGGCTTTGGAAGCACCTCAACCGCGGGTGGCGGCTTATTTGGTAGTTCTACCACAGCGACATCTGGTGGCGGTTTCGGCGGGTTTGGCTCAACCAATACGAACAATGCGTCGACATCGAGTCCTTTCGGCGGCGGGACAGGATCGTCACTTTTCGGCAGCAGTGCCAACAATAAGCCTGCTTTCGGATCGACCACAACCGGCAATTCGAGCGGTCTCTTCGGTAGTGGCAACACCGCTACACCTTCTACGTTCGGAAGTTTCGGCAACACAACCAACAATGCGTCCAGTGCTGCTGTAGGTGATCCGCCCGGCACTGCCAATGTGACCAACTTTCAGCCTTTGGTGGAAAAGGAGAGCGCAGGGAGCGCGGCTCAGAATTCCTTCCAGAATATCTTGTTCCAGGACGCCTACAAGAAATGGTCGGCAGAAGAACTACGGCTTGCAGACTATGCTGCCGGTCGCCGCTACGGCGGTGCTTCGGGAAGCAATACCTTCGGCGTCGGATCTGGCTTCGGTGGAGGCTTCGGTACTAACAATCAAACTACCAGCACGGCCTTCGGCAGTTCGGCTCCAAATACCACTGGGAGTGGTATTTTTGGCAGTAGCCCCTCGACAGGCGGTGCATTCGGCGCAACCAACACAGGCACTAGTGCCTTCGGTTCTAATGCTGGCACTGGCGGTGGTTTGTTCGGAAATAAACCTGCCACTACTGGTGGCCTATTCGGTAGTTCTACAGCAACGTCACAACCAGCTCAATCTGGCGGCCTTTTCGGAACTTCTGGAACTTCTGGAACGGGTGGCTTTGGTACTAATACCGGCACGGGTACAAGTGGATTCGGCTCAGCAAACACGACTGCGGGAGGTGGACTGTTTGGCGCAAGTAATCAGAATAAGCCAGGATTTAGTTTCGGGAATGCTGCTGCCGCGAACACCGGTGGATTTGGTAGCAGCACCAACAATGCTTTTGGCAGTACCAATAACCAAAGCGGTGGTCTCTTTGGGAACGCCGCCAACAACAATAACACCCCCAGCACCGGCGGAGGCTTGTTTGGAAACGCCAATCAACAGACTACAAGTGCTTTCGGCAATACCGGCGGTTTTGGCACACAGAATCAGCAACAGCAGACTGGAGGTTTATTTGGTAACCAGCAGAAGCCAGCAGGTACAGGCTTATTCGGCAACACCAGCACTCCCAGTAACACCGGTGGTGCACTATTTGGGAACAGTACCAACAATACAAGCGCTTTTGGTTCCAGCAATACCCAGGCTGGAGGTGGTGGCCTTTTCGGTAATAAGCCTGCCACAGGATCCACTGGGCTATTTGGTAATGCCGGGGCCACACAACCCGCTAACACAGGTGGACTATTTGGTACGTTGGGACAGAACCAAAATCAGCAGCAACAACCGCAACAGAGCGGTGGGCTATTCGGATCTCTCAACACGAACCAGCAGAAGCCAGGCCTGTTTGGAACGGCCCCGCAGGCAGGAGGGAGCTTGTTCGGCACACCTAATGCACAGCAAGGATCAGCTTTTGGGTCTTCCACGGCACAGCAGCCCCAGAACAGTACAATGGGAGGCTCCCTGTTTGGAAGTCTACAAGGGTCCCAGTCCAATACGCCGTCATTGACAGCGAGCATCACTGACCCTAACGCATACGGTTCACTATTCGCGAACTTTGGTAACAACGAAGCTGTGAATCCCGGCCCGCTTGCTACGCCAACAAATAAAAAGCAATCTAGGCGGCCATCGATTTTGCCTTATTACAGGCTTCACCCTTCATCTGCCTCCAAGTTCGTCACTCCCCAGAAGCGTGGTTATGGATTCACATATAGTACATATGGTACACCAAATAGTCCTTCAAGTGTGGCTAGCACGCCTGGTGCATTGTCACAGAGTCTGCTGGCCGGAAGCTTATCTCGAAATCTCGGAAAGAGCGTGTCGACAAGCAATTTGCGACGTAGTTTTAACGTTGAAGATAGCGTCCTGGTCCCCGGTGCGTTCTCGGCCAGTTCAGGACCCAAGACATACAATACCGGCAGCGTAAAGAAACTTATTATCAACAAGGACCTTCGTAGCGATCTCTTCTCCACTCCCACTAAGGAAAAGTCGGCCCCGGAAACTCCAAATACCGCTCGTAAATTGACGAAGCGAGTCAGTTTTGACACAAGCACCGTCCAAGCGATTGAAGATGGAAAAGTTATAAATGGGTCACCTGGTTCGACTCCCAGTGCCGAGCAACTTGGATACCTGAGGCCCAAGAACACAAATGGCGTGAATGGGGCCAAATCTGACTCTACCTCATCGCCACCCGAAATGGAACAAGTCAAAGGCAATGAGCTGGCGATCGTACATGAGGATGAAGCTCCCTCGCCTCCAGCAGCTAATTCCAAAGCTCTTCGCGATGGTGAACCGGGTCAGTACTGGATGTCTCCTACGAAAGAGGAGATTGAGAGTCTGAACAGAGTTCAACGCCAGAAAGTCGCAAATTTCACCGTAGGGCGTGAAAACGTTGGCTACGTCAAATTCAAGGTACCCGTGGATCTAACGCCGATCGAGCTCGACACTATTTATGATAATATTGTCGTTCTGACGCCTCGCTCTGCAACGGTCTATCCCAACCCTGGCAGTAAGCCTCCTGTTGGCAAAGGCTTGAACGTGCCAGCTCTCATCAACCTGGAAAATGCCTGGCCTCGTGCTTCAAGAACTGGTAAAGCGACTTCGATTACGAAACACATCCAGCGCCTTCAAAAAATTCCCGACACCAAGTTTGAGAAGTACAATGCGGAAACTGGCGAATGGACCTTCTCTGTCGAACATTTCACAACGTACGGTTTAGATGACAGCGACGATGAGGAGGATGCTGCGCCCGAAGCCTCGGCAGGAGACCTCGTCGTAGCTGAACCGGCATCGCCCGATGGATCTGATCAAGACGAGAGTCTAAACCGAACGTCAAGATATCTTCCTCCTCCAGGCGCTTTTGAGCCAAACGAGTATGACTATGATAGTGACGAACCTGAGATGGCGGAAGTCAAGGCACCCAGGTCGTCTTTTTTAGCTAATCGCTCCGTGGGTTCTGCGTCGCATGCGCTCGTTCCTTTGGATCAAGCCATGGCGGACGACGAATATGCGCTGTCTGAGGTGAATGATGATGCGAGTGATCACCTTGGGCACCATCTTGCCGCGGAGCACGATGAAGACTCGTTCAATGGGAGCCATTCAGATTTTGCCCACGAAACCCCCGCGGGTATTATGAGAGCAAGGATGCGTGCAATCAAGAGCTCGGCAACGCCAGTAAGAGTTCAGGTGGCAGCGGGTGATGATTGGATGGACATGCTCAGCAAGTCAATAAGCCCCCAGAAGCGTGACCGGGCGCTACTTAGGAGCATCCATGAGGCAGACAAACACCGCCCAGTAGTAGACACCACTGGAAAGGCCTCACCTACGAAGAAAAGAATCGTATCGGACAGTAAGGGTTTTGCCACCAGCATTGATTTGATGAATTCTCTGTTTGAGAAGGCAAAGGCTCCCGCAGAAAATCTCCAGGCCTCGGCTCGACCAGAAGGCGTCAAGGTCTGTTGTTACGTTCCCTATCCCAGCCTCACGGCTGACTGGTAAAAGAAGATGTGTAATTAGTAAATTAGGTACCCATATATTGACTGATTTGATTTGATACAGTGGCCATATAAACGTCTTACGAAACATATTGATGAAAGCGATATGAATCCTACGGATCGCACTTGGCATAATACAATGCGGCCTACTTGGGGTCCGGCTGGCACGCTCATTTTCTCTTCCACGCCAAACGCCGCCACATTCGGTCGGTCAGGTCGCGTGACGGAGAAGAACGGGTTAATGACTATCATGAAAGGAGGTGTCGTTTCCGAGAGTCAAGATATTCGTATCGCCAAATTTTCTAACGAGGTGAGGTCAACGATGATAAATGCTGTTGCAGTCGCTAACTTATTTTTTACCTAGATGTCCGCTAAGGCCATAGATACGCATTCAAAATTATCGCAGATCCACATCGTCGATGGTGTTCCAGCCGTAGAGTTGAAGCCAAGACTGAGCCTCAAGGATTTCTCTGTCACCAGTGGATCCAAGAACTCAGCTGAGGAACACGAGCGACTTGTGTGGGAGCTTGCTAGCATCCTATTTGACAATGTTAAAGTTCCCTTGGAACTACAGGCTGACCCCCAAGCCGCTGAGAGGCTCCGGCGTGATAGTCTCTCCCGGCTATGGGAATCTATGGTAGACGATCGCACGAACAAAGCGGTTGCCATGGCGCACACCCTCGAAGAAAAAGCATTGGCAGCTCTGGCCGGTCACCGTGTAGCTGAAGCATGCAAGTACCTCGTAGAAGGGAAGAATTTTCGTCTCGCAACCTTGGTCTCGTTGATTGGAACGAACGATGACTTAAAGAAAGATTTACGAGAACAGCTTCGAGAGTGGCAAGACGCCAATGTCTTATCCGAATTCTCGCAGCCCATTCGAGCTCTGTATGAGATGCTGAGCGGCAATGTATGTGCGTGTGAAGGCACTAAGGGGGCGCTAGAGGATCGCGCAGAGCCGTTCTTAATTTCGAACAGATTCGGTCTGAACTGGCAGCAGGCTTTCGGGTTGAGACTGTGGTATGCGATCTCCACCGAGAGCAGCATTGCCGAGGCCTACGTAAAATATAGGGAAGATGTTGAGCAGGACAAAGAACTACGCCCTGTTGTGTGGTATACCCAGCACGGAATACCGGCCATCTGGGACGATGCCCGCAAAGACGAACGAGAGGATCTTGTATGGGGCCTCTTGAAGCTATACTCGGACAGCCGAGCGGATCTTGAAGCTACTATCCGGCCAGAGAATTCTCAGCTGTCGCCGCTAGATTACCGTCTTTGTTGGCAACTCGGACAGGCACTTACATCTATTGGTCGTCTCTCGTTTGGAAAGAATGCTACCGAGAAGGCTGATGCGGCAACGATCTCCTTTGCTGCTCAGCTGGCAAACGAAGGCAGTTGGCTTGAGGCTGTTTTCGTCTTGCTGCACCTCACCGATCCAAACGCACGTGCCAGGGCTGTTCAGGATCACTTGTGCCGACATGCTGCTCTAATCGGAAACGATGACGCCACCGCGTTCAAGCGACTGACTATAGATTACAAGATCCCCACACAATGGATATGGCATTCAAAAGCATTGTACATGCGGAGTGTTAGAAAGGACGCTGTAGCCGAAGTGCGGTGCTTGCTCCGTGCCGAGTCTTGGGCTGAAGCTCACCAGACGTTTATCAAGGAGGTCGCCCCCAAAACCATCATTGAACAGGACTATGACGGCTTAGCCGACGTTCTTCAACAATTCGAAGGCCGCCATTCGCATGTTCCTGACTGGAACATTGGAGGCGAGATTTATAAGGCCTTTCTGCAGCTTATGGGCTGTCACCGTCGTGCCGAAGAACCATCTCAAGTGTTGGTCAATAGTTTACTTGAAGGTTTACCTGCAATGCATGGTAACTCACCGGAGGCTGGCGTAGTAGAATACGCAGCACTTACTGAAATGGCTGCTGAAGTCGCCAAGATAGTCGCCAGTATGGCCCAGGCCGGGGAGGTAAGCCAGCGCATCTTAACCGAAATTCTGAGCATTAACTAACTTTATTCAGTTGGGCCATGATAGGATCCTACATTTGCCGCTGACCGAAGATGTTTTACTGAAACACTCAAGAGATTTGGCATGGTCTCATTATAACAATATCATAGCGGGGCATTAGGAAAGCCCTACAAGCAGTTCCGATTCATGGGAGGTGTTGTCGGAATCGCCTGAGTCGGTGTGGTAGGAAGCTGTAACGCAGCGTACAAGCGGCATGTCAAGGGAGGAAGGCAATAATGAAATGTTACTAACATGGGCGCCTGCTATGGATGGACCCATGATTCTGTCCCGATCACGAGCTAACCCCGTCTCTACACCTTGGTTCAGATCAGAAAAGAGATAATATAGCGGGGTTAGCTACAAGTTTAGCAATTGGCACTTGAGCAGATCCCGATTCACACAAAACTGTGCATGATCTCACACTCGCTTCGCCGCCTTGTGGATCACAGTTTGTACAATACAGTAGATAGCATAAAATACCTAATTCGCATATCAACTTTACGAGGCCAATGTCGTGACGAATGCGTCTCATTAAAATGTTACAGGCGCTCGAATTATTTGCTTTTACCTTGAAATAGCATACAGTTCATTCATAGCATCTTAATTTATCTTCAGTTCAGTATATCCGGCTAGCAGAACGATGTTTACTCGTTTTAGCACAGCATTTACCTGCAACTATACAGGTATGTATGTCTATAGCTAGTTACCAAAGTCTATATGTTTTCTTTATAGATTTTGTAACCCCGCATACTTTGAATCATGACACATTGGACGTCAGACCACGTCATCGAAGTGATTATTTGTTATATTTAGCCAGGTGCGTAATGAATGACAGAAATTTTTTGTCGATGCTTCCGTATTGTTGTACGGGAGCCTGCATGACACCCGGTCACACCCGTTGAATTGCAACGGGCCTTCACAGTGGTATAATCACATTATATGTACGAAGCCGTACCATATAGGTCTGGGGTGCCGAAGCTATGCAGACTTAGCCTCCCGAGACATGGACCTTGATCTTCAAAGGGCTGGAAGAGAGTCTTCCCAATAGTTAAGGGGCTATGCAGTTATGGAATACTATTACCATAGCGAGTCTACCTCCTAGCTCTATATTCAGCCGTTAATGATACGTGTTCCGAGGTAGGCACTACGAGGACCATTACAGGAGCAGTATCGCCACCCTATTGGCGGGATTCTAGTTTTTTTGAGTCGGCTGTTTGGTGGTTGGCAGCTATCTATTCGTCTACGATTTGGAACGGGACAGAGAGGGAAAGGAGAAGATATCTCTATGTAGAGTGTCGTTTGTCTTCGCCAGTGTCAGGATCACGATATAGAAGGCAACGGAGATGACATATTGTGTTGTGTGTGAATCTCAGAATTACCAGCGGGAAAATCCCGCGATTTATCCCGATACTACATTTGCAAAATATGGACGATGTAAATGGACGTGATAAAACGCGAAAATATTATCGTATTAGCTACCATAACTAAGGGCTGGACTTGAGTACGAGCCTCTTTTATTGCCCGTGCTCCAAGCGTAGTCAATAGTGCATTGCTTGAGTTTGATTATGTTGGTGCTGTCCTACAAGCTTGATTTTCATGTTTGGGCCACGATCCATGGTGGGTTCTTTCAGTGGTTCGATCATACCATTGGCTGGAGGTGTTATTTGTGCGACAAATGATCAGATATATATCATCATCCACATGATAAGAGGAATTCCCAGAACAGGCAATGGGTCCCTATGCCGTCTAAATCTTGTATTTCTATCTCGGATAAGCTCTGGGCATCGTTAACGCCGCGTAAAGAAGCGTAGAAGCGTGTATGTATCCTTGGAGATGTCTTCGCATTTTGGCCCTTGCCTATACACATATATTCTTCGTGTACAGGAGCTTTGAGATAGGGCAATAGGTGAGAAACTTGCTACTCTATCCCAGTGAGACTATGTAGAGAGAGTTCCAAGAGCTCTTAAAGGTTGAACTTGACGGCACGGTATGGCTACTAGATGATAGATTATCATATTCACCCGGAATTGGAAACGCAACTGGTTAGTCGCTGTATGCCATGAAAGAACCGAGGTTACTACCTTCGTGCATACGCGATACACGTAGCATTCAGTAGTCACTAATCCAGACAAGGGCTCCAATCACAATAACCTTGCTGATACTAGTGCGTCATTAATGACCAGTTAACGATATCAATATATTTCGGCCGTAAGGGCCTGAACGCGAGCGATATATATTATATGACTGCCCTCGCACCGAAGTAGAGGACCCCCCAGACCTTGCACAGCATTGGCAGCTATTTTCAGGTCAAGTATGATTTAAAGCTTAACGTTGGCTTGTGGCATTATGACTCACGCCCTGCTTCCTGAAAATCAATTACAATGATATCAAACCTACGATGTGTGCTCGCGTGGCTAAGCAGATCGCAGTTACGGGACCCTAAACAACTCCCTATGCATATAATACATTAAATCGGTTCTCTTCACTTACGATGGTATTGGTATTAGAATAGTCCCAGAATATGTCCATATCCTATCTATATCATCGAGAAATGCATTTCCAGCCAAGAATACCACCTCGCTCTTCTCCTGCGTGAAAATCGCGGCATTATATGTAGCCCATGGCTAGTGCTGACCGAGAGGATGGCTGACCAAGGAATAACTAGAGCGCGACGGAAATATTTCCTCGCTTGTGAGGGTGACGTGGCCAGCGCATAGTATTTATTGGGTGGTGTTCTAATCTCCAATGAGCGATATTATCCATCGTCTCTTTCTATCGGAAAAAGTCGCGCGTTTCCGCGGCTTTCTTTCCTTAGAATTATCGTACGTTCCATTACATAATAACTCTTTTGATATGACTTTTAGGGGAACGGCCTAGAGTTGTAAATCGAGTTCTGGGCTAAATTCCATATTTCGTGATTGCCTATGTTATATAATTGAATTAAAGGATCCAAAATCTAAAGCTCTACTACAGGATCCATAAGCTGTGGTAGTGTAGTGGTTATCATTCTAGCCTTCCAAGCTTGAGACCGGCGTTCGATTCGCCGTCACAGCATCTTAAATCTTTTTTTCGAAGCCTTTCGGTTTTGGGTCTCTTAATTCTTTGCTAGCCGAAATACAGCACCTGCGCCCTACAATTTTGGTTAGCATTACAAGCAAAAAATAGCATTTCGCTGGCAACAGTGGTCTGTGTATTGGACTTCGCTTTACTGTAAAGGTTAGGAAACAACACGATAGTAATGCAAGCATAGCAGTATCTATTTATCTACTATTCATTTCCACTCATCGTGTAATGAGCCTAAATTCTGCTGGAGACAAAGGGAAATGGACCATCATTGGCCATACTAGTTTTTGGTCTTTAATTAGACTCGGTTACTGGATATTCTCATAAATCTTTGAGAGTAGTGATTTACCAAGTAAATAAGTAGAAAGTAGCAGACGACGACATGGTACAGGAAAGAGGCGAATTAACTTGAGCAGATAATGATGCGGTGACCCTGCATCGGCCACGGCGATACGTTCGGGGTCCTCAAGCAGTAAGAACTCCTCAGCTGAGGTTGAGTTCTAGGCAAACAATAGGTCGGAAATATAACCCTGCTCTCTCCTCAACCTACTGAGATTTGCACGTTGCTTTTACTCTACAGCCTGTAATCACAGAGTCGTCTCCGTCACTCTGCGTTGCATTCTTTGCAGTGATGAGTAAGAGGCTTGAGAGTCTCAGAACTTCGTATGTATTTGGACCGAGATCTAGGTCCACTGGTTAGCAAACAACTGGAAATAGTCAGTTATCACAGCATTGCCACTAAAAAAAGAAGGATGAGATGATGCTCAACCTACTTGTGCGACCACAAGAATATATATGTACTCCTTCCTCTACTTGGGCTGCAAGACCTTGACACTCGACTTTGGAACCTTGACCTTATGAAGTGCGGAGTACTATTAACACTTACTAGAATACGGGTATATGTTCCATAGGGTATCACCAACTATGTAGCAATCGATGTAGGAAAGAATACAGGTAAAATTCCCCTCTTTATTCCGCCTCGTCTTGTATCTCCCCAGGTAACAGCTCTCTCCCCACTCCATCCGCGACCTGCAATAACATGAGATACGAGAAAAGCTTCCTGCCATGTGAGATAGAATTAAAAGGAGAAGCAGGAGAACAATTCGTGTCGTAATATACTATCACAATATGAGGGAAAGGGAAATACAGGGAGCACGCTCCCTTTTACTACTTCATATGCGCCGAGAACTGGAATTTAGTTAGGTCCGGCCACCGAAACAAAAGCAAAAGTAAGTCTTAGCTAAACGTCAGTGAACACGGTTTCCCCCTTGCCTGGAGAGACAATCCAAAGCAAAGTTTCAGGTACACACCGCTAATTTGTTTGAATCACGTACCCTTATAAGTTCTGTTTTCGAATGTTTCCTTCCATTGTATTGCCGCAATTCTACTAAGTACGTACACATTAGAGACACAATCGTGCGCTCTGTTCTTCTCGGCTACCTCACACGTAGTATCAAGGAAACAACAACAACCTGATTCATAAACCTCGGTCCATGCACATCTCTCTGCTTGACGGCGTTAAGGAATTCAGAGCAGAAAACATTAAGTGAGGTCTTCGCCAATTAGACGCCGTACCTCGGAATTTTCTCTTTCCGCAGGGAAAGAAAACCAAATGCATGTTTCTTCCTACTGTGGTATATCATCTCAGACCGTCTGATTCTCATCTCGTAAAGAACAATTCTATTGCACCGGCTCATTTCTGATCTGGTGTGGCAAGAGAAACTCCATAAGAAAAGCCCTGGAAAACGTGGTTGCACAACGCGATTACCTCGTCCTCCTCAAAACCTCCCGTCATTCCCTCTGAATTTTACCGTTGGTTCTGTTTGTTTTTCCCTCTTTTAGTAAACCGCGGAAAATGCAGTGCTTTGCTCTTCCAGCGGTTGATTGATAGACGGACGATAGGGTATCTAAATCCTGCCCCGCTTTCATCTAGGGGCCTTGAGAAGTTAATTGCTCAGGCAGTGTAGCCCATTGTAGGTGGAACAGCGAGCGCAGAAACGTCCTGCTCAGGTAGATGGGGCTGCGAAGCCTCACAACAACTTTGTCCGTCATCGCCTAATAGAACATTCTTTTCTTTCTATGAAAAAGAACAAGAAGAAAGAGGAAGTATCAATCAGTAAGGCCAATGCTGGTCCTATCTCTGGTACACACGCGTCGAGAAACACGTAAATTCCCCACACATCAATAATGGACCAAACCCCCGCGGACCTCTTCCCCCAGGCTTTGGTGAAAAAAATGTACTCGGACATGTGTCACTGCGCTACTGGGATGGGACCGTAAAAAAGCGCCGAAACAGTCAATGTGGATCATCCAGACGGGTGTACGGGTGTTTGTGTGTGGCGGGTACGAAGATCCACCGATCGCCCTCCAAGCAGAGGAGGAAAAATTAAAAAAAAAAAGCCGAAACTTTGAGACTCTAGCCTGACACAGCAGGGCCACGGGTGCCATGGGCCAGAGTGAATAAGCCGGGAGCCAATTCTGTAGAACATTATGCGTAACAGGCATGGAAAAGGTCACTTTTCGCGGTGACCGGTTCCACAGACTCCCTTTTGCTGTAATGATTCGATGATTTGATTAAATGACGATAGTGACGATGAGTCTTAGCGAGAGCGCTTCTATGCTGCGATCGCTAAACTGTCCGACTTGTGCGAGGAGCTATTCCGATTGTTGCGGCGTTTCTTGACCTGTTTCGCTGTCTCCTCTACTTCTACCTTGGGTTTGTGTTCCGGTTTCGGGTCGTCGACAACAGTAAAAATATGTCGGCTCTTGTAGCCCTTCTCTAAAGAGATATTGACCCTTTGCTCCGGCGGTACCATGGGGTGATCAAGGTCCCATCCCGCGCGACGGCACAGCTCGGCCACGACGACGTCGCAGTCGCCCAGCAGGTCGATGTCAAAGTTGATGTGGCTGACCGGAGTGCGTGAGATGTATATCTGTGGTATATGCGCGGGCAGAAATGGCACCACCTCGGACACGGGCGCTACCTTAAGCGAAGTCCCAATGACGATGACGAGATCTACTAGGTTGCGGTCGTGCTTGACAAGTCGCTTGGAGAACTCGTCAGGAAGCGGCTCGCCGAAGAACGTGATGTCGGGCTTCATGACGCCGGCCTGGGGGATGTCGTACGCGCCGTCATCGTCATCGTCGTCGAAGTGTTCAAAGTTGCGCCGTGATTTTTTGGACGCCGTGCCACTGCTCGACCTCTTGCGCTTGAGCGGTCCTATTCCCTTCGCTCTCAGTGCTGTGATGCACTTGCCGCATCGCGGGATCCTGCCGGCTTTGATATCGTCGAAAATGGTGTCGCCGCGCACTCTGTGGCCACAGCGCTGGCAGCTGGCGGTGGCGAACGAGCCGTGACACTGCACCAGCTTTTCCGGCAGTATGCCCGCGTTGGCTTCGATGTTGTCAATGTTTTGTGAGTAATTGGTGAGGAGCTTGCCCTGATTCTGCAACATAGCAATAAATGCATGGGTCGGCGAAAACTTCTTGGTGGCTGGGAGAATGTCCTTGGCTACTGTGTAAAAGATGGTAGGGTCGTCACGGAAGACATCAATATTGAAGACCTCCTGGGGATCGGTAATGCCTAAACCCAGTTTCTCTAGTTGGGAGTAAAGCCCAGTCTCTTTCGAGCGGAAATCGGGAATGCCGAGAGAGGTGGAAATACCCGCTCCTGTCAACACCACGATGTTGCGCGACTTCTTAAGTAAATACACAGCATCGTCGACGGAGTTATACGACATAATTTTGGCTCTTTTGGTTAACTCCCGGGTCATCGCCAGGGTGAGTAGGCCAAGATACGCCTCATCTGGACGGCCCTCGAGGAAGTCCGGAGGACGGATCCCAAAGGCCGTCAGTAACTTTTGGGCTGTAATGGCACCGGAGTCTATGTGCAAGTGGCAGAACGCGTTTGGGCCGATTGCGCGTAACTGCTGGCGGAATTGCACGGCTTGCTCAGGGGTGCAAGCATCAACTGCAAACGTGTTAGCGTATGAACTGGATCGCCAATGTGAAGTAAGAGCGCGTTAATTGACCGAAAATATGAGTTTCGAATTGACCAAGTGCAGATGCGGGCAGGTAACTGAAACTGACGAGACGAGTAATTACCTTCTGGGGGAAATGTGTCCTGGGTGAGATCATCGATAATGTCTTCAAAGATGGACTCTGTTTCCCAAGAGTCTCCGAGGTCATTGACGCGATCCTGTAACTCTGAAATGTCGCCCTGTATGGGCTGAGGCAGCGGAAGATGTCCCACTTGCTGATCATCGATAACCTCGGTGATGTGAGTAGGGTGGGCTGGAGCGGTAGTAGTTGACTTATGATGTAGTTCTGGTTCCTGTTGTTGCTGCTGCTCTTGCTGTTGCTGTTGTTGGGGACGGGCTCTCCTGGTATAGGGTCTGCGGACGCGACCGGCACCTTGCTTTGCTCCCCTCATCGTGATGGTTGCTGGCGGCAAAGTTGCGGATGCGTTTACAATAATATGTAAAACACCGAAATTGATTAGAAAGCTGGCCAGGCGATAGAAAAGTAATTAAATAAAGTGCACTGTAGATATGTAGGATGCGCAAAACACGGTGACTACAAGGCTTAGGTTGTGTGGTGATGACAGTTGATGGCAGTTTAGAAAGGTTGAGAAATCCTCAAATTTAAAGTGACGGGACAAATTGATGGATTATGAAGGAGAGTTGGCAAGTGGTACGTAGAATGGGGCAAGAGGGATCGTAGCAAGATGGATCTGGGTGCCACCACTCCAAGCTAAGAAGTACGGTCGGCGAGAGTGGTTAGTGGAAATTAGGAATTATGTGACCGCTGGGTCGTGGCGGTTGCGATGAATTCTTGACGCGTCGTCGTTGTCCTTGATGCTGTATGGTTGCTGTTGCTGTCGTTGCCTGTCTGGTTGACGATGGCTTCGAAACTCGAAAACAAGGAGAGATCAGAATCTGATACGTTGAGACTTGCTCAGAGTTGAAGGGATGGATGGACGGATGGTATGCTGAGTATAGAAGGAGGGAAAGAAACTGGTTAGGCCAGTGAAAAAGAGTGACAAGGAATGGAGAAGGAAAAGGCACAATAGCTAAGGTAAGTAAGTGTTGTGAACAGGGTAATGGTAGGAAATAACACCGCGCATTAATCTGTCTGGGGTGGAAGATCAGGCGCTTTTGCGGGTGAAAAGGTGACTTGGGTGAGAAAAGAAGAGAGATCGAGACTTTGACGCCGAAGGCAGTTGTCCAGTTCAAGAAGGAAGCGAATTGCTGATTGGGCCAGACCAGCCCTGCCCAAGCCGGCCCATACCCAGGCTACTTGCTACTTGCTACCATTACCTCTCTGTCTCTCATCTTGCTAACATAAGAAGTACTAGTAGTATACTAGTATTACCACCCACCAGCTTATTATTATTATTGTTATTTATTATCATCGTCATCATAATACCATGGCAAAGTACTCATCATATTTCATCTGCCGTTCACTCTTGTCCTTACTTGCTGGTCCAGTGGAACTAGAAGAAATCGCAACTCCTTCTTGCCTGCCTGCTAACTTCACTCATTCTCATTCGGTCAATTAATTGCGCACTCACCCCATTCACTGAGGTATCTAATGTGAGCTAGGGTTAGGAAACACTTGTTGTCTCATCGATTTCATCACCGACATTTATTGTTTGCCTGGTTGTACTACACTTCCGGCTGCATCTTTACTAGCGCCCGTCTATTCGCCTAGCATCAACTAATCAATCTATTTTGCCTCCGTTCTCCGTCTTCTCCGGCTCTTGGATTATGCGCGAGTTTTCGCATTATCTCCCTCACTTACTCCTTTGTGATTTCCCGCCCAGTGTAGTTCAAGTTGTGTGTAAGTCGGTTATGGGCTGCTCTGGGAGTTTTGTGTTTGTCTGCTTTTGCTTCACATACCGAAGATAAGCACGATCTATTTCTAGCCCATGATCGGCAACAAGACATTCCGACTCCAATGCATTTATTACCTATCTATCTACCCTACCTTATTTTCCTTGTCACTAAGTCCTATTTGATGCTACTAGCGTCAGGAATTTTTCAGTTTTGCTCTGCCACTCCTATCATGCGATGCACGTACTTGAATCGTGCGTGCTAAACTCTAATAAACCTGTCTACCTGGTAATTAGTGGGTACTTATATTGATACATACTAGGTATATACTAATTCTAGTTACTCTATGAGTATCTTTCCGGACTTGTTGCATGCTGGCGTCTTGCTCGGCTCCGGCCTTACATCTCTTCATCATTTCTTGCCCGTTCACCCCCTCCATTACAACACGCTGCTGGCTGGTCGACTAACCCTGTCCGGAGAACCCTTCTAGTGCAAGTTGTGGTTCGAGATGCTTACTTCATTCACTCTAGCCTATCTGCCGACTATTGCCTTATTGTCTCAATACTACTGGCTTCCCTTGCTTCAACGGTTCAGATCATCCCAAACTAAGTACTTCACGATAGGAACACGCTCATTGAGTTCATACCCAACTTAGGTGTGCGACGTACTAGGCATACGTATCATTATCATTCACCCGGGGGCAGGAGGCTCCTGCTGGTTTTCCCGCGGTATTCCGGCTGCATGTATTCCTAGGGTCAACCCGTCAACCCTCTCTATTTTGGGTAAAAAAAGTACCTTGCCTAGCTGGGCGAACACCGTGCATCAACCATCGAGCCTACATAAAGTGATGGTAATAGACCACGTAATTTGCCACCCTGGTAATTATGGCCATCGTGTCAAAAGAGCCTTTGAGCAATCTGATAGAAGTCATGAAGACGATCCGGACTATTTGAGTGATTCCATAAGAAGTTAAGTTCCTAATAATGGTGTGAAGTCCAGTTCGTAAATACAGAAAGTCCATAGTTGAATAGACTTCTGAAACTGGTGATACATCAATCCCGCCTCTCTCAGTTTATGTTCGTGCAGTCTTCTCTTTGCTATTATCTATGCCCGTCCATCCATCCATCCATCTATGTATTCATTCAGTGTTGGAACCCCGCATGAAGGTGTATCGTTTGCACTAGGTAGTGGCTCACATCGGCTCACATTGAAGGACAGGAAGGGTGTTGAAAAAAGCGCCAGTTAGCAGTGAGCAGTTAGCCTAATATACTAAACCTTAGTAGACATTCACCGCTAAACAGATGATTCTGATTCCTCGCATCACCAACTACCTTTTCAGCCCCTATTCCCAAGTAACCCTCCAACCCCCACAACGTCAAAGGACTACAGCTGGAGAATCTGCACATTCCATCACCCCTGAAAGATAGTAAGCAATTAGCCCCCCCAACTCAAGACTAGATAGAGAAAAGATTGAGCGGACTTGGCCTTGCAGTTGTGAACCTGTTTTGCTTATGCTACCGTTGGATTCTGAATAGATATGATGGAGAGCGAGCCAATGACAGTCGACACCAAGTACATATGCGCTTTTTCCGATCTAGGATCATGAGTACATGGGCAGGGTACGGCGAAATGCATCAATGTCGATGAGATTCCGACAGCTATTTTAGGCTTTTTAGGAAGAGTATCAACACAGGACTGGGCATCCCAGATGTCTGGTGTTCATATGTGCAGCATCAAGCATCTTAAATCTGGCGTACGCGTAGAAGAGGATATTCTATGAGTTGATGAAGTTATAGCAGTGCTTTTTATTCTTCGTCTTGATTCTACTACTAATACGATTTGATTGGTATCTATTTCCTACCGAGGGGCCTTCCCCCGCACACAGAACTCGCCACCTAGTTTGAGTTGTACAGACAAAGAGAAAAAGGAAATAAGTACAAGACGTTGCGCCACTGCAGTATGCCCCCAATGAGATGCCCACATTGGCGCGCCTTCTCATGCTCGAGGCTTGAGGGTTTTGTTCAGTCCGAATTCGAGTTGTTCTATCAATAAGCGACTGTTGGTACATGACCAATCGAGCCGCGAAGTCGCAACTGACGCGAGCGAGCGCATGGCGAATAAGTCGTGATGTATAGCATCCATCTTTCTTAGAAAGGCGGTGGGTTAGCCATTTGCGTAGCGCATCTACGCCGCTAAGGTAATGACAGTGCTACTCAGGATTTGAGCGCATTAAACTAGACCGTCCGTATTATACGTCCAAGTAGACGAGAGGGCAATGCCAGAGGCAATTTGTCGCAAGACCAGACGGCCCTAAAGGATATCTGCAAAGCAGGGCCAGGAGTTGGTGCGCTAGACAGCCGGCAATCGCAACTACCCGGCAATATTCGAGATATTTCCAAAAAAGGCAAAAACGAGGGTTCACACTGCCTAAGTTAGAGACTTCGGCTTTTGTGAAGGTGGTTGAGGCACACGTAATCGAGGCACCTCACCAGGGGCATCCGATTCTTCGATTTCCATCGGCTCTTCTGTCAAGACAGGCGCTGTTTCAGGTCCACTACCTTCGTGATATGAGAGAGGAGAAGGGGAGGGACGAGGGACTTGTGAGAAATCCCGGTTATCATTTTTCTCGATAGGCGACCAACCAGCAGCTACACTGCCAGCGATAATGCCGGCCATCACTGTTGGTGCACCCAGAGCTGAATTAGAACGGGACCTCATAGACTTGGAGCGCCGGCGGGAATCAGGTGTCGGAGCTGGAGATGGAGCTCCAAAACTGTCCTCTCGAATTGGAGTGTGTGGGGCACGGATAGAGTTGGACCTGGAATGAGACGGACTCCGCGTTCTTGATATGAGATTCTCGCGAGTTTGTTGCACAGCAAACTTCAGGTTGTTAAGACGACCACCCTTGAGCTTCTTGAGGAATGCGAGCTCATCCCGGACATTGGTGAAGACATCGGGATAATCGTTGAACCGTTCCTCATCAGATACCATGAGCCCAGGTGGTGATGGCTTCCGCTTGAAATACTCGGGAATACACTTCCTAACCAGCTCATCTGGAATGAGACGGATAAGCATGCCGATGGGAATCGACAGAAGACCCAATATTATTGCGGTTGCCCACTGTGGACCGGTCTGCGACGGCTGTAGACGGGAAATATTGAAAGGCGTGCTACCGACAAAGATGATGAGGATCTGTAAACCAATCACGATAAAATTAATTCCTAAGAAGAAATAGTTTTTGGTTATGCCTTCAAAGATGTTAAATCGGTTGTCCAGGCGACGATTGCTTGGTCTAAGTTAGCAGACAATTCTGAACGGTAATAAACAGCTTTCACTTACTTCCACTGGTTAAAGATCTGCATCCACACAAATGTGTTGAACACGAGAGTATCCCGTCGAGTGGAGACGACTTTGGTAAGATCCTCCCGTTCTGCGATACCGATGGCGTATGCGCCGTAGTACAGTACGAAAGTGACGATGAGCTGATAGATAGTCTGGCCGATAATCATCTTCCACATGGTGATCGAAACGATACCGGCGTTTCTCGGTTCGGGTTTACGGTCAATCACACTATCTTGCGGTGGGTCCGTCGCAAGAGCAAGTGCTGCGAGAGTGTCCATGATGAGATTAACCCAAAGAAGTTGCACAGCCGTCAGCACAGAAGTTTCATTGCTACTTGAGACAGCGGTGACAAAGGTGAGCGCGACTGCGGTTACGTTGACCGTCAACTGGAACTGGAGAAATCTCTTCACGGCATCGTTCACGGCCCGGCCCCATTTTAAAGCTTTCACGATACTGGCGAAGTTGTCGTCCATAAGGATGATAGCAGATGCTTCCTTGGCGACTTCGGTACCGGCAATGCCCATGGAAAATCCGACATCAGCAAGTCGCAGCGCAGGAGCATCATTTGTTCCGTCGCCAGTTACAGCGACAACCTCTCCTAAATCCTTTAGGCGGCGCACAAGAATGCGCTTGTCTTCCGGACTGGAGCGGGCTAGAACTTGAAGCCGTGGGATAATCTCGTTTTGCGATAGTTTGCTCATATTGCGGAATTCGGGCCCTTCCAAAACTACTCCGTCCGGCTGTAAGATGCCACACTCCCTGGCAATAGCTTGTGCTGTGAGTTTGTTGTCGCCGGTCACCATACGAACAACAACGCCTGCCCTTTGGCATTCTTTCACTGCTTCAGGGACACCAGTGCGAAGTGGATCCTGAATGCCCACCATACCGATGAAGGTCATTCTGTGAAAGATATCTTCAAATGCGACTTGATTTCCATCGCCTTCGATTCGTTTCACGTTCCGTGGAGGCCATCTCTCAAAATCCCGATAGACAATGCCTATCGTTCTTAGAGACTTTGACGCGTAGCTTTCGATTAGGGATTTGATGGTTTCAGTGTTTTCAGCTGTCATAGGCGACTTCGACAGGTCCTGCGTTGGATCGGACAGTATTTCTGAGCACTTGGCCAGGAGAATCTCAGAAGCGCCTTTTACGTACAACCGAGCTGCACCATTACTGAGCTGAGCCACCACTCCCATGCATTTTCGACCGGAATCGAAGGGAATCATCTGAAGAATAGTTGCATTTGCCCGTTCCTCGCTAACGGCTCCCATGCTCAAGTGATCCCTAGCAAAGAGCAGCAAGGCAGTCTCGGTTTTGGATCCAATAAATGTTGTCTCGCCATCTGCCTCGCTTTCAAACGCTGTTGAGTTTAATGAGATAGACTTGAGCAGCAGTTCTTGAACCTTCTGGCTTAGAGAAGTAGCAAATGCTTTCTCCGTCAAATTTACCTTGCCGCCTTCAGAATCAGCGGTTCCAAATTGATGATTCGTGCCAACCGTTCCTGCAACGACCTTCATTTTGTTCTGTGTCAATGTCCCGGTCTTGTCTGAGCAGATAGTCGTTGCATTTCCCATGACCTCGCACGCTTTCAAGTGACGAACCAGATTGTTGTCTTTCAGCATGCGCGTGGTTGCAAACGCCAATGCTAGTGTGACGGCCAAAGGAAGTCCTTCCGGTACGGCAACAACTATAATCGTAACAACGACAATGAAGATGTTGATGAACTGTTGGCCCTTTTCGGATGGCGACGCATGGCTTCCAGATAGGCGAACAAGGAATTCAATGAAGAGAACAATGAACAAAACGAGGCCAGCAGCACCTCCGAGCTTTGCGATATACTCGGCTACAACGTTGAGCTTGGATTGCAAAGGCGTTATCTCTGGATCCTCATTGAGCGACATCAAAGTTCTTCCGTAGCTGGAATAGATACCAGTAGACGTAGCCATGTAGGTCCCTACACCTTCCATAACTCGACCGCCTGACTGGATAAACGGGTCTAGCTTTTTGGGGTCTTCGCCTCTCTCGATCGCAGCAAATACTTCGTCTGCCGATCGCTTCCGTATAACGTCCGATTCTCCTGTAGCCTGCGATTCGTCGCACTTGACATTATAGCCCTTAATCAGAACACCATCAACGGGTATCAGGTCACCGGGTTCCAGATGTAGTACATCCCCGCTCATGATATCAAAGACGGATATCTCGGTAGTCTTGCCTGACCGGATGGCCTTCACAAATCGATCCTGCTTTTTCTTGTTCAATAACGCGAACTGTCTCTCTTTCTGCCAATCATTCAACGATCCCACAAGAACAACAATAACAATAGCAACAATGATGGCGACGCCTTCTATCCATTCGACACCAGGGTTGTTGGCGCTGTGTTTTTGTCCAAACGTTTGATAGAGACCGATAGCCAGAGAGACTACCGCAGCAATCGAGAGGAGAATCAGGACCTTGTCATTGTACGTGATCCAGACCAATTGCAGAAAGCTTTTGCCTTTCTTTTCAGGTATTCGATTGTCACTGAAGACGCGTTTTCTGTCGCCAAACGCATCATTGGAAACGTGTTGGGATCCAGTTGTTGTGCGTGTAACCGGCGTATCGGGACTGGATACTCCCTCGTTCACAAGTTTAGAGGCTGCGGCGCTGGTCGCTTCTTCGAATGACACTTTCCCATCGAGGGATCTCTCGTCGATACTTAGACCCGCCGCACGGTCGCTTCGTAGTCCCTTCTCCAATCCTCGAAGACCACCCAACTTGTAAAATGCAGATAAACTCTTGGGGTTGAACATTTTGGTGAGTTGACCCGGACTAAAAGCAAACGGGTTATCCTTAACCTGGAAGTCTTCCTCGTGGCCTTGGTCCGGCTTTAAAGCATCTTGGTCCTTCATTATATGCTCGTTGTCGTATTTTGGCCTTGAGGCAGCTTTTTCTGAGGCTGAATCACCCTGCGAGGAAACTGATCGAGATCCATCCTCACTATCCATGGAATTCTGACGCGACCGGTGACTAGTGGGAACTGCCAAGAAGGCCTGTCCTTTCTCGATTCCACGCGACGTTACGGGACTGGAAACGTTGTGAGGGCTGGTGGGCCGACTGTCTTTGCTGTCAAATGAGTGTGAAGCACGAACTTCATGGTGAGAGGTCGAACTGGGCGGCTGAGAGTTAGGGGGACAATGTGTTCTTTCCGATGATGTCCAGCTTGCAGCGAGTGTGGTAGGGCTGATCGTTTCATCAGCAGCGGATACGGGTGAATGGGGGAGAGCGTTTGAAGCTGGTTCGCTATCGTTCGTGTTCGTAGTGTCAATTGTTATCGTGGGCCTGTGCATGATCTGTGAGCAAAGGCTCGGTGCCATGGAACGAGAGGACATTTCCTGGCATCTCAGGGAGCCTTAGAAGCTCTACTTACGCCCTTGGTCTTCGCGGCGTGCCTTCAGCACTGCGATCTTGTTCTTGAGGATCCGACATGGCGTGTGCGATGCAGTAGATCCGTTTTAACGTATTAAAAATTCACTCAGGGACTGTGGTCTGGGGTGGTCGACGGCAAGGGGAGCCTCGTCGAGGTGGGAAGGCTTCGGAGAGGCGACTTGATTGGCACAACTATGTCTCAACGGGGAGAATTACGGAGCGATGGAGGGCTATGTTTCCGATGAGCAGGCTTAGGCAGAGCTTTGAGGTGTCATCGTCCGGTTTAGAGTTCGTCATCCGGGTCGGTCAACCCAACTTGCTGCAGCTTAGCAGAGCAAAGCCTCGCAGACCAACCTTGAAAGGACTGCGGATTGCGAAGTGAGCCAAATAGAGGTCCTACCAGTACAGTGGGAACCAATTGAGAACCCTAGGCAAGAGACTACCTCTTGTTTCCGGCTGACGACAACTCTATCGCGACCGGCATTGACTTGTAGCGCCGCGTGAAGGGCCTAGAGGAGGATTGGCGAGGCGTCGCGGGCGGGAAAATGGCAGACAAAAACAACTACAGGGTACGTATGTATGAATGATATGATATGATGGGAGTAATCTGGTATAGCAGCGTAACCGTATGTCTGGGAATGGTACTGTAAACACCGAGCGAGGGCGCTGCTGGGGGGGGCGAAAATGCGCCGCCGTCTGGAAGGTCGTCAAGGGAAGAAATTGAGGCTATGCAAACGCAGTTCCACAAGCCTCCTGGGTCTGTTTGCAGCTACACCCAAGTCTGATCGCCACGTTGAAAGGGGAAGGAAAGTGAAAGTGACGAATGCCTGCGAGACGTGAACAATGGGGGTGGATCTAGTGCGCTCTTCGTGGACACGCACCTAGATAGGCGAATAGGTAATAATGCAACGAGTAAAGAATAATACTAATAGTACAACTGTGTATGACTTAGAAGTGAGTAGAGAGCAATGGCGACATCAGAAGAAAACGAAGAAGACATTCATGATGCCTGAGAAGCGCGGAGAGGTAGTGTACGGTACCGTGGAAGCCACTCTCTACCTACAAATAAGTCTGGTACGGCTGTGTGAGTACAATAGTAGCGGAACGAACAATTACGGCGCATCCATGGTAGGTATGCCCTGACTTGTATGGTGGAGCACGGGTATGCTAGCATGTGCCTAGCCAAGCCTAGCCAAGTACCCAGCCAGGCGGCACTAAACTGTCTGCAGTAGGTAGGTTGATTACAGTGCAGCCCGCTCATTGGGAAAATTAAGGTCCGGCAACAAGAAAAAAAAATTAAAAGCGTGGCGCCCAGGTCTACCCATGACACTTGGATAGAATCAATTACAGTGGGACAATAGAATTGGCATAGTTCACACTGTAATCAAGTACCAACTACTGACCACGCATACCTGACGCAGTGAGTCGTGCCTGCAGCGTACTCCTTTAGATGTTGAAGTACATGATTTATCAGTGCAGTATCAGCGACAGCGTCAATCCCCAATCCTTACGCTACCCAGGTTACTACACTACCCAATCATATAGTTTAGTGTGTAAGAACATCCTCTACACTAAAGTGGTTGAAACAATTGGATGAGTCTTTTCTTATCGAAATTCACCGGACAGTGTTGTTTTGTACACTACAGACAAGCTTCATCTAATATATTGAAATTATTATTAAGATAATCTCCAAGCAAACACACGCCCACGCGGCACGCCCGCACTCCCCGAAGCTGGCGACATAATGTCATATCACAACAATTGTAGGATTGAACGAAACCGAATACTGCGCTCTTACCCATGGGCTTACGCCATGAGCGACGGCGACCTTCACATTATTCATGGTGAATGAAATACCATGACTAGTATCAGTATGCCTACGCATACCCAAATACGTACTCACACTGTATCGATGCCCAGTCAGTTGGTATACTCTCAATACTATGAGGCAGGAAGTATACATATGCTGAGTACTTACAATACAGTACACACCGTGCCTTAGATTATTAGGTCTGGGGTGTGAGTCGATGCTTTTTGTCAACACCTCGCCCCCCTTTTCCCAGCGCCCAGCATGTCTTACTCCTCATGGGAAGTTGGGCGGAACTCCAAGCGAGTGAGGCCATTGGCCCAGCGCGCCGCCGATGTATGCCAAGGGAGGCTGTGTCGGGACCCCGGTTGTCATTTGGGCCCTAGCGCGCGACGGGCAGCCTCGCTTTGCAGCAAGCTCTCTTCCACCGTTGCACCCGTCCAAGCTGTCCGCATCATCCCATCACGAATCATGGCCCATTTGGGAGAAGGTTCGAAATCGACCCCAGTGCAACGACATACTGCAGTAGATGCCCTGCGGGTCACAACCGGCTTCAGTGCTGGCCATTTAGTGCGTACAGATCTGTGATATATTTGCCCTCTTCCTGTTTGCTTTATATCTAGCCCGATATCAGGTTTAGGCCTCCAGCATTCTGGTCGGGTTTCGACGTTGGAATCTGGCAATACCTACACTAGGGCGTGAGTATGAGAGTGTTCCAGCCGGGTTGTAGGTACACTACACTGCACAACTGGTAGCCAAGATCACGATGTCTGGGGGCATTTTCTCAAGCTCCGGGACCTTACCGGAAGCGTCCAGTCGCGGTCGACAAGACAGCTGCGGTCACCAGTGGTGTGTGCAGGTTCTCACCAACAATGGTGCCATTGGCATCCTAATCAATCGGGCCTATGGAATCAGTATAGCGACAACGAGGCGCAGGCGTTGCCACCTTCCCAGAGCCTATAGGATAGATTGGTCGTCGGTCACCAGCCCCCAACGGCTTCTCGGTTATGCCATTCATGCTGCCAAGGTCGTGAAGTAATCCACGTAGAGCTTCCACCAGACCTATCGGTGAACGTAACGATCCATATTGACTCAACGTCCACGCGGGGCCAAAAATCAGGACATCGTTGTCCTCGATATGCCTCAACACCCAAAGTGTCCAGCCAATTGGAAAATTGGAAAATTAGATACTACTCTACACTTGTACAACGACGGCTAAGACGCGCTATATTCTTGCCTTTGTGCAATTCCAAGGCGGGAAATTATTTCAATTGTTATTATTGCCCATAATCAATGCAGTGAGTGCTGAGTTGAAGATCCCTCGCCGTGGTTATCTACCAAGACACTACCAATCACACTAAGATATACAAACAAACAGACAGCACTGGTATGTTTTTGCGGACAGTGGACCACACTTCGGCCGATTTAAGAATAAGACGAATCCATGACGTGTTCTAATTCCCAGAAACCCCAGAGTCGGGGCTGCAGATATCCAACGCAATGAGCGAACCCGATAATAGCCTAAGAAGCCCGTATTAGCTCAGTGCCTACACTCTACCAAGCGGTCGGGTCCTCCCTCCACTCGGACTTAGAGTAGCGTAAGTCCCTAATCGATTTGTGCGAGGAGGGAGCATTACATACGGACACAGACATCATCGTCTCCGAAAACAGTCTGCTTAGTATGTAGGGCAGAAGTTAATTGAAGCACCAGAACTATGAATCGCAGTATCTACGGTGGTGTAGGCATTTCAGCTAAACACAGATAAGTGTGCAGATGTACTCCTCCCCTACTGCCACTAAGTAGCAATTCAATACCCACTTGCCTAATCCAGCAATATCCTAGTTCAGCGACGAGATAACTCTTGGCCAGGATCTTGGCGTACCTGCTGCCACTGCTAAACGTCATGTGATCATATTCCAAAAGAAGAGAGTACGGAGTATATCTGTTATTCTTGCAATAACGCATAGATATTCGTGTGACAACCTCCTTGGCTTTTGTAATAATGACATCAGAGATGTGGTTGATATCACGAGGTCACAAGACGTAAGAAACAACTATGCTTTTGACACGAAAGGAAAGCAATATATAGGGAAGAAAAGCAAAACGTTGAGGTAGTCCGACACCCGCTTACACAACAGCAGCATTGCTTAAAATTCTGATACAACCAATGTATTATCGAGAAATACGTGGCATGTTGTCCAGTAGATTTATCCCAAGTGGAAGACTATCCTTGAGAAGCAAGTCCCAACTCATGAAAGTAGTACATCTTGCTTGGACACTAGAAGGTGCCTTCAATCGATTCTCACGGGATCTCAAATACTCTCTGGTGTTAAGGTCCCATTTCCTGAAACTCTAGAATTAGTGGCCACTATTGGATTGAGAGTGTTCAATTTTTAGGAAGGTTTATCAATATTTTAAACCCTTTTAGCCGGCTATCTATCGCATACACTACGTAAGAAGAACGTTGAGATCTTGCAGATGAGACATACCCTCGCCCTGTTATATCAGATAAGATCGATTGTCAGCCGGGGCCGCCACAAATAGCACCCCACAAGCCACCCGACCGACTCATTCGTCAAGGCGTAAGCCACAGTGGGGAATCTTGGAAAGCCGTTTCGAATAGTTAGCCGGTCCAATAATTGAAACCGCGCAACAAAGTAATAACAGAATCAATATGCTGTAACTGACCAAGCAGAATCTTTGCTGCAAGCACGTGCGGGATAACTGCACGGTTCTTATGGCATTGTGTCCTCAAGCTGCAACACTACCCTACTATACACATCAATTTACCCATACGCAAACAATTAGCAATCTGGTGGTGGCTGCGCACAAGCAAGTTACCATGAAGTCCCTCTGTGAAACAGAGTACTCGTAAGAAGCGACCCTGTGGAACCGTATCGGCCTACTCGCGCTACGGGTTTACATGTAGGTGGATATGATATGGATATGGAACACTGTCAAAGTCTTGGATATTGGGTGCTCGAGTTATCGGTCCATGTCTGCGACACCTACCGAATATAACCGGAAATCTGGCGAAATCTGGCGTTAGCATGGAGACGGCTCGAGGATCCGTGCCTACAGCAGAAAGCCCGCTAGCCGACATGCAGTCCGTTTCATCTGATGATGAAATGTCGTGATGCTGACTTTAGATGAGATCTACGGAATACTATCAGCTCCAATTACAAGCTACTCGGCTACCTACTGTAGGTTAGGGAGTCAGATAAGAAATCCAGGCTAGTGGATCGTTTGGAACCGCACAGCCACACCTAAGCTGTACGGTAATGATCCTACGATACGACCCCGGCAATACTGCAAGTCGAGTGTTATGTGATACTTGCTGACTGCCGACGCGTCGGGGCAGTCACGCTGCGGTCAGATGTCGCGACAGGGCGTAGTGCTACGAGTAGTCCTCTCTGCTTTGTTTCGTCACCTGCCCGGGCATAGCCGCCTTTCCCCGTGAAGATCAGTTTCAATGTACAATACATGAGGAGGCCTGTACACGTACCCGTACGCAGATCAAATGGCTTACTAAAGTAAAGGATGTTGGTGTCATGTGACAAGAGAACAAACAGGGCTCGACAGGGTCGGTATTCTACGTCAAGATCAGCTGTATATAGACGAGTTGCGCAGCAACGTTTTTGACAATATAACGCTTAGTGATGTTGGCACATTTTCTGAATCAAGTTTGACATATCTTCAAAAGCGCCATATGAGGAAGCCACAGAAGAAACGTATAGAATAGATGCCTTGCCCTCCCTGGTACGCCGTATAATCCTGCGTTCGCATTACTAGCGATTAATGGGATCCGAAATAGCTGTTCATCTCCAAGGTTACGGGGAGCCTGATTAACTCCATTTAACTACATTGACCGTAGTATGAATATAGACAGTTACGCGATACCTCTAGAAACATACGATTCAAGTGATGTTTACTAACAACGCCCACACCATTCACTAACTGCCTTCGAAAAAGTCTATCGTTCATAACCCGCCAGCACTCCTGTCTCTCGAATTCCTTCCGTAGTTTCCGTCTGTCTCACGTACTAAATTAGGGAGACATTATTTAATTATATCCAAGAGATTGAAAATATCTGGCCTTTCGGATTTCTGGATTTACCAGAGACAGCTCTCTTTCGGTCGGCGGAGTTGATCGGTCTTAGCGTCGCCGGTGTGGGGCGGTTCTGCGGACTTTCGATCAAGCTGTATTACGTCAAACTCCGCCGAGGGACTCCTTTCACACAGTTCGTTCCCAACTTCGGCATAATGATACCTACCTGATCCAATAGCGATTAACTGTCCAGCAGAAGGAAAGATGGGACTCGACGTCATAGCAAGCCCCAGCACGCCAGCCTCGAGGCAGAAGAACTGTAACAGCTGTGTACAGGCCAAAAGGCGGTGCGACCGGCGAACGCCGATATGCTCCCGTTGCGCGGAGAAGAAGCTGTCTTGTGCCTATACCAAGTCTAGAACGGGTCACCGAGCGGGAATAAACACTAGGGAGAAGGCTCCTTGCACAGACGCCATGACGCTGGACGGCCCTGACTATACTCCGTTGGACATGCCTGATTTGTCTTTTGACATGAACTACCCTGAGGATATATTATCCACAGGTTTTTATCCCGAGGTTGCTGTCGAACCCACGCCCCAATCTGATCATACCACTGTCTCGAGAAGCGATATTTCCATGGACACCTTCATGCAGTTTATAGAGAATAACGTCTCATCTTCCTCGGACCAATGGCTTGTCCGCCCTGAGGAAGACCATCTACCTGATCGCCCTATGACTCCAGCTGGGGAGGAAGTGGTGACAAAATATAGTAAAATGGCGGCTTGTGTAAGTTGGGACACATGATATTTTGTCCAGAAGATTAATCTGCTTTTCTCCAAACTGATATTTTCCAGGACCAACTTCATCCATGGCATGCCTATGATCCAAAGACTCCCTTATTCTACGTTTTAAACCGCGTAAAAGCCTTCACAACAGAGATGGCCACAAATAACACCACCCCTTTCATCCATGAGCGTCTCTATCATGCGTATAGACCACAATGTATTATGTCGGTAAGTCGTCGTCGCAATCTTTCTTTTAATTAACCTTTCGTTATACTCAGAACACTATGCAAGAGTACCAAAGTTCCTCTCGCATATAGAATATGTCTCGATTTCATTGCCACTTTGTAAATGTTGTGATTTATACTCTATAGGATGACAATTAACATATCGAAGTGTTTTACAATATGTGTGCTTTATGCAAACCGCACGCCAGGGAACATGTCTATAGTAATGAGGGCTTTGTCCGATAGTGTACGAGACTTCGTCAACGCCGAAGCCTATCGCGTAGTATCAACACCTATCGAAAAGCTCGCGCGCTCGCAGACCCTTTTCTTGTACCAGATCATTCGCCTCTTCGACGGCGACGTTACCTTGAGGGCACAGGGCGAGAAGGATATGGGGTTACTAAAATCATGGTTAAGAGAACTATGCCGTATCCGTGATAATCTGGGAGATATGGCGTTGTTAGGATACTCTTCGGTAAAGGACCAGTCTCCGGTTGCATGGGAGGTAGGTCTTTGGTTCATCGTTTTCACCTCGAAAAAAAGATTCTCTAATAACGGCTTCTAGAAATGGATATTCGCCGAGTGTGTACGCAGGACCATAATCATGGCATACGCGGTCATTGGTCTTTACGAACTCCTGAGGGATCCGGCATTCACGGAACCGGAAAGCCCTTGGGCTTATGTCCATCGTTGGACACTTGGGCGTTCCTTATGGGAAGCAGGTTCCTCGACGGACTTCCAGCGCGCGTGGAAGGAGAGCTCTCATTTCGTCATTTCCAACTTTACCCTCGGAGATTTCATCGAGAATGGGAAGGGAGAGGATGTTGATGACTTCGCAGAAATCTTCCTGAATGTGTAAGCGGGCTGAATAGTTCTAGTATTGAATGATGCTAATATGCGATAGGTATATGGGAGGTGAAGCGACGAAGGACTTCATGGCCCGGGGCAAACAAGAAAGATAAAGGCGCTACGAAACCGAACACGACATCTGGAGGGTTAGAAACTGTGTATCTTGGTTTCATAGATGGTTGTGTCTTGTATCGGTGACGCTGGGTATTACATGTCCTTCAGTCCCTGATCAGTATATCATTGTTGTGATACCTGAGCCAAAGAAGTAAGTCCCAGCCTAATCGAAAGAAATGTCGATCGAATGAATGAGCTAATAAGGTACTAGCGGATGGTTATCTCTAATCTTTGCCGCGAAGCGAGATTGATCCCGCTGGGCGATTCTAAGCTTCCGGGAAGAGTTGCTCATGAACGTGTAACGACCTCGGTAGCGGGTCGTGACTGTGCCTTCGGCATAATAATCAAGCTTCGAAAGCTTAATTCCTTAGCAGGACCTGAAGCCGTCGCATTAAGGTGCTCATCATGACCTTTAACTACGTAGTAATTGTGGCTTACTGATCTAGCCTCCATCGGAGTCCGACAGCTGCACGAACAAAAGCGCAGGTGTCTCTGCTAACTGGCGCTCGAGCTTCATGGCCCATGCCTGTTTCTAATTATAGAATCAGATTTATGATTAGGGTATACTCTTATGTTTAAATTCAGCAGTGCGTATTTTGATAGTGATGAGTTGCTGAACATAAGCAAGCTGCGCAGTAGGCATGGTCCCCAGGCCTGAGCAAAGCACATCGATTAATAGAAGATACTCGAAAACACGAATTATATCACGCTATAAGCTAACGATATAATATAATAAGATATTAGAGCACTGATTATCCTAAATAAGCTGACTGCTGCATCTTTCGAAGCTGACTTGTGTAACTATGTACACTGGTGTCTTTAATGGTGTAATGTAGATGGTTGCGGCTTGGTGCATTAGACACGTTCCCGAGCACATCACCAATTCCAACCCCCCTGCGAAGTACAAAATGAAAACAGTTGCTTCCATAGCCGAACAAACATCATTAATATTTGAACGATTGTCGCACACAGTAAGACGAGACGCGGCAGAGCTATCCGAGCCAAAGCCAGCTTCGTTAGCGATACGCGTCCTATCATGAGATACTACGACCCCATATCGTCGAATCTCGAAATAGGTTTGTAGGGCATATGCATCGCCGTCACCCTGTAGTGGGTCAAGCTTCCCGCTGTTTGTCTGCAGGGGCTACCAATTATCGTAGAGAGTGAGTGACTTCAAGCGAGGTCTCGGGAGCTTGCAGGCAATGGAGCTTGCCAAACCTAGAAGCCAGTGACACAAGGGGATCAAAATAGCTCATAAAGAAGTATCGTGATTCTAACTGGTTAGGTCCCGATGAAGATGATGGTAGATCGCGTATTCGGGTTAAAGAACTTTAAATCATTTGGTCACTGCCAGTGCCCTATATACGCGTGAATCTCTGGCACGTTGTCTCGTATTTGACAGAGAGGTTGTAGCTAATTCGCGATTTCGTATGGCAGTATGAGCTCGAGTTAGCTGTGCGGCATACGCATACGTACATAATCATAGCACACATCCGTCTTCGAGCCTTCGGTAGTATCCCTGCCAGACCGAGTCTTGTTTGCCGTTTACAAACCCGGCCGATTACACTTGATGGTAGGCCAATGACAGTATACTTTATGGTGTACGAGCGGGATGTGTTATGTAACGCATTTTATGTGATCTGGATATGGTTCGGCCGAGTGAGTTCGGGAGTCGTCAAGGTCAGTCAGGTTCCAGATGGCGAAGTTTGCCTTTGTTGCGCTGTAGCCTGGGTGGAACGCGAGTGTTAAAAGCGACCAACATCACGTCGGGTTCCTGATTACTCAAGAGCTGACTAAGGGTTTCCCAAAACTACTGGCTTAGATAGTACCTCCTAATCAATTGAGTCTCTCATATATGACGGTATTCATAATAGAGATGCCTGTCGCTGGACGGGTATCTGGGAAACTCGAAAACTAACTTCTGCACAGATGAGATGTTAAGATCAGGCCTTTGTGTACATAAATGATACGATAAGGCTACCTTTCTGCTTCGAATGTAGGAGATATTCCTACAGCAAGAATCACGAGTGGCGAAGTCGCTGCTTGCAATACCAAGTTCTCTTTTACATCTCGGCGTGGCGGAGTAATCACACCATATGCTGTACGGAAGCCTACGCGCTGACGGGAGGTCACCTATGCGAGGCCCCGCGAACATCATGACCCTTCGTATAGGCATGTAGCCGAACTGCAGGATGTCTCGGATGAAGCTATTCAGAGACTGAGATATACGGCTAAACCTTCTTATGAAGGAGGTTTAGGTCTGTAGGACTCCTGTATATAGAGACTAGTTAGCCCTCCAAGAGACAGAGTTCCTTGGTGGGGGGGGGGGGGGGGGAGGAAAATTCGAATAAAGATGGCTTGCTTCGAATATATCATTTATTGTATATTACGATATGTTAGACCTATTTTCGTATGCAATTCTCGGCATCACGTTGCAAACCATCGGCCAATAATAGAACCTTCCGCCGACGATGGTAGTCATGTCAGTTTCGACATCTCATGTTTCAGTTGAACTTGTCAAGGTGTCGTAAGTCACACTTAGTGGTATGTGTTCTTGTTCTCGACTAAGCGTATGCATTTTCACTGTTCTAGAGTCAAGATCATGAAGAGCCCAAACATGCAATGTATCTATGACGACCCCTATATCCAAGATAAACTGTACAAGATAACTATCGCAAACATCCAAAGTGACATCCAAAGTGACATCCAAAGTACATGTAGGCTCCCAATCCCCTCTATCCTGACGTACGCATTTGCCGTAGCCTTGAGGCTAACGAGTACAGGGAACCTCCCTTGAGTGCAAAACCTGTACAATACGTCGGGCTTCTCTATCATTGCCAACCAACTCGGTTGCGAGGAGATAGCGACGCCGAGTCAGGTCTGGTTCACGTTACCGAACGTGGGGACTTCGCGGCTCGTTCCATTGCCTTGGATGAAGTATGCGCTAAGGTCGCATACGCGATCAACTCCTTCTCTGCATCTGTTCTATGAGACCCTCAGGATATTGGGTCTACTAGACACTTGTTGTTGCGCAAAGAGCCTGGAGTGTTCGTGGTCTTGTGGCTGAGGCCGCGGTGACGAGATCCCGCCGCTGGGATGATAAGCTGTGAGCGGCCGATATTCCTTCTATCCTTGTGCTGACGAGTCTGCCGAGCTTCTAATCAGGGCGTTCGTTTATCCACGGCGATGATGTGGGATAAGTTGACAACCCTTTGCTCGCTTTGAGCATTCTGGAGCAACGTATTAGTTCGCCCGGCAACGTTAAGGCAGGCTGATGCAGCACCCGCATACTATTGAATGCACATACCAGCAACGTCGGTCTATTTGAGACATCCCTTTTAGAAGCGTAGCCTCGAATTGTGGAAGCAGTCGTACCACAGAACGGAAGTGGGTGGGCAGTCCCCTTGGGGTCACATGCAAAGTGCGTCGACCAATTGAAGGGCGGAAGTAGTGGATAACCTTACGCTAATACTGCGAATTGGTTTCGACAAGCCGGATTGTCTGTCTTGGCTTTGCATGTTGCGCTCGTGGTTGTGGTTGTTGACTTTGCCACGACAGCGCTCCAAAGGGGTTTGTTGCCAGTACTAACGAGGCCCTGGCTAACGCTGCCTTTAGGTGAGGGCTGACTATTTCTGTTGACCATGTTAGTGCACGTAATATAGGATTCAATGGCTCGAGATTCGTACTCTTTATCGTCATGCCCCCAATTCTTCTGAGAGATCTTCGCCGCCGGCTTATTGGGCTCCCTCCTCGCGTTGGTGGCCGGCCCCCGTCCGCGGAAATTCTTGGGCTTGGCCTGCACCTGATCGAGCAGGTCTTGGAGGCTCTCAGGCGTCATGCGCAGTTGACTCTTGGGCTTGTCGTATTTAATGAGAGTCGACGCCGGCACGGTGGATCGGAAATGGATAAAGACCCACGATGTCTTGGGTTTGGGCCAAGACTTTCCGCCCTCGAGGCTAAGATGCCGGAAGTTGTTGTTCGGCTTGACAGATCCCTCGAAAGCACGGAATCCGTTGATATCTTTAGTCTTGTGCCTTTCTTGCTTCCAAGGGGGCAGGTAATTGTTGTGATCACCGGAGTTGTAGGCGGACACGGTTGTCACAACGTAGCCTCGGGGATCATTTGAACGGCCCAGAATTATGACGGGGTGGCCTGTCGCCTTTTCTCGAACGCGGCCGCTATCTATGAGCTCTTTCCGCTCCGTCTTGCTGAATCTCTCTGCTGGTTTGAGAAACGCGATGTCACCAGGCTGCCACTCGTGTGTCGCCATCGTGATAACCGTGTCTTTGCCTGTGATAAATTGGTGGCTAGATGAGACGCGAGAACTGTGGCGCGATTGCGAAATCGTTGGGTATAACTCGGGTGGGCGTTGTCGATGCGTTAAGCCTGCTATGATGGGATATATGTTCGTAAATCGATAACAGTAAGGGGATATTGCGGTAGCGATGAACTTCCTTGGGAAATATTTGGGGACATACGTATGTATAACTGGTAGATTTATGTTTAATATAATAGGGTATCTAATATATGATATAGATGTTGTGGTGACGAGCTGCCAGTGGTAGATGTATGGCGCGGCAAATGAAGTTTTTGGATGTTTAGGAGAAAACAGAGATGAGGACCCGACAACAGATAACATGTTATTTGTACCCGTATTTTGGATCATTACCCGTGATTCTTACGTATCATTGTTTACACCCATTTAGGTTATGTAGAGTGAAGCTTATTGAGTAAACAGAAATCCCCAGCGGGTGGGCATAGGAATCGTTGGTACAACAACTATTACATACGCATTTGAAACTTTAAAGGCGTCGGCTCGAGCGCCTATTGTAAAAATAGATTTTTGCTCGAATAGTCTGAACTATACTCCCTGGCTTCTGCTGGCCACATACAGAATATTCCGTAGCTCGATAGTTATGGGGCAAGTGGCAGCTTACCATTCCTGTCTGGCTGTTAGCCATATTACCTATGAACTTGTCTCTGAATGGAGTTACTAGGTAGTTGTGACGAGAATATTTAGCTACGGGAACGGGCGCTCAGCTTATTCATCTCTTTGTTTCCCAGGACAAACACGAAAGCAAAAGGAATCACAAACATAACGGAAGTTATGGGGATGCTTCTTTTGTCTATTATTAAACGATAGAGGTCAGCTTGCTACGGTCATCCAAATTGGATAATACGATAATCGCAGAATCTTCTCGGTAGCGACGTAACTTTTATATCACCGTCGTATACTTACATGCCTCGTACATTCAAACCCCTGAAGGCTGATCGTATATCCGAAAGTCAGTAAGCAGCGGTGGGACGAAATTGGTTGTTACTAGTTCCTCAAGCAGCCCTTTGCGATCCATAGTTCAATAGAATTTCCTTACCTAGAAAGGGAAGTTGAATAGCAATCTTCTCATTTAGATGCCCTAGCCTAAGCAACACTTAGTGGGCCTTGCAAACTATTGTGACTACTAGAAAGGTAATATCTCTTAAGAGCCATGACTAAGTACCGAGCAGATGGACCATAGTTGAATATGTCATTTTGGTACTTATAATGAGTCTCAGCTTAACCATCAATGTACTTGTAATAGTGTTTCAGATCCTAGCAAGATTACCCATATTGCTCGTTGTTTTGTGTTCCTGGAGTGTTCACATCGATTTAATGGGCAAGAACTGTCCTGGTCATATAGGGTAGTTGAGTTCAATATTGATTTATTCCAGTATATCCTTAGTACTATCGGACAATATATATACACTATGTACGCGACCCATGATACGGCGAGTTACGGCTCTGTACTATAGTATTTCGCTACGGGGGCATGACGGCCTGCTTGCTGACGGGCTGCATTAGATCCCCACACACCTCTTTAATACACCCTTCTTATTCTGGAAACATACCAGATGTTTCATTGGTCAGCCATGCCGCAGATCAAATCAATTCACGTATGCTACTAATGAAGCCCATGCAACCGAAAGCATGGGTAGTATGTAGGTAGTAGTTGTCTATGTAGCTTAGGTATTCCCTATTCCCGAGACTACAATACTCGAGTACTCAACTAAAATAGATTATTATGTCATCCCAGCTCCCACTTATCTCCGACCCCGCCATCTGCCCAAGAAAAAGCAACTATCGCTACCCTGTCTCACCTAAACTAGCATAGAACTCTCGCGCTCTTTTCCTCCTCCTCCTCCTCCTCCTCCTCTTCTTCCCCTACGCCCGACACGCCCCGCCCATCCTCATTCCGTGGATCGTCGTCGCAACAATCGGGACAACAAAGATGGCCGAGCCGACGAACCCGCGCCCGCGGATTCTCTACTCAGACGCCGGCCCCGAGCCGCCGTTCCCGTTGCGCATGGAGGGTACCGTCATCTCCGGCTTCGGGCGCGGGTCCAAAGAGCTGGGCATCCCGACGGCGAACCTGCCCGTCGACGCCGCCGCGACGCCGTGGATAGCAGACGCGCGATCCGGCGTCTACTTCGGCTGGGCGTCTCTGGCGCTTCCGCCCACGCATCCCGATTCCAACTCTAGTAATAATAGTAATAACCATCACCATCCTCATCCACCTAATGGCAACGGCACAACTACCGAGACCGAGACTGAGGCCTCGAACCCCTCCTCCTCAGATGCGCCTACGACAACGACGACGGCGACAGCCTCTTCGCGCTTCCAGGTATATCCCATGGTGATGTCGATCGGGTACAACCCGTTCTACAAGAACAGCGTGCGCTCGGCCGAGGTGCACATACTGCAATCGTTCGGCGCCGACTTCTACGACGCGCCCATGCGCCTGCTGATCCTGGGCTTCGTGCGCGACGAGAAGGACTACAGCGGCCTCGATGCCCTGGTGGAAGACATCCACATCGATTGCGACGTCGCGCGGCAGAGCCTCGCGCGCGAGGCCTGGACGCCCGCAGAGGGTGTCGTGGATGGTTCCAAGGGCACCCTCGATGGCTCGTGGCTCGTGCGGTGAAAAGGGCGGTGAAAAGAGTCCGCCCGTCCGTCCGTCCGTCCGTCCGTCCATCTGGCTGGCTGGCTGTAAGGATGTAGAGGTGCATTGGGAGGTAGGGGAAAACTGCACGCTGAATCAACGAAACAAAACCAGTTCACGTAGGGATTAAGTGGGAAATGACTAGACCTCTTGGGATACCGTCTTGGAGAGGCGAGCGGACCTTGGAGAATTACGGCATACTTTTTTTAACGTTTTGACGAGAAGACTACTACTAGAGGTGAACGAGATGAGGTGCGTCTACCATTTAGGGTCGCAATGTAAATCTGCTTAAGCGGTTATCGGGATCAAGACTTCATAGAACACCGGTGATGGCAAGGCGTTTAGGTAGGAAGACACATAGCATATAGAGAGTATTGAACATCTGGTCAGCATTGCATGTGACTGGGACATGGCCTCGGGTACTGAAACCATTTGTGTTCTCATTCCATCTATTCCAAAAAATTAAAAATAAAATCTATGGCCAATCGGGGAATAATAAAGAGAAAAACAGATGAGTGTGACCAGCTCCCAATCGTAGTGGGAGAAGGACTCTAAATATGCGAGTCCCATCCAAAACGCCGCCCATGATTCGTTAATATGGAAGCCATGTTACTTAAGATATATAAGTGATGCGAATATCTATCAACAAGGAAAAGTTGGTGTTTCAAAGCAGATTCGTTGGGGCTTATACCGCAAGCTGGTCTTGGTCACGATAGTAGCAAGGCAGGAACTACATCAAGTTAGCCGCTAATTGAGGATAATAAGGTCGATTCGGCGACTCACATTCATAATGATCAGCATGGGTATATCGAATACATCGCGCTTAATAGTCCAGCAGAAAGTACAGTCGATTTTGCCACCTCTTCCAAGCTTGGAAATCCCGTGTTCGCCATCGATTTTGGCAACCCTGTTGCTAAGGATGCTGTTCCGCACATTCTTTTGCGGGGACTCTTCGTTGGCCAGTGCTTCGTCCATCTCCTTCGTTCGATACTTTAACAGTCGACACTTTCTCGTTACACTCCCACGACTGTCCCCGAAAGCCAATTGCGCGAAGTCTTCGTAGAACTGTATGACACTTTCATCATCCATGAACTCAGCGGCGAAGACAGGCTGTGGGACCCCTTCGGAAGTTTTCGTGCTGTCCGGTTGAACCGTCTTCAATCTCGGGGTAGTTAATTCAGATTTACTGGCAAGACTTCCTGACTCCGATCCTGACAGACCCAAGTTTACGTTGCAGTTGGGTTCCTTGCCGAGGAGAATATTCTTCGTCCATCCAGTGAGAGCGATGAACTCTTTGTTAACAGCAGCGACTTCTCCCGTACGCCTGCACACAATGGTCGGAGAGCACGCATTCACCATATGATCCTCGTACTCGAATAGTGTGCGCTGAAAACATTTTTCCATAAAAACTAGATCTTGCCTATTCAGGTTGTTCATACACACTATAAACGAAGGACGGATACTGGCGAGGGACTTGGCGATGCGTAAGGTCTTGCTAGGCGAGAACCGGCGTTGGACAAAGTTGATTAATCTATGAAAACCGTTAAGGTACGGGTATGGTTCTTTGACGGTTTCGTATATTGCTGCAGGGTCCCTTTTCTTGTGAATCATAGACTGTGGCCCCAATTTGTCATGCGAACTTGCGTGCGTTGGTTTAGGTCTTGGCCTGGAAGGTGGCGCAATTGGCTGAGAACCAGTGGGCGTATAGTTGCCGACGGTAGGTGATTTATCAAACCCATAATTCGTCGGCTGGGGACTGGAAGTATTGTCTGTTCCAGGACTGGCCAAACTGCTTGGTGTTGGACCAGCAGCTGCAACAGCATAAGCGTGAGGCAGGCCATGCTGTAAATTTCCCTGGGAATACACGTTGTTTTGATCGACGTTCATGAAGTTTTCAACTACCCCCGGATCATAGAGCTGGTTATATTGGCTGGCTCCGTTGGAATATACAGGTGGACCAAACCCGACATCGCTACCAGCAGAATGCGCTATAGCTTCGTGCGGTGGTGTCTCAGCAGCGCCAGAGGACATGTGGCCTAGCATACCGAATTCGAGCGCACCATAGTGATTGCCAAAATTCAAGCCCTCGAGATCAAAGTTGAAGATCGCAGGATTACTGGGGTCGAAAAGCGCAGTGGAGAAGTGATTCGGCATCTCTGCAGACACTTGGTGGATGGGAATACCGTTCATTTGCCTGGCATTATTTGCCGCTTGAAATCCGTTGGCAATGGGGGAATGCTGATTGCCGTAGGATATGGTGTCTGGCATCCCCGTAACTGCGTTCTGCCCACCATTGGCGAACATGGGATAAGCCGCATTATTCGTGCTTGGCGGATAATAAGCCGAAGAATCTGCGTTGCCATTCATAGCCTGCCTGCCGTTTGTCGGCTTTGAGCCGGCGTTGGGATTGTAGTTCGGGCCCAGAACTGGGCGAAGGGCCTCTGGAGGGGCATCATGGAGGTATTTGGCCTTCTTTCGTACTCCGTCCTGACAAGCATCGCCGAGGCCACGCTTAACGCACCTCGTGCAAGGTCGCTCATCTCCTGCGTCGAAAGTGAGTAAAGCTTCAGAGTAGGAGCATGGGCATGTCCGTTTAAGTGAAGCGGAAGTCGAATCCGTGGGGGTCAGCGTGTGCGGGGGCGATGGTACAAGAGGCTGATGGAGTTATCGGAATTTACAGGTGGAGGCTGAGACTTACCGCACGTCAGATGGGCTCGCTGACAAGCATAACACGCACGTCTTGCTTTTTTACGCCGAGGGCGATGAGGATCTTTGGGATCGTATTTCTTCTTGGTCTCGGTGGAATTTTCCGTGCCAGCTTCAGGTGATGTATGTTGCTCAAGCATGTTGTCGTTCTCGTCCTTGACGCTATGACCAATTTCGTCAGGCTCCATATCATTATCAGACATGGCGTCTGAGACTTCAGCCCCGTTGGCTTGAACGTCTCCTGGCATGGTGTCTTTGTTTTATACAAGGTCACTCTAGGCCTGGTGAAGGGATCAAGGCAAGCCCTGACCCAGTTTTTGGCGTAACCACACTTCCTTGGAAATGGGCAGCTTGCGAGATCCTGGAGTAATATTCCCGGCAAGTCCAAGACGAAGTCGCAACCAGGTACCCGGGCTTCCCTATCTATTAGCCCACCGCTCTTTGAGCGTTACTAAATTAATGGAACTGGGGTGCCCAGACCGCTAGCGAGTGACGAGAGTCTGGGTAGTTGTGATCCAATAATGTAGGCGAGGGGCTGAATATCAACAACAGAAAAAGAGATTGACAGACAGTGCCGAACTATACTTAGCGCGTTACGTGAGACGCGGACAGCTCGTGTGCAATGGGTGCTGTGCGCTTCCGTAGTGCAACGGCCCTCTTCAGCCCAAACCAACCAAGAATATGCGGTCGAGGGGCAGGCTACGAGACAGGCGCCTGCTCGTATTCAACGTTGACTAACAGGGTAGACTCCAATGGGCTACCTCCCCGTGCCAAAGAGGCGTTTTTTGTACAACGGGAGCCGGACAGCCTGGGTAGGAGTCGACGAACAACTGGGCCCACTGTCTTTGTACAGATCGTGGGGGAAAAGTCTCGCAGAGCTTCCCCAGTAGAAGTAGAACCTACTGGGTACTGCGGGAACGGACCGGTGACGCGGAGGCGCAGAAGACTGTTCTCATGGAGTCACGCGCCGGCGGATAAGGCACTGGGGGGTTTGGCTGGGATGGTATGCGGGATGATCGATGCTCCTGCAACTAGCCGGTCCTTCTGAAGCAGTTCGCATTGGGTGCTGACTAGGCTAGACCGAAGACGAGAGGAAGTAGAGCAGACGGCTGGGCTAACGGCGGCTCGGCTGGTTGACCTGGTCGACCTGGGACCTGATCGTCGGTCGAGGTGCAGGTAGATAGGTGGTCGGCGACCGCGAAGGTATGTACATGTAAATGCAAATATATCTAGACGTACGTGCCTATCCAGGTAACCCGAGGGTATCCTTGGAGTATCCTGAGAGTATCCAGAGGTATTCAGAGGGTATCCTGATGGTGTCCTATTGGTATGTCCTAACTGGGAGGGGGGATACGCGGCTGGAAGTGTCAACACCACGGCGCAAGGAGCAGATGCGACAGTGGTACGGTTGGTTGGTTCACTGGACACACTGCGGAGGACGCGAACCGTGTGAATTGGCCGCCTGAAGACCGTGGGAAGTTTTGCTACGCAGGCATACGGGACTTAGAAGCAACGAGCGCAATGGCGGTAAAGGGGGCCCCTTAAGAGAGCTAGGTGGAATGGGATGGAATGGGCTGAGGAGGCTGCCAGCGGATGCAACACCAGAGCCACTGATGACAGAGAGCAGAAGGCAGAGGGTAGAGGGCAGAGGGCAGGAAAGTGAGTGGTGACGAGGTGTTGGTCAAGGTCAGGGTGACGAAGTCAACAACAGCCGGAGCGTAATGAAAACTCTGGCACGGGCGAATCAAAGCCGGGGCAGGGAAAGCTGATGAAGCTGATCTAAGCCAATTGAAACAAGAGGTGGCGCAGAAGAGCGACCCTTATATTCATAATGTACACTGGACCTTGCACTTTCAATGGTGTTTCGCAAGTTGAAATCGCATCACGGGCGTAATTGGGATGGGGATACCACTACGATGCAACAGCGGCTATGCAAGCTCTCTTGTGGTTGAACGTGAACGTGATGAGTACAGAGCACAGGTGTACAGGTAGGTAGCGGGCAGTGATGGAGGTCAAGGTTGTGTAACGGGGATGGGGATTGGATTTGGGGTAGGAGGGGGGGTCATGATTTGCACCGGCGTACCAGTCGGCATTGTGGACAGCCGAAGCAGCCCGCGTGATTGGTCCGCTGCTCTTCTGAATTTTTCATTTTTTGCAGGTGCTCAGGCTGCGGCCAACCAGGTCGTCGCCAGCCCATGCTCCATAGGGCCGAGCCGCGGGGTGTCCTTTTCTGCGCACCCCCACCAAGACCCCCCTCTAATAGGCTTAGCCAGGCTTAGACAGCCCCTCCCTCGATCCCTCACAGTTGCATACCTGCGCGTAAGTGAATCTCCAGACGATATCTAACCCCTCGGTTAGGGACCTGATCTCCTGCCTCGATGCCTCGAACGCCACGGGCAGAAACCCCAGCCGTAGACCAGCAGCGAGACAAAGACACAACACTACACTACACTACACTGACAGGCGTAACTCCTTTGGGGTGGGTTGCATTGCTCAACGGCCGGTCAACAACCTGTTCAGCCCCGGTCAGGCACACGTTGTCTGAACGCCAAGCTCCCAGCGTTGCGCCAAGGTGACTAGTTCAGCTTTCATAAGCACTACATGGATGTTTCTCCTCTGTTTATGCCTGATTTTTGGCCCCGATAGATGACTAGATCGAGATCACGCGAGCATCTGTTTCTTGGGGTTAGTCAACTTCCAGGGGAGGCAGCTGAGAGAATGGTATTCGGTGGATGTGGGATGGGGGGGTTCGATATACCAGGTGTACTTGGAGCTTAGAGTCTCTCGCCTACCAAGATTATTTCGTAGGACTCAGAAGCACCGGAGCGTAACCAAATTGTTCGGTGCCGTGGCCGACCGTCCACGTACATGTAGGTCTATGTACGTATTCTATGTTTGCTCCACTGCATGGAGTATGTATGTAAGGTGCTCGGGGATTCAACGTTGAAACTCGTGTTGGCTGATAGGTACATGACGTACTACGTAATGTATGTACTGTACGGCACTTTACATTCAGTTCAGCTCTCGCACATGGAGCATGTGGGGTACTTATACCTAGCTACACATCAATATACAAATATAAAAGTGCAAAATTCCCCGTCTTAGATAAATTATTGCTTACATATCCAGCTCTATTTGGAGTTGTTCACCTTGTTTAGAGCCTCTCGCCTGTCATTCTTCAGCTTCTATCATATCGGTACTTCTCAGCTAAGTAGCCATTCATAGTTTGTTGGCCAGCTCTAATTGTAAGACTGACTACACATACATATAAGTAAGCTACATGTAACTATGATTACTATGTACGTACCTACAGTAATAGGGACGGTACTCAACATTATCTTTTTTTCTTTCAAGTTAGATTCGGTGCCAAGTATATACAATTTCGCAATTATTTATGACGCTTTCGTCACCTATTACCACTGCACTCCACTCCCGTCGTGTTTCGCCTTTCTAAGGCTGGCTGAGATATGACTTATACTACACTACGTACTTACTTGCAGTGCAAGTGTCATCCGTTTCATTTATTCCTCTCTACTGACTGTCCGGTTCGGTCGTAGTTTTATCTGCCTTTGTCCTGCTCAACTGTATCTCTCCAACTCCAACACGGCACTTCTATCTGCTCCACCGAAGCTCCACCGAAGGCTTTTGTCCGCCCCCTGCTTTATCCAAGTCGAGGGAGTGGTTCACGGGTCGGTAAGTGGTGAAGGGACCCCCCCGACCCCCCGTCGCAAATCAGCGTGGGCCAATATCCAATGCCTACCTGATGTGCACCACGGATTGCTTGCTTGCGTATGCAACCAGCGGCTCGAGCCGCAGCATCGACACTCCACCGCAGACCTCGATTGTCAAATCAAGCTTTCGCACCTGGCCTGCCGAACTTTCCATGCGCTGTTCGACGATGCAACGCAATCTCAAACAGCCATCCATCGCCTTTCCCATCCCCCTTCAGCACCCCTTCAGCACCCCTTCTCCATGCGACCCTGCCGCAATCCCGCGCGACCTTCTGGATTTTGATGCACCGCTGCCGCTACACTAGTCTCCATATCCCACTATTTGACGGAGGCCTCAAATCCGCTTTTTCCCTCTCAGAGCCCGGCTATCCGAGGGACCGAGAAACTAAGAAGAATAGATACCGGTAGGTATTGACAACTATCTATCAGTTGAGCTGTAAAGACACAATTTTCTATGGTTGTAAGGTAGGTCGGTGGAGAAGCGGATAGCTATATGCGCCGCGCTTACGCCGTATTTTTTTATTTTTTTGTTCTTTTTTTCTTGCCTCATTGTATCATTCCGTTTTGTATTTCATCATTACCATGTTTGTTATAATTCAACCGGGTATTATTTCATAGCGTTGCGCACACACGTCAGTCAATAACCAGGGTCTTGCCATTCTTATCCTTGACCCATGTCCTATACCTGAAGATCTTCGCTGCAACCACCCTTCATTGATTAAGGCAGCTTTCGTACGTTTCAACCAGCGGTTCAACCGTGGCGGGAGGGTAATTCCCAGCGATCGACGTGGTGGCATCCCACCGTTTTCATTTTTACGACTGCGAGATAGCGGATGTTCTAATATCTATTTTATCTAGGCGATGCCCAGGCATCGCCAAGATCAACAGATATCTCTTGGTTCTCTACCTTCCTTATTGTGATGCAGTCAGTGGGATGCTCAACTGCCGCCAATATGTGCATTGCCAAGCATCAGTAAGTATATACACGTATACAAAGATTGGTACTTTCAAGTTACATGGACACAGGTTTCACATCCAGATATGTACCCTGGCCGTCGTCACGAGGCTCTCTCTACGACCGCAGACCTGTATGCGTAAATAATGGGTATTTATCATTCTGGCTAAAGCATCGTCCTTTTTCAGTTGGGCGTGTTGCTTACCGCAGTAGCGCCCTCTCCCTATCAGATATCACAATCCTCCTATGCCAAAAAGTAGCACCCAAGCAGAACCCAAACACCAACGGGGCTACAGCATTATAGGATCACAATAAACATCTCCCAACCAGCTCGTGCGCTGGTCAATACGCCTTCTCATGCACAGGACCGCACTGGTTGGCTCGTTTCTCAAGGAGGTTGGCCGCATTCGGAGGAGCCCATATTACCATTCAACGCACTGCATGTCCCATTCTCAAAAGTTAGGTATGTGATACACGCCACCGAATCCTGGGCATCACCGACTTCGTCGTGCGGCGATCTGCGCTTCGAGAGGGACAGGTCACAGTCGATTACACTATGGTTTGCATTGCCCTCTTCTTAATGGATACCTAGGTAGGTATCTGTTATGTAGTTGTATGTAGCGTAGACATAGACTGCGCGTTTATTGCCTCCCTCGTGCTTTTTTTCTCCGGTTACTTTTTCCCTCCTCTTCTTCCTTTTCTATATGTCCCAGTACCGTGCTTGAACTTAAAATTTGTGAAGTCCTGCAGTCAGCTAAACTAAACAGATAAAGGTAAAAGATGGGACTGGTGTGACTCTGGAGTAGCCTTCTCCGAGTACATTCCCGCTCAAGACATACTACATAAATACTACGCAGTGAACCTATCTATCTACCTTCCCTGGTGGCCTACAGCGCGAGCAAAGTTATTGGAACGTACTGTACACTGTACGCCATCTTTACTACGACGCAACCTCGTCTGCCCGTTGCAAGCATCCGATGTTGTGCAACACGCCGATGTCAATTATCATGACCATGATGCCCAACAACAACCGGCCCACTTGGCACCGATCCACCAGTGGGCTAATGACCTAAGATGCATGACTTGATAAAATTATGAGCCTCGAATACCCCGGATTAGTCAAAAAGCCACGGTATCTAGCCACCAGACTAATGACAATCAACGCTAGTGTAGGACTTTGACTTATTTGTTGCACAGCTCCCATGTGGGAATGGGGCTTTTTGCACAATGGGTCGAGTCAAGTGAACAGGTTGCCATCTGAGACACCATAGTGTTCCCCTTTACTTGCTCAAAGTTAACTTTGTGTTGCTCCCATCTAATGAACTACCCTACATCCCCATCCACTCGATCGCAGAGGTTGGAACAGCTCGAACCACTCGGAGAAATTCTCGATCAGTTGGAATTAATCCTCGACGATGACTGGTGGGCGAGACAATGTACCTCTCACAATCTGAACCACCATTCCAGTTGATGCCCGCCCACGCGCCCAAGATCATTGGTGGAGAGGGATTATTGGCACAAGGTCACGCTCCACCAGTCTGTCCGCCTCCACACATCACTGCAGGTTGTACAGTACCAGGTATAATATGTTGTAAGGCCATCTCACAAGGGACAAAAGAAGCGGACTAGGTTCTTTTGGAAAAAGTACCAAAGAATGACATACTGGTAATAATACACAGGCTGGCCTAGGCAATTCTTGTACACGGCTGAGGGCGCTGCCATGCAAGAGATGATGATGCTGACCGTTGCAAGTTGAAATTGCATCGAGTGGTAGAGATGAGAAATCTTACGCCACATCACCTCATAACGTCCGGCTGGTTTCTATAACATCAACGGCCCCCAATTTGTGCGCTTTCGTGCATATTTCGTTCGTATGTGCCGAGGGAGCGTTTTAGAATTGGCTAGCTGAATTCTTAGATAGGCACTCAGATAACGGCGTCAAGTCCTCGGCTATGTTGTTCAAAACAGTGGCAAAACACTGGAAAGACCGGGGAGGAAGTAGTCCTATGATTTCCCCTCAAAGTCATGGAACTGGCGATACTGAGTCAGAATCTCATGATTCGTAGCACTATTTGTCATGTAGCAACAACGTTGCCTGTCTGGTTCTATGGTTTGAGGCTTCCAGAGCCTTGTATCGTAGTGAGCAAAAGTAGATATCTTGGAAGTTTAGAGTAAGTACACTCGTTGTATTGCTTGTGATCGAGGCTGTGTTGATCGAGGAAAATGGACAAATTAGCAATGATGTTTGAAATTGCCGGTTTGCCGTTCTTCGTCAATGAGTGGTTATTGTTGAAGCCTGAATAACGTACATTGAATGTAATTGCCTTTTGTTTATTTGTTGTTTTTAAATATTGATTTGCCTACATGAGCACATGTGATATGTAGTTCAATCTCCAAAACGCCAGATAGACGTCCTTTTGGGTTGCTGGCATATGCAAATACTACAACAATTAATTTGGTATTCGGAGTGATTTATTGGATGTCGATGGACTGTCCAAGGCTCTCATAGCAAAATAAACCTATCTCTCTATGGTAATTGGACGTTTACGAAACGAAGGTTGGGCTCTCGATTTCCTTTTTGCCCTCTTCCCTCCGTAGATCTTATTATGCCTGCTTTCTAATAGGATCGGTTTAGCATGCCGATCTAAACAAGCAGCAAGCAATCAAGCAAGCAAGGAAGCAAGGTAGATTTCGGGTATCGGACGCCGCATTGAAGTTTGACTTGTCACATCGATCTTGCGGACCAGGGTTGTTTGGCGTCATTCCAATTACTCGTCGGATCCGGCTCCAGCTACCTCTCTACCCAGCTCTGGGCTCTACTCAGTACTTCTCACTCGCTCCCTTCGCGTTTCACTGCCCAAACTTGAAATGGTAGTAATCACGCCCCCTCCCTCCCCATGAAACGTGGGGATGTAGTGCATGCTGCTTCACGATAGGAAGTCGGTGAGTTCGTCAAGTGCACTTTGGGTTTCGCTACATTCTTAGCATGCATCGCGCTACCCAGGTCTCATTACGTGTGGACGAATTTCGGATCGTGCATGCCCGTATGCAGGCAGAGGGGATATCTGGTCCAGTCTCATCGCGCCGAGTAGCCTATCACAATACATTAGCCAGGCACGAAGAACCAAGCGTTTTACGGGGGAGGTTCTGGGTCGAGTTTTTGGCGATGGCCCCATTTCACGAGCTTATGGCCTTATGTTACTGTAGTCTGTCCTTTATTTCCCTCTGTGGAATGTATTTTTGGGTTTACGCTTCAGCCGCATCAATTTTCCTTGTTCAACGTTGGGGTTTATTGTATTTTTTTGAGCTGGCACCGGCATTGTCCGACCTCGTGTCTGCCTTGCTGCATTATCAATGATCTACGTTACATGGTAGTATCATTCGACTCTTCTTTCAGCCAGCCCATAAAGATTTCTTATGCTAATCACAAAACTAGCCAACCAGGACTACGTGCACCTAGAAGCCGGTGTGAAGAACTCCTCGGTCCCGACCTGGTGTTGTTGTTATTGTTGGCCTCTTCTCATACTTGGGTTGAGGGTTGACTGACTGGCTGAGGTAATTGACGCCGCGGAGATCGCGAGCAGACTAAAATTCTGGCGAGGACCCCCGGACTGTTTCGCCATCGATAATTATGCGTCGAAACTGTCGTAATCACACCTTGGGTTACATCACTCGACGACACCCATGACTCTGATGCCGATACGACACCAGCTCGCAAAGCCCGATCCTTGGTCATAGTCTTGAGAGAAACTTCAAGATTTCTTGATTCATCACTTCGAACAGATTCTGTCTAAACGCTTGATCTATGGGTGTGAGTGGATAATGCGCGGTTTATCTCTGTGAACTCTTGAGTCGCAAAGGTGGATTCGGTTAGATTACTGATCAGGTCGCAGGTAGGACAATCCTCGTTTTCGCTGCTGACCTACATGATCTCTTCAGTCTTCCAAACTCTTCGCACTTTGCAACTACGAGCGTTGAGGCTTATGGTGCATTGACTTGTATTATGAGAAGGGAAAAGTAATCCACGAGACTACCTGAGGTCTAAAAAAAACGGCTACAGGGTAAACACATTCACCTTCCTACTGCGTTACAGAACCTTGCGGCAATGTTAGTGGATGTTTTATCCCGTATGCCTTGTGAATTCAATGCTTTAAAAAAAGGGCTCTACCTTTGCTCCTTATATATCAGAATAACGCTTGACCCGTCCACCAAATATGCACCAACCACCTCGCCTTACATGAATGAGTAGTATGACTCTAGTATAGATAATTATATAGATATTCGTTGCAAATACAAAACTCTTCGCTCTATTGCTGCGCCGTGTTAAAGCTCAATAAGTTTCAGGAAGACCCATGGCCCCAAAGTCAGGCACATCTGAATCACAATTAAAGCTGCGATCGTATGCCTTAGCAGGCAAAATACCGGCCGCTAGGCCCTGGCGATAACTCCACTGAGGAGAGGCCTCAGTGTCCCAAGTCCAGTACCACCAACCGTAGCCCTTCTCGAAGGAGTACATCTGAGCCTCGGCAAACATTAGCAGAAATTTTTTGTACGCGTCACTGTAGTCGTCAACGGAGGCGTTGGCGCCGTCACATGAGCAACTCGAGTCCGTTGTCGGACACATGGGCGTCAAGGCATCGCTAGACGAGTTGCCTGAGTCATATGTACCCGTCCATCTGTTGCCCCAGCCAACGTTGGTTAAGTATTTGGCGCAATCTGTGTCGCCCTGGGACCACTCTGCGAACATGGTCGGCCCGTATCCTGTTGAGGTGTCTAATGACTGTTGCGCTTGCTGCGTCCAGTCAACACACGCGAAGTTGATCTTCTTCTGGTGCGTAAATTTGATCAGGTCGTTGTTAAAGATGACGTACTGGTGGACGTCCAGGATTAGGTCCGGATATCCGGTCAGTAAGCCCTGCCAGTTCGCGAGCCCCATGAATCCGTCCCCAAATACGACTTTTGCTCCCGTCAGCCCGTTGCCACGGATCAGCTTGAACGCCTGTTCCGTCCATGATACTACAGCGCTGGCGGACAGTTGCACCATCTGTGGCTCATTGGCGAGCCCGTAGAATGCAATAATATTTTTGTACCGATCCTGGGCGAAAAACTTGGACAATCGATCATGGACATCGAGAGATCGTTGCGCGTTTAAGTCTCCATTGGTTCCGTTCAGCCAGCCGATCGTGCCTTGTCGGCCACTGTGGTTCCAACCATTCTGTGACCCAGGGAGCCCATGCAGATCAAGATTCACGCGCAATCCGTATTTGCGCGCCCATTCGATACCGCGTAAAAGGTACCGCCAGGAGATTCGGAACAAGTAAGGGTCATCATCGTAGGTTTGCACTGCCCAGTAACTATAGGGAATGCGGACGTGGTCAAGCCCTGCATCCGCTATTTCCTTGAACGTCTGCTCAGTGACGAAGGTGGCATAATGCTTCTCAAGCGTGGAAGCTGTTGTCTTTGGCCCGAGGTGGGTACACAGCGTCCACTCATCTATAATGCCTAGTCGAGTATCGTAGTCGAAAAGTGACGGCGTGATAAAGGGCTCTAGCGAAAGCCAACCGCCGATGTTAACCCCGCGTGCCGGCTTTGTAGCATAATCGCCCCAGGCTTTATTCAGTGCTGGGACTTTGTCGTTTGCTTGCGTCGAGTCATCCCAATTCGTAAACAGTCCCATAACTGGTAAATCCCCGACCGTCTCATTTGTGTAAGTGACATTGAAATCTGTGGTATCATACCATGTGAAGGGGTCGAGGTAGGAACCTCGAGCGGCTGTTGGCACGCTGTCTGGGTCGACGCTACCGAGATCCGAATCTTTCGATGTTTTAGAACCATTCTTCTTACTCACCTCAACAGCAACAATTATGATGATGATGAGGACGACGAGGGCCACTCCCGCTATGATCCCTGTACGTGTAGTTAGTACCAAAAATCTTGGAATGTAATCAGTTAACTGACATTTCTTCTTCTTTCTGTTCCATCTTGGGGGTTTGTAATGCGTTGATTTCTCATGCTCTACACTGTTATAGCTGCTGTGTTTGCTCGTGGCACCGCCCCGTATCTCGGGAGTTGCTCTACCTTCTTCGACGATGGCACCACTGACGATTCGTTTTTTTCTCCTCTTATGCCGCTTTCTATCTCTTGCTAGATCTTCATGCTCGTCATAACTGTCGTCGAAGTCTGGGTGTGCGTATGCGCGGGTTCGTCTTGGGCGCCTTGGAGATTCGGGCTCTCTTTCTGACTCTGAATATTCATTCGGCCGCCGTCTTGTTTTCCTTGGAGAGTCATACTCCCTGTCTGAATCTCGCGCATCATATGCTCTAGTCCGCTCCCTGCGCGGTGACTCATACTCTGCGTCAACGACTTCATATTCATCTCGTCGTGGCCGATGTTTCCGTCGCTTTCGTTCGGGCTTGCGGGTTTGCGACGGCTCTGGAACGTAGCCTTTTGTATTTATCTCGTTTAGCTGCGCTAGAGCATCCATGGAAAGCTTCTGTTTTGACCGGCTGCTGGTCCCTTCTGAGGCAGATGCGGAGCCATGGTCTCGTTGTTTCCGCCTCTCATGGTGTTTTCTTCGTGTGTCTGATTCTCTACGTCGACGGTCTCTCGGGTCACTATCGTCGTGTTGGGCCATGATGAAAGGAGTATGAATTAAAGGGCTGTTCAGCTGTCATGAAGGATGCACCAGGAGGCTGCAAACACAGTAATGTACGTGCGGGCCGTGTAATCTATTTCCGGAAAGAAACTCGAGACAATTGCTTGGCAATGCATTCAATGACCGGGTACTTGCATGTTAGAGCAGGCTGCATTACATCAACAGTCGGGTTTGTTGACCGGGAGACAATCTGGGCCATTCAGGTGGGTCGCTTGGGGACCCGCCCGGGAATCTTGAATCTTAGTGGGCTGTTAAGCTGCTCGGCATAGTCCAGCAGAATGCCGCAACTAAGCGAGCTTCCCCGGAATATGACGATGAGGGACTCTGCTCCCTTTCCCCCGGGGTAGTTCTTGTTTCTTTAAACGTTCTAATTAATTGCCAATCTGGTGACAATTTGATGGTAGGAAAGCGACGTTCGACATGAAGAGTACCCTTTCGGTTCGAGGAATAAGGAGGACGCTGGCGTCCTTGTCACCGAAACGCTCCCGAGAAGCGATTATATGCAGTCGGCACTATTCGACACATCCGCCAAATGCTCGACTCAATGTGCCAGTCGATTATTCTACGACGCCTCTATTGGCACATAGCCCACAGACGGCGTTAAACACCTCAGAGTTACCGCCCGACGTTAAGAATGGCACGGCAAAGCGAATGAATCTCTTCCAGGCAATCAACGACGCCTTGGCCACGGCGCTTGCTGAGGACGAGAACGTGCTCATCTTTGGCGAGGACGTTGCTTTTGGCGGAGTGTTTCGCTGTACCATGAAGCTAGCGGAGAACTTTGGGGCAGAGCGCGTATTTAACACACCACTTACAGAGCAAGGCATTGTGGGATTCGGCATCGGTCTGGCTGCTGAGGGCATGCGTCCGGTCGCCGAGATACAGTTCGCGGATTATGTGTTCCCTGCATTTGACCAAATCGTAAACGAGGCGGCTAAATACAGATATCGAGAGGGGAAGACGGGGCGAAGTGCGGGTGGTCTGACGGTGAGGATGCCCTGTGGTGGTGTTGGACACGGAGCTTTATACCATTCTCAATCACCTGAGAGTCTCTTTACCCACGTGCCTGGCTTAAGGGTCATCATGCCCAGGTCACCACTACAAGCGAAAGGATTACTGTTGTCTGCCATCCGGAGCAACGATCCATGTATCTTCATGGAACCCAAAATCCTGTACCGGGCAGCGGTCGAGCAAGTACCTACTAGCCCGTACACATTACCACTCTCGAAGGCCGAGGTTCTGAAGCAAGGCGAACACCTGACTATCATATCCTATGGACAGCCCCTATATACCTGCCACGCAGCTCTCCTGAAAGCAGAGCAGGACCTGGGCATCTCTGTCGAGCTCATTGACCTGCGGACGGTATATCCCTGGGATAGGGAAACCGTGTTTAAGAGTGTCAGGAAGACAGGACGGTGCATGGTCGTTCACGAATCTATGATCAATGCTGGGGTTGGAGCAGAGGTATCGGCGGCCATCCAAGGGGACGCAGAAACATTTCTGCGGCTTGAGGCACCCGTAGCTCGAGTGGCGGGTTGGAGTATCCATATGCCACTGATGTTTGAGAAGTTCAACATTCCTGACGTTGCCAGTAAGTCACAGCGGAACCCAAAACATAACCTTCTAGACCGTACTAACCGTATATAGGGATTTATGATGGCATTAAGAAGTTAGTAGAGTATTAAATTTAATTAGAATATCTGTGCTTTGACAGGGCTTGCTCGCATGCTCATCTCACCATGCTTCATAAAGAATCAGAGAATGAAATTACTCATGACATGGACTTGCATATCTTTTGTATCTGAAGCCACCTTATACACTGTGAACTATTCCAGAGCTTATAGAAGGAGGATGAAAAGATTTCAAGTTTAAGATGGCGAAGAGTGAGGCGAAAAGTTGAAGCAGTGAATAAGTTGAGCAATCGATCTAGGTACTTATTTACTTACCAAGGGGTAGGTGCCTGAATACATGAGGGGTTTCTACTGGCAGACCAACAGTGGACGGTAGGTACTCTAGTAGGCATTGGACATGTGGATTACTAGGCTAGTGTCGCAGCCCACTTTGCCCCGCGCCCGCGTCGTTTCAGTACTAGGTAAATACAACTTCAATGAAACCTATGACGGCCTTTCTTCACACTTCGCACAGAATTAGGCGTTCGCACCCTATCGAACACGGCGCATTTATACACATCGCGAGTGGCTAGAAAAACCAGCTGCTACATTCGCCCATCCTCGATTGGTAGCCATATCGAGAGTTCCGACCCAAGATGGCCTCCTCGCTCGCCACTATCGAGTCCTTCGTCGAGGGCGCTCCACCAGGAGAGGTAGGACACAGCTTGCGCCTCCAGCGCTAGATACTTGAGGAAGCGGAAGACTAAGTAGGAACCAGTTGTCAGACGTGATCAATGGTATGCGCATGCCCCGAGCGACCTGACGAAGCAGCCGACCGTCCCTTACGTTTACGCTATCTCACAGACATCAAGACTCTGACCATCAATGAGCCCGAACTGGTCTCCGAGCTTGGACCTGCTTTCGAGAAGTACAATGAGGAGCAGTTTATCACCGTCAAGCTGCCTGGTAGCAGCCAGCAGGTCATCATAAGCTCTCACAACTCCCTCGGCGACGGCCGATATTTCGATGTCGAGAGCTCATCAAGCTTCACCTTCGATCATACTACACAGGTTTGAGCAAGCCAGTTACGTTCTCGGGATTTTTATAGTAACATTCTAGCAGAAAGCGAGCGAAGTTCAAAGCTACGCCCTAGACGGCTCACAGGCGGATCTGGTGTATGTCGTGGCTGAATTACGATGTGGTGCTTCGTGTTAGCGAAATTGACTTGCGACTAGGAAATCAATCTTGAAAAGCCTGTCAGCATATGTCCAGGAGCACTACCCCACTGCCTCGTACGGCGTCTATCCCATCGAAAACGACACGAAGGTTGCTATCATCATAGTGGCGAACAAGTACAGCCCGAACAACTACTGGTATGGCCGCAGGACCGCAAGGCTGGGTTCCGGGTAGTGGCTGACAGTACGTGAACTAGGAATGGACGCTGGCGATCACTATACGTTTTCGATCCTTCTTCAGGGAGCCTTGAGGGCAGCATCAAAGTCGACGTGCACTATTATGAGGATGGTAACGTGCGACTGTTGACCAACAAGCCTGTCACGGGCTCCATGTCTTCCGGCACAGGTGCAGGCATCTGTAAAGAGATCGCGACGGGCGAGAAGAAGTACCAAGAGGAGCTAAACAGGGGTTTCACCAACCTCAGCCAAGGTGCGTTTAAGGGACTGCGCAGGCAGCTTCCCATAACGAAGCAAAAGATCGAATGGGACCGAGTGGCCAGTTACCGACTGGGACAGGATATTGGGGGTGGCAGTTCTAAAAAATGAGCTGGGTAAGCGACAACATGTCAGCATCATTTATGTGTCTAACAGTTACTGCTACCGTGAAATACTGGGTTAATGTGCTAGGCGATAGATCAAGAGCATTATTGATTTCCGGAGTACCCCAACTACCTCATGATCTCGTAAGCCGGACCGTTATACTTATTATACATGGAGTATCGGATGAGCATAGATCCGAATGGGCGAAGGTAGTCGTGGATTGCGAAAGACAGGGGAGCATAATTTGGCCAAAGGGCCAACTGGCAGCCCTTGACTGCGGACTTACTGGTCGTTACCGCGAATCGAATGGTATTCAGGTAAGGTCTGAATGTATTCACGAACCTGCGCCGGACGTAATAATCTACAGTATGCTTGCCACGGTGCTCGTCGGAGTGCCGAGCTATGAGGGGTACAACGGCGCACTTACACTTACCGGTACTTATGTCTCCATACATGTGAAGAAGCAATCTTTAATGCTCGGCATCGACCGAAGTTGCTTTCCTCTTTGCTTGCTTGCTGCTTTATTTGCGTATGACATAATATTTATATGCTCTCTTCTTCCCCTTCCTTTTTAAATCGCTTTCTCAAAACAGAACGACTCGAACGATATAATGGGTTAGTCATGGCAGCACTGACTGTTGATTGATCGGAGTGCACTGGAAAATAAGGGTCCCAGTGGGTTTTTCGGGGAGTCGGGGGTTACCACTTTAGCCCCTCCCCGAAGCCGACCGATATCAGGGTGATAGCTGACCAGTCTCTTTTTGGTTGCCTTTGTACCTGCTCCAGTTCTTGTACTGGATTCGAGAGCGCAATTAGGCCGTCTCTGATTGGCTGCGTGGCATCAGGCCACCCTAAGATTGGACGCTCGCTGGTACCGCGCTAGCATCCCACTGGCTCTGCGCAACGATCCTGCGGGATGGCGGGGAGCCTTTTCTACTTTTGAACAGTGCAAAGAACATTTTAGAAGGGTGGGAGATGGCTGGATCGCTGGAGTAGCTACGTGTAGGTAGCACTGGGGCGTCCGCCAAAGCCGGCCTATGCCTGTGAGACAGCCGAGACTAACGGCTGACCGACTCTCAACTCATTTGCTGCATCCAATCTCAATATCCAAATCCCAGCAAAAGCCACGCTATCTCGTTTTCCCTCTTACCACTTCCGATCCAAACCTCGCCCATTGCTCGCCGCCGCCGCTACTGTTGTCGCTGCATCTTCCGTCCGCGATCGATTGAGAGCTTGCAATTTCGTCGTCTAATCTAGACTATCTCTTTCCCAAGTCGCCAAAATGTCCGTCAAAGAGTTCACCTACCAGGACGTTGCCGAGCACAACACCAAGAAGGACCTGTACCTAGTTATTCACGATAAGGTCTACGACACTACCAAGTTCATCGATGAGCACCCGTAAGTCTCTTATGTCGGTCCATTGTCTCTCGCCCATGCCGATGGAACTTCCCCCTCCTTCCGAGCTCCAGTGAGAGCTTTACTTTATCTTCATACTTGAGATGCACTGGAGTCGCTGCGTGTTGCTGACCGTGTCACTCCTTACATAGTGGTGGTGAGGAAGTCCTGCTAGACGTCGGCGGTCAAGACGCCACCGAGGCTTTTGAGGATGTAGGACACAGTGACGAGGCCCGGGAAACCCTCGAGAAATTCTACGTCGGCAACGTGAAGCGCAAGGTGAGTTGCTATTCTCCGAGCACCCTCCGATCGTCCACCCCCTCTCGGTCGGTCCCCATGTGTCACTCTGCCTAGGTATTGACGCATGCTCTCCTAGCCCGGCGATCCCACCCCCAAGGCCACTGCCTCGGCCATCGCTCCTCCTGCCGACACAAGCAGCGCCGGCATGGGCACTGCCCTGTATGCCTTTGTCTTTATCGGTGGTCTTGCCGCCTACTTTGGCTACCAGTACCTGCAGAGCCAGGAATCCAAGGCATAAGAGAATATCGAATAAGCTGTGTTACAATCGATTAAAGGGATGACTGTTATAGGCGAGGAGTAAAGGAAAGGGATCCTCCGAGAAGAGAGGCATGTCAGACCGTGCGGTTTATATGGCGATATTTTTTTCCCTCGCCGACGCATAGCTTCTACCAACTTTTGATAGATCTGACCATACATATGATTCAACCTCCATACCATTTCTCGTTAGACCTACCCTCATTCAACAAGCCAGGATCTGTCTCCCGGGGGGGGCTGAAGGTTTTATAGAAAATAGCATTAGCCGTGCCAATTCTATTCATTCTTCGCGCGGACATCTTCAATTTTATCACAGTGTGACACGCATTACCAGATATGTATGTCTTTCCGATATCCCAAAAATAGTCGTCCGCCGATGAGACACGGGCTAAATGTAAACGTACCTAACTGTAGTTGATATGCGTGAGACAGCAGGAAATCTGAAAAGGGGCTGCTCAACAATTCCGAATGTCTAACCCTATTGCAGCTCAATCTATCAATTTATTCTGCGGTAGAGGGGCTCGTTGGACCTAGATAAGACCATGGTGGGCACATCTGATGGCGCTAGGCATGGTTTTAGTGTCTGACCAGTTCCATCAGTCCACGACCATAGCCTTAAGACTTCGTAAGATCAAGCCATACTGTAAACAAATGAGGGCACAAGCCACAATCGCCCCGCCACAACTTCGCCCTAGGTACCCACTCAAGTAAGTTGGTTGCCATGTACCTGGTATGGCTTAGTGCTAGTAGTGGTCTATTTACGTTCCTAGCTAAGCCCTTTCAGCCTCGCCCTTGGATACGTCAATCATCTTCCTTTCATCATCATCCGTCTCGACGAGGTTGATCACTGATACGCCCCCGCATCCATCGCTCAACGTCAACATCAACGATCTGCCACGATGTCTTCCATAACGTCGACGAAACTCAATAACAACGGCAAGCGACTAGCGCCGCCGTCGCCATCGGCCGGATCCAATGCCTCGCCCACCAAGTCGGATGGCACACCCTCGTCTGCAGCAAAACGCCAGAAGCGTGACAATGTCGTTAGCAGCATCCGCGACCGCGCGTCGCCGACCCCAACGCCCGCAGCGGCCGCCGCGGCTGCGAAGGCGACCGACTTCGGCAGGCACATGATGACCCAGCTGACCTACGTGGTCGACTTCCTCAAGGCTAAGCGCACACCCAAGACGCTACAGGAAGTGCTGGACCACCTGACGATGCACAACATGCCCGAGGATCAGCAGAAGATCTTCGTCGATTGCATGCACCAACACTCGCGTATCGACTACATCCCCGCGCCCAGGACTGCCAAGGGCGCCGCCACCGGCGACCAGCAGCCCGCCTGGCGCCTTGGAAAATGGCAGTTCAAAGCCAAGATCCCCGGCGTCCACAATAAAGTCACCCTACTCGAGCATCTCCAGCACAAGACAGACGCCTCGTCGCTAAGCGTCAAAGACCTAAAGGACGGCTGGCCAGACTGCGACCAGGCCATCACGGAGCTAGAGAAAGAGCACAAGATCCTCGTGGTGCGCACTAAGAAGGACAACCACGCCAAGTTCGTGTGGCTCGACGACCCGCGCCTATCTCACACGGTAGATCCCGAGTTTCTGAATATGTGGCACCGCATCGAGCTGCCTGCGCCCGACGACATGGTGCGCAAGCTCCTGGCCCTAGGCCAGAAACCCGCCAGCGAGGCCCCTACGAACAACGCCAAGGCGACGGCCAAGGCCGCCAAGAAGAGAAAGACCACACGGCCACCGAAACACCAGAGTAACGCACACATGGCCCACTTGCTCAAGGACTACTCGCATATGAAGCGATAGTCGCTCGGCTGAAGCGAGAGGGCGAATATTGTGCCAATGTCGGAGACTCTGAGGAATCACGATATTCGTGTCGATGCTCATATACACATGAGCACAATGGGATGGGGGAAGGAATAACAGGGGAATGGAGGGGCAATCTGGATGGCGAAACTACATGGAATCGGCGTTTTAAAATCGGGGCATCATACATGGAAAAGGGGAATTTGCAAAGCATTTGCCGGCGTTTGGGTATATACCTACGACCCTGAAGGTCATAGAGAGAGGGAAACTCGGGAAACTTGATTTTCGTCAACTTTTTACGTCTACAAATATCGGATGAGACGGCTCCCTCCGAGGCGGACGCTACTGCAATCACAGAATTAATCGATTGCCATTTTCACACACACAAACCAATGCTATTGATCTGTGAAAGCGAGTCTTCAGTTAGTTGAGAAATGGCATGTGATGGATAGCAGTATCAATGCATATCTACTTATGATCCATTTCGCCTACCTAAGTACCTATTGAATGGTAGAGTTCATAGTGATTCTCGATGTGCTTTCGCCCAGTTAAGTGACGCGAGCTATTTGCTAGAAGTAGAACATTGTCCGTCGACTTTCGCGCCCATCCAATGCCGTGTGCCCCTCCCTCCCTCCCTCCCTCCCTCCCTCCCTCCTTCTCACAGCTCGTTCGTATATGTATCCCAGATAGATACTATGGAAACTACTTGCTGTTTTACGGGCTTATTCACATCGAGGCCATTATCACTAACTCTCGTCCTATAGGTCTTTCTCTAACCCTGATTATTCTTTTGTTCGCCCTGCTGCTTTCTGCGTTCTGCCTGCTTGCCTCTGCTACTCATTTTCTATATGTTCTATATGTTTGTTCATATATTTACTTTCATACTCTATTCCTAGGCCTCTAGATATATCAGCGGTACAGGATCGATGAGGAATAGTATCAGTCATCGATGCGGTATTATATAAGCTACGATGGTATATAGGCTACGACGGAATATACATATATATGCACGCCCTTCATACATTGTCTCTACGAAAGAACAGATAGGGTCTAGCAAAGCTGGGATCTGGAACCAACCTCGGCATAGGTCGGTTCATTACAGCGGGGAGGGGGGATGGCACAAAATTCCGTCGGTATATACATTCGGTATATGATCTTTCGATTACTTATCCATGCAGTTAGAACCCCCCTCCGCGGGCGTATGATCATTAATCTCCCCCGGCGGTAAAGTGACACTTTGACGGGCGTTTAGACCCCATAGTGACTATCAGGGTATCTATTCGCGACGGCAAGTAAAGCAACTGCGGCCGGAGATGCACATAGACTGGAGCCCATGTTCGGACACGCTGCCTTTGTCTTGAGATGCCATTGCTATCGCCTTGGTCAGGCATGACGTTGCGATGTGCTGGGTGTACATATCGAATTAATACTACCTTCATCAACAGTACGAGTCCCACCTCTTTTCCCCAGTGATGTATTTTACTTTGCATACTTTTGTACATTCATTAAGATGGGACATGAGACTCTATTCTTCAATTCTCAAAGGCAACTCTAGCTAAGCTTGCTCGACAAGCGTATATACAAGAGAGAACAATACCATCAACAGTTCTTTAGGCGCTTTACTTCGAAAGGTCTGAATCAAAATCACGTTAAGTATCGATCATCATCATAGCCTCGAAGAGCAAGTTGCTTTCCCGTAAGTAGAAGTGTTGAGTAATAAAATATATAGAACAGAGTGATACCGCCGTTGCGCGTATCTTTGGGCTCCGATATAACCGATAAAAGAGTTGTAAAAAAAAGAGAAACGGAAAAGACAATTGACGATGCAGATAAAAGACAATAGACTGCGGCCGACTGACCGATCGATCATGGGTCTCAGTATCAAGACATGATGAAAGTGCTCAGAGAAAATAAAAAAAAGAGATGCGTTTTGTTCTACCTAGCCCTAAACTTCAGGAAGCGCTCTGTGTAGAGCATACGTGTACGTCTATTGCGTGTATGTATGGTCTTGAACGTTCAGCCCTGGATCCAGCCGAGTTTTCTGTCAGTCGCGAAGTATTCACCCCTTTAGGCAGTCCGGTGCCAAGGTATTAGAGAATCACCTAGGCAGGGTGAGTGTTTCCTCCTCTGGCTTGTCAGCGCCCCTGTTCATACTACAAGCCTCCTGGGAGGTTTCTTATGGGAAATGTCTCCTGAGTAATTGCTTGTATATGTGTGTGCGTATGTGTGTGTGTGTGTAACTGAGGGATAAGTGGCCTAGGGGGTCAGAAAAGATGGTGAGCAAGTGATTGGAAGAAAGTGGTTCAGGTTGCCGTCTCCGCTCACTCGGTCTGCATTGCACACGCTCAACCCTTGCACATATATCACATCTCTGTACTACGGCACCTGAAATCCCAATGCTGAGGGACCTCATGAATATGCTTGCTGCCCCGTAACACCACACTCTCACGCCACAGCGGTTCATCACTAGCGAGCGCTCGATAAGCTGAGATAAGGAAGGCGCGAATATTTCCGGAGGCAACACTCCGCGGCAAGTAGGCGAGGCTGGTTGATCAGTAATCATTAAATAATTCTCGGAAATTCTGGCGCAATTGTGGTCATGTTGGATGAGTTTCCTTCAATAAGTCGCATTTGACAAGTTTGCCAACTCGGCACAGAGAACTGATTGGCTGGATGGAGCTAAGTCGTCATATCTGTTCTGTCCTCGTCCTCGATGTCGGTTTGTTCGAGCTGGTCTGCGCGGCTGGAGACTTGGTATTACCGACGTCAATACCAGTACCACCGCCGCTATTGTTACGACCGCTTCCACTTGCTACCGCTGCCTCGCGGGCGATGGTGTCGGCAATACCGCCCTCGAGTACGAGACTTGATGTGGTGTACTCCCGGAGAGGGTTGATCCCTTGGCGGAGTAGTTCGAACTGGTCAACAATGTCATCCGCCTTCTGGAATCCCCCATAAACCCACCTATTATTGAGTACCATAGTAGGTACAGCAACGATAGGACCAGCTAGCTGGCTACGCACACTTATCCGACTTTGCACCTCGGAAGAGAGCATATCGATCGTATGATCCCACTCTGAGCTATCGAGTACAGCTTGAATCTCATCCCCTGGGAAACCCGTCACCGCTCTCGTGATTTCCAGGAGGAATTTTGGGTCTGATAGATCGTCGTCATGCTCATGGTATCTTGTTGTGATGGCATCTAGGAGGCGCATTTGTAGATCTGGTCCACGAGGCTGTGAGAGAGACACTGGTAAATCGGGAGCACGCAAAGAGTAAGGAGGATAGAGGGGCGCGTCTGCCGCTGGTTTGTAGATTGCCAATTCCGTGCTTTTCTGTCTCGTTGGCGTCTTTTGGAGTGCAAAACGTAGTACTTTATGGGAGTTTCGTGAGTTCCCTGTGCGACCTTTCCAGCTAAACGTAATGCCAACATCTTTCCCAAGCCTATCCCATACCTCAAAACGGCTTTTTGGCAACCCTCGTTCAGCACTGTAGTAGTGGTCTTTGTTGTAGTCTGAAGGTTTGCGAAACTATTAGCTAAGACTTCTTGTATTCATCTTGCATGTTGAGTATTGAGATTAACCCGGATCCAACGCAATTCCCGACTCTAGTCGTTGGCTCTGTGATCAGTGACTTCTCATACCAGTGAAAGCTGCAATGCGCAACTAGTTTGCGGTGTGCCGCATCGCGCGGCAGGGGTAGACGGTAGATTATTGATCGCCGCAAATGAACGAGAGATGGGATCAAAACTTACGGCTGATCTTAGCTGTCGGCGCGAGAATAAACGGCGTGCAGGTGACCTCGAACACGGCGTCGGGATGCTTTGACTTGTAGATCTCAATTGCTATTAATAAGTTCTTCATGCCAATATAACAAAAAGGACAGATTGTGTCATGGATAAATTCGATGACGAAATGTTTCGTATCTAGTTGCGCGAGGTCGGGGTTAGAAGAACGCTGCTCCTTGACTTTCGAATCCTGGGCTGGGTCGTGTTCAGGTATTAAAAGGTCTTGGACTCGTATTCCTTGCATATTGAGCTTGCCTGTCCGTAAGCCCAGATGTTCTCAGGGAACACTAGGGAATACAAGCATCAATTCTCTAACGATGCTGGTGGACGACGTTGGAGTCTTGGAACAATAAAGATCTTATGGTAACCACACAAGACCGACACAAAGTGTACCTAGGTAAGTAGTCTTCGGAATTAAGGATTATACCGAAGGAGTCCAATGGGTTATGCTTGTGGGGAAGGTAATGCAACAACTTGAGCCTATGGAGTTACTCGCGACGGGCGTTATGCCGCATGCTTGGGGAAGCGGGGATGACAAAGACTGGGCACTGTTGACGTGCTGCAAAAGGAATTCAAGTTGTCTACAATACGCAGTGAAACGGCAGAAGACTGAAGTAGCGCAGGAGGCCCGAGGCTGAGGACCACAACTGTTAGATCGGCGGGCTCCACGTCGGCATATCGATCGATGATTAATCTTGGACTCTCGCAAGGAGTAGTAGCGCACGGGCGGTGGCATTTCTACTAAGTATGAGGCCGTTGTACTGGCTCAGCCTGGGCCGAGCTCAGCTCACGCGCGCTTGCTCCCAGGGTTGGCCTGATTAGACGACAGACATCGATTGACTGTCTCGTGGAAAGGAGTTATGGCAGCGGTAAGGTCACGAAGAGCGTCGCCCAGGTGCGATGCATGCGACGATGTACAAATATGTACAAACTGGCGGCATCAAATCCAACGGCAATGCGGCGGGTGCGCCCGCTGTTGCGCCTGCTGCAACCAGGCCTCCACGGGGGCGTCGCATTTGGCCGGGGAGAGATCCGGTGGCGGCGACAAGGTAGGAGGAGATAATGCCACAAGGGAATGTCTCAGCAGGCCAAACACGACAGCGCGGAGGGGGACTACAGTGGCGTGCAGAAAATGAATGTTTGGCGAATTGGACAAGGTCGAGACATCACGATGCTATGCTAAGGTGAGGAACACAGGGGGACGCAAGCCAGGGCCCTTGGTGCCCCTTTCATGCTCCATGCTCCCTGTATGCAAGGCAAGCCGAGGCGAGGCAAGGTAAGGTAAGGTAAGGCAAGGCAAGGCACAATGTCAGGCGAGGTACGGCGAGGCAAGACACGGGCAAGGCAGCGCACGACGAGGCAGCGCCGGGCATGCAAGCTCCTGGGTTGTCGATGGTTCTCCGATCGATGACGCGGTGGACGAACAGAGACAAATAAGGACAAACACAGAGGTGCTCCATCGACCAATGATGCTGCTGGTCACAGATCCAGAGTCGAATCGGGCGTTGATGCGTTTATACGCGTGCATGTAGAACGAGCAGCTTAGCGGACGAACAGACCGTCAGACGGTCAGCTGTGCATGCCCTCGCAGATGGACACCAGCCAGATGGGACGTGCAGGTCGTATACCGGTGGGTAGGCAAGTGGCCGCACTGGGAAAGAGGCGCCGGTGAATGTCTGACAGATGGCAGGTTTTGGCAGATTCGGAAATTAGGGGATCGGGAGATTGGCGGCGACATGTCAGCGAGCACTTGCTTCTTCTGTCCGGAGTTTAGCAGGATTACGGCCAGCACAGTCGAGAATGGTCTGATTCTCCTGCCACTTCCACTTCAGAGGCGCCCATGCCACGTGGAAATCTCCCGGAACCTGTCGCAGCCTTTGCGCACCTACCTAGGTACTAGGTTATTATTTATCCCCGGCTATTCCAAGTGTCTTGGACGGATGATAAGGTGAACAATCCACGGTAACTGAAATATGTGGGTATGGATCACGTACAATCGATGTTGCACTGCATTGGGTACATAGTATAGTATGGACCTACTTGCTCAAATACGTACGCCTCGGCGACATTTACTAATCTGTGGCATACACAGTACCAGATAACTGGCTTGCAAGGGTTTCTGAAATTTCTTGTTCTGGTCATGATTCCTCAGCCGCAACGGTAGGCACTTAAGTAGTTATCATCAGCAAGCCATTGGATAATGATATGCATATATATATATATATATAGTACCCAGAGACCAGGCGCGTGGGGGGCATTAAAAGCGCAGACATTCAGGCATGTCGAGTCGTAACGCGGTGTGACAGTGGCTCTAAGACATCAACGTCCTCGCCGGGTTATCGAGCATAATGCCATAGAGCATAGATGTGCCTCCGCCACTGGCATCACCACTCGCCTCCTCAACCGTTCAGGTATCGGCGGAGTTTCCCATCATCATACTGATAGTAAGCACTCTTTGGCATACTCACGAGGAAAATCCTAGTCTGGAGAGTGGTCACTTCTCAATATAGCTTATTACTTCCGAAAGACCTGTTTGAGTATTTTAATTAGCCCTCCTGCACTTTCCCTTGAGGAAATAGGAGGTTCTCAATATGCCGCTCAGTCAGTATTCCATTGCCCGCCCTTTTGCCCTTGCCTTGCGCACTAAGCGCTACCCTTGCGTGCCTCGAAAACGCCTAGCTGTTCTACACCCAAGACATTACCAGAGAAAAGAAATAACCATCAGATTCTCAACGCCCTATGTTCCTTGATCTCCTTTGTCATTTTCCCCTCTCGTTTGTGAAGAGATGAAGATAAAAAATCACAGGTACTATCGCTCTGATTCTTAGGCTCGCATTCCTGAACTCCAATGCCGGTCCCCGGCTTGTGCCGCTTATGAAGAAAATGCAATGTCGTCCAGGCTACCCAGTCTAGCCAGTCTATGTCACAGAACACGAATATCAAGAGAAAAAGAAACCGCCGCTGGGTCGTTACCCAATCAAATTCCAATCCGCCTATCTCGCCAATCTGCTCTGCAGGGGAATGCTCCTGCACGAGTGACCGATGAGAGTTGTATAACACCACTTCCAATGATGTGGGGTGGTGAGTGGAGGTGTAGGAGGCCAGTACCCCCACTGACAATTGCTGCCGCGACCATGCCGTTCATTTCGTCAACCCTCGCTGGGTGCCATCGACACCCATTATATATTGCAATTTTCCCGATACACCTCCTTAGGGCAAAGTGAGAAATTTATAGGTGGTAGTAAACCATTGCGCCTGGCTTATTGGCCAGTGACGGTGGGTTTGACTGATTGCCTAACCGGTATATACTCGGCGCGAGACCCGGTGAAAGGGGGTTGGACTCAACGCCGGAGTGGGGAAAGTGGTAGTTCATCGGCTCCCAGTTCACGGGGCGGCCATCCTATTGGCCTGCCCATAGCTCGCTGGGCCGTGGTTTAACATCATATGTGGACGAAGGAGGTCCGGTGCTATTAGTGCGACGGATCTGAGTACCATAGGAATATATTGGGCTTAACGCATTCCCAGCAAAAGATGGTTCCAGGTCCGGGTACATGGAACCGTTGGCACCACTCGCACTGAACGTTGGTGAAGGCATATGTGAGGGCGACTGAACATGCGAGGGAGATTGCCAACCGACACTGCCCATATGGGGGCTCCCAGCAGTGCTGCCCCCGGTTGAATGATGAGACTCAATGTTTGGCTCAAGGGTTTGAGGCGGTGGATAACTAGTAGGATGCGAAGTAGGCCGCATGCCAGGAGTAAAGTTTCCTACAGATGTCGAAGGTGGTGTGTGAATGTCGGCGCGGAGGTGAACCGGCAGTGTTCCATTACTCATGTAGGAGTAGTCGTTAGTCCGCATCGAGTTGGGCGCAGCAGGGTCGACACCGGGCGAGGCAGACATATGTCTCTGGCCGGGGGATGGAGTATTCATTGGTGACGCATGGTTTGAATTGAGAGGTGCTTCACCTCCATCGCTACGAACGGATCTAGTTGCGACCATTTTACTAGCCTGCTCTGTAAGCTTTTTAGCCGTGGCCGCAGCAGCTTCTTCAAATGTTTCGGTATGTGTGAGCTGATGGCGAGTCAACGTAGTTTTCCTCGTGAATGTCTTGAGACAGTTCGCATAAAGACACTGGTAGGGTCTCGTGCCTGAGTGTATACGACGGTGTCGAGCCAATGAACTACTGTCGCTAAAGGGCTATAAGCTGATTAGGGTTTTGTGCACAACACAGCGGGACAACAGGCCTACCTTGCCACAGCGCTCACACATATGAGGCTTCTCTCCAGTGTGAACACGTTGATGTACTGTCAAAGCAGATCGCTGAATGAATTGTTTACCACATCCCTGGTAGTCACAGACGTGTGGCCGGATGCCGCTGTGAATTCGTTCTAGAATGGTTATCAGCATAGGATCAAGAATGTGGAGCGCGGCAAGGCGTGAGACTGCAGGACTGGTTTGAAGAACTTACCATGCCGGGCAAGGTCACTCCGCCGAGCGAAGTGCTTTTTACATGTACTGCAAGCATAGGGTTTGGCAGGCTGTGGGGACGCCTCTTGAGGTTTGTTATACGGTATTGCCATGCCTTGGCTGACAGTGGGTAAAGATAACATCATGCTCGGCGGTATATTCGGATCTGGCAGCGGGAGCTGGCCCGGGATAGCAGAGGGTGAGTCGTACGAACGGTGCGCCGAGTGGTATGAAGCCTCGGAGCCATGGGGCGAGTTGGCCCGGTCGAATGCGGCGGGCTGTAGATGCTGGTGCGCCATGAGCTGCGATTGTTGCTCAAGTACGGCTGCGGATGCGGACGCGGCAGCTGCGGCAGCGGCGGCGGCGACGGCGGCCGCCTTGTCCTTGTCCATTAGGTTGCTTATGTCCATGATACCATCGGCGGGCGGAGTACCCGACATGCTGGGCAGTTCAGGGACAGGCGAGAAATCGATTGAACTTAGTGGCCTTTCGGCAGCGCAGCGTGGTTAGCGGTCGTTGTCTCAGGAACAACACCGATTCGGGGTGGAACATGGATCTGAGAGAGATCGAGAACACGAAGCGCAGAGGCACAGATCAGAAGACGGTTGCAAGACGAGAGCGCGCGCATGGGGTTCGGGGCCGGGGACAAGGGCAGGTGAGGGCAGACGGGGAAAGATGAGGGCATCACAAACCAAGATGGTTGGCTGCATACGTGCATGGATGATAGATCTCCAAGATGCTCGCGCGAGCAAGAGTGGATAGGCCGCCGAACTCACCAGCACAATAGGTTCCTGTTCGCTGCAGACTGTCGAGAAAAGCGCTGCGGAAAAGAGCACGGTCGTTAATACTATACCATGAACATGAACATGCCACGCGGGTGGTTTTGGCTGTCGGTGATGTAGGGAAAGGAGAGCTTTGTCGAAGTCGTAGATGCAGAAATAATCCCAAACATAATAATAATAATTTAGAGGTGACGAAATGACCCTGCAAATCGGCAGGGTCGAATCAGGTGAAGGGATGCGCTAAGGTTGCAGCGCTCTTGTCCCGCTATAGCCGTACCTGGAGCTCAATGTGCACTTTAAGATGACGGGATTAGTTAGACACTGTGCCCGATCCATTGAAGCTGTAGCTGCTGTATCCACTGGAATGTGGCTAGTGCATCTTTTCACCAATCAGAACAGCGGTTCAATGAGCAGCGATCGAGAAGAGTGAGCTCAGGTAAATCTACTAATGAGTGCTTCATTATCAGCAAACACCTCATTTTCATTTTATTTCTATCCCTGGCAAAGATTGCTCTTGTGTATAATTTGATTGTGAGTGCGTTTGAGTACTGATTTACCGAGGCGTTACGTGACATACAAAGAGAACGAGAGCAGTTGAGGTGAAGTACACAGCACATCACAGTGTACCGGCTACATAATGTCTGTGTAATATGTCTGTGTAACTTCCCTCTGCAAGTGCATAAAATAGGTAGTAGTACCTTACCTTGGGTGTTTCTTGGTTGTGTTTAGTCCATTTGTGTTAGAATTACTTACTGATTGTTAGAATGCTGTTTATACGTCGCATAACTTCCCCTGCACAATAGAATCTGATGTCAGTGCACTCGATACCTATTTTGCTAGGAATAGAACGATTGTTCTAGGACAAGAAAAAATTTTACGTGCTTTCCTTGTTATCTGCATGACGTTTTACTAGTGAATTAGGTGTAGATCCTGGTATATACAAGAGCAGCGCGGCATTCATTTTGAAAGATAGGGTGTCTAAGGAAAATCTGCTCGATGGTAAGATGCATTAAATCCTAGCAAGCTTATTCCTTAAGTGGGTGAGTATACATGATTATGACAGGAGTCAACTTTGCAATGTTTGAGTTGAGAAGCACTCCAACAGTATCACTTCTCGGCAAACTCCCAGGACTGCAGGATTTATCGCCTTACCTTATGTATATGATGATGAAGTATAGAGAAGCATGCAGCGTAGATACGCTAGATATCGTCCGAAAACATAGAGGAAGAATACAGTCCATGAAATTATACCTACCTGTTGACGGACCATAGCTCTTCTCTATTCTACCCAGTTGTGTTATGTAGCTCTCCGCGATACTGAGTACTTAGATATCTCTGCCTCTCAAATAGTTACCCAATAGTACTGTAGTGACCCCCATGCCGTTCAGTTTACTCCCCCACCTTGAGCTGTCAATGCACGGAGCCGAGAGCATACCATGTCCACACTAGTGTAGGTAGTTCACTCGCGACCTCAGCCGAGCCTGTCATTATCGTTTCAGGGGAACGGCAAGGGAGGCTGAAGCCGGTACTTAACTCCTTCTAGAAACGCTATAGAATTTTTCGAGAAGCTGAGCACGGACTCGACTGAAACACATCAATGTACCTGTTCACCTTCGTGCATAACTAAGATGAGGAGATGGAGAGACGCCAGACTACTAGTATCTCTCGCTCATCCTTCTTCTCTACACAGCTGCTCTCCTTTTTCATCACTACGTACGTGTAGTCAGCCAGTATCTACTTGGATACTAGTAGGGTACCTATGTGGATAGAATACAATGTACCTAGTGCTACGACCCCTTACCTAACGCCAATCCCCTTTGCAGCTTAATGAAGTAGCAACACAGAGGCTTGTTATGTGGCCAATTACCTCCGTGTCTATACAAATATATTATTGAGCCAGGACTGCTGTACCGGAGACTGTATTCAGTGTAGACAAGAAGCGGAATAATTGCTAACATTACTGCATGCCACTCGCATATTCCACTAGCAGTCCTACACTGGCTTTTCACAACGGCCGGAAAGAGATACGCGCGACACAGCCATGCTTATAGGCGCTAGTCGATTAAGTTACCAATGCGCCGGAACAACATACTATAATTTTAGGCTCACCTATGGCGGTCAAGAAGTATGGCTAAACAAGCCCAATCACCACTAATAAAATTACTGAATACCTATTTGCAGCCGCATTTCTCTGTAGCGGTTCGCCCTGGCTAATCTAGGTGGGCTACTGTGTATGAATTCTCGGTAATGCGCCCCCGGGTTAATGTGCCGCGTTCCCGGGTTACTGGTGTTGCAATGGTTTTGTCGATCACTAGATTAGGGCCCAGTGTTATCATCCCTGGACCGCCTCGGCAGTCCCGACGATATGGTACTCGTCACCCATTCCCGCTCTGGGCCTGCCTGAAAGATTGCAGGTCGGGATCCAGCGCTAATGTGATTACGAAAGGTCGATGCGAGGGGAGTTGGAGTATTAAGCGTCACCGTTTGACCCATCAATGACCAATAAATGCCAACCTCATAACCTACGATATTATAAAGGCACAAGTCGTCATTAAACCTCATTTACGTAGTAATTCTCTACTCAAAAATCTATCTTCTGTCTATCATTCACACAGCAAGCCAAACTATCACGCGTCCGCCCGTTCAAAACAGTTGATGCAGACCTCAAACTGTAAAACCGAATGGCAGCTGTGGACGTCTTGTGGTAATCCTCTAACCTCCCTCGTCACACTCGATGATGGCGCACATGAAGAGACGATATCAGGAGGGTAATTACTTCAAAGAGAGGAACACTAACTAAGTCGCGACTCGTGATGTAGCGTGCGGCCCGGCCCGTTAGGCTGTGGTTTCAATGGAGCAGTCAAGTGAACGCGTACATGCATTGCAGCAAGCATGCAATTCAGCGCAGGGTATTCACCACTGCCACCACCATCAGCATTATCATTACTGTCCTGGATATCCAAGCCCGAGGAATATCGGGATGTGCGGAGAAAGTCTCGATTGGGACATATATGACATTTTGCTCCTTGTATTTAGGCCGAGTCTTAGGCAGACATCGCCAGACAATGCTCTTCTTATGCTGTTACGGACTCGAAGTATTCTCTGATTCGGAGGTAATGCGACGATCAGAACTAGACTCAGACGTCTATACAATCGCCAAAGCATAAAAGCGGTCTGTCGCCTTTCTCTATATCGCCGCCCCCAGCTGATTGGTAAGTCTGTTTCGGACATAGCTCTTCATGTGTGGCGCGCGCTTAGTCTTGGAACGGCCTTGATTGTCCAACTAGAGTGAGACAAAAAGTGCAACGTCAGCCCACAGGCATTGAACAGAGCAAATATCATTCAGACAGAGAGTCCGAGAGCGGTCGAAGAGCGTTAGATGCCCCCTGAAACGATGTGAGAATCTGCAACTCGAATATGGTAGCTCGTCTGGAACTTCTAGTGACCACACTCAGGCTCGTAGGTTTTCGTGACTCCTAAGAGTGTGGCGTTCACGTAGATTCCCGAGGTAAGTAATGTTAAGCTATCGCATACAACTCTGCTGAATCTGTATCGGTTGGAGGCCAGCTCTATACAGATGCATGTACAAATAAACCATATCACGTCTTTTAATGTTACCGGAAATTTGCATTAGAAGACATTCTGGTACGAATGGTTGAAAACAGTAACTCTTTCACCGTATTCTTTCGGTTCGCAAAGTTTCCATAGTGTGCCCGTCCTGACCGACAATGTAGGGGCTACGTTCTATACAGGGATGAAAGCACGAGGTTAGAGAATTCTACTGGAACTATATCTAGTGTTGAGCAATACGAATAACATGCATACAAGCTCTACTACCACCGCAACGAATCAACGCCTTTAATACCTGGGCAAGCCAAGAGATTTGCAAGCCTTCGTCCACCAAACACAAGCCACTCTGTCAAAACAAAGCATTGTGGTGCGGTGAGAGGTGTAATTCATTGCGGTGTCGGAAGCATAGCGAAAAGCAAAGTGCTATCCTGTGCACTTTATCTACATAAGAATATAGTCCACGAAGAGTAGCTAGACTATCATGAAGCACTTTCAGTTGCTCCTTAGAATTTATGTAATAGACGACTTTAACTTGTAACATACTACAATTACTTCGTGATAGCCGCTATGCCATTTTATAAACAATGAGCTTCGAGTCATCGGATTTTCAAAGTAATCTCAGTGAGGATTTTAGAGTCCACACAACAGGCTGAAGCAGCATCTTCGATCTCAATGTCACTTCGTCCCTGGAGATAATTTCTCACAAACATGATGAAACCGAATGCTGTATCTTTTTCTCAGCCCTGCATTTAAAATGAAGGCTAATGACTCCTTGCATTCTTGAGGCAAACTTGGGCATATTAAGTGTAATTGTGACTACCCAAAGAGGCTCTTCTTGTAAAACGTTATTCGTTGAATACTCTTAGGGCAGGGAGAAACGTGTAGTGTCATAATGTAAAATATTATTGAGGGATACCTATTCCGTGGTAAGAGTCAAGTCAAATACAAAAGATACGGGAATCCAGTACGCATAAAGCTCCTTGTCTGGGTAATAATGATAGTCACGTCTAGTATTATCAACATTCCCTATTGTTTGTAGAAATTGCGCCACGTAGTTTCGACGGGACCTAGGCGACTGTCATTCTATAGATCCTCACCTCGCCCAAACCTTATATTTTCCGCCGCAAACTCTATAAAGCAACGTCTCTTCTTTGTCTCTGGACATCTAGAGCAACAATACAGATTTGTTTCTCATCGCGTATAATCTCTCACACGTCTTAAATTATATGATAGCTTTCACCTTCCCTTATCATGTCTGAGCCCCCATCGACTTCTGGCTCGGTCGATGTCGTCTACCAGTAAGCACTCAAGAACTTTTCGCACCACGATCTTGGCCAACACATATCCGACATTTACCCATTTTAGCTCATCATCCTGAATGGCCTGTAGAGTGGGGGGTTTCATTCAATTTACAATAAACAATATTTAACTCATGATTTCTTACAGGCGAGTCCAGCTTCGCGATCCGAATACAGTCGAAATCATAACGATCGACAACCAGAAACGTGGGACGGGCTACCTGTCTGAAGAGAAAACGGCGGACATCAATGAGGAAATAAATCCTCTAGCGGGTCTGATCGCGAAAGCGTATCTTGACGCACCCTCAACAGATGCGATCTTGACAGCTGGTGGTCATGCGAACAAGGAGAGCCTGGCGGATGCCCTCGTTAAGATTGACACTGTTCACTGGAGCGGCAGCCTCAGGGCTATGCTGGAACACGGGGCAACCATATACACAGCCCGACGTAAACGAGAGGCCGTAGGAGTTATCGTTCTCACTCCGCTCACTGAGTTGATTCCTTCTATGAAAGAATCTTCGAAAGTGCCCCCACCGATTGAAGAAGTCCCTTTGCCTGACCTTTCTGATCTGGACGCGGTCAGTTCTTACGCGCTGTCTAACCGCAAGAACCTGGAGTTTATGCATCAGCTACGCTGTAATGTGAACAGTTATCTGAGACGTCGTGCCACTGGGAAGTTATGGGGTAAGTATCAATCTTCACATTTTATTCACATATGTTTTATCTGACGGCCGTTTTGCGCTAGAACTGTGTGGCTTCGGAGTAAGAGAGAAATTCCGACGGCGAGGAATTGGCAAGGCTCTGGTCAAACACGCCTTGTCCCAGGTCGCAGACGCCGAAGTCATGATCCACGCAGAACCGGGCGCGGAAGCCATATATCAACGTATGGGATTCCACTATGCAATGTCGGGGCCCGGTACAGCTTATTCTATCACTATCAAGCCGGAGTGGGAGACGGGCCAGAACCATTTGGTGTTTCCTGTGATGGTACTTCGAAAGAAAGAGATCGAAGACTCCGAGGATGAATAATCCAAGACGTTCACCGGCTCTTGGAGACCTGCACGTTCAATCCACTTCCGTGGAAGCCGGGCTGTACGTGATGTGCGGGTGCGGGGTGCTGGAGGTTGTAGGTTGAGCCTTGATTGGGGACCGTCTCGGCAAATTACCTGCTGGCCAAGACCTGTACGGAACTTGCATGCCTTCGCTACTTACTAATAGACAAAGAGACACTCGAGACCGCTCTTGCCTGGGAGATTCTATCACGACTGTAGTCCCTGTTGAGTGAGTACCATAATTAAGCCAGGGGAGATGTCTGTAGATAGTTCAATCACCAAGTGCTAGTTTCAGCTCACTAGAAGGAATATATACCTACCTACAGTACAGAGTTAGCGAACAAAATACATAGGATACTTTCAAGTATTCCATATGCCTCTCTTAACTGCTTTCATATTAGCGTCCCCACACCACTGCGTACTTCAAATCTGCATGTGCCAATAGCGTGCACTAAGCTCGGTAGGTAACTGTGCATAGCCGGCATTAGAGACAGACTCACTTAGTACCTAGGCTTTATCATGTACCTTAGTAGCTTGATGCCATCGTCCTGCTCCGACGTAGAGAGCTGACGATATATGTTCAATAAGGGTATCTCTAGCTCCTCTCTATCTAGCGAGAATAACCTCCTGTAAGAGAGGCGCGCGCTTACCAACGGTCGCCGACTTAATGTGCTCTAGCCCGCGAACCTACGCAGTCTGTGCCCAGTAAAATCCAGCCCCACTAGGTACCTTCGCTCGTGAGGGTACATACAGCTTGGTGGCAGAATTCACCTAGTCGAGCTGACAGCTGGTGGCAGAGTCCCCACGCGGTACCCGGTGGGGCGGGCCTTTATAGGGGGGGAGGATTGTAGTGTAAACGCTTGGCCTCTATGGGAAAGCGGCAAGTACCTAAGTAGCGTGGTTTTGCCGATCGTGTACAACAAGGACTCGAGAATACCTCACACTCAATTTAGCAAGACGTCCTATGTGTTAGAGGCCGACTCCTTTAAGCTGCACCCATCATCAAAGGAACTAAGGTGGTTAATGCTAACCTATAGCATGCGCGACCAACTATTCAATCGCCCTTTGTATTCCGCAGTCGAGCGAAACATGTTAACTCCTTCAGTGCTACATAAAGACTGCAGCTAGCTATGCAGACTTCATCTGGCAATCCTAACGACCGACCTGGCCTGGGTGCTGCATTTAATAGGGGAAATATTCATGAGCATGAGCAAGGGTGTTTCTCTCCCCACTATATTGCTTCAGAGGAAACACAGGTGGGAAGTGAAAGCGGCACTCCTAAAAGCGCCGGTCTCTTCAATATATCTCCGCATTCCCATGCAACACACAACCGCACACGATTGGAATACTTCAGCACCCCTTGATCTTCACAGCAGTGCAGTCCTCATCTTTCACGGACTGGAAAAATGTATTGGACAACCGACGAATTATTCCCAAATTATCTTCAAAGGATTCGCACGAGAACGAGGCCATTCGTATCTGTAGTCTCTCCTGACGGAGAGCTCCAGCACATATCAGTTGAAGATGTGCACAATGCCTCTAACAGAGCTGCTTGGTTCCTCCATCGCAATCTGGGAAGTGATGAGGAGAAGTTTCTTTACATGGGACCCAACGACATTCGTTATCTGATATGGATATTAGGAGCCATGAAAGCAGGTAAATGTGTACGCAAATACCCTTGGTTTATGCACGCAGAAAGGGATAAAGACTATGCTATAGCCTTCAATTCTCCTATAGACGTGATGATATGCGTTGACTATTGCTAGGCGATCTGTCCATCTCCAAGCAACACCGTCCCATCAAATGTACGGTTCTTCTCAACCGTAGGCGCCACAAAGCTGCTCTATGCACCGGAGGCGTCCAATTCTCTCCAGCCTTTACTCGAGTCAATAGAGAAGTCTACAACGTCAATATCAACTCCTTCGTACTTGGAGATGTTGGATAAGAAGGTCGTCGATGAATTCCCGTTTCCCTTTACCTTTGATGAAGTAAAGGACAAGCCTTGTAGTGAGTAATATGCTCCGCATTCGTCGTCGCTATTATAAAATACTTTCTCCTCTGTTTTCACTTCACTTCATATTAAGTCCTGAATCAGAGTATGGGAAGCTAATATTCTGCCATTCTTAGTGGGCCTTCATGTAAGCAATATCCTAAACGCTCAGCATTGTTTCGAGATGGGGTTGTAGGGCTAGGATCACTTCCTCGCAGCACTGAGTATCAATACTGTTTGTACATGTACTGATATTTATCAAGACTTCTGGTACATCAGGACACCCTAAGCCTATTTACTGGAATCATGCCGCTATAGCTAGCACTACCATCCCTTTTGACTTCAATACGCTACCTCATCCTCCTAAGCGGCCACACTTATTATCTGAGACACTAGAAGGAAACAATGTCTTCCTACCGTTCCCGCTTTACCACGTGAGTTGATCAAAACCCTACTATCACTTTCGTGACTGAAAGCTGACCAAATATGTCAAGTTTGGTGGAATAGGGTTGGTGCTTCGATCTGTCGGGACAGATTCCACGATCATACTTCCTGCACCTGGCACACGTCTCTCACCAGAGAACTTCGCAAAAATGCTTGAAGTATCTTCATCTACGAGCGCTCTGACACCACCGTCGATACTGGAAGCTGTGTTGAACAGTCCCCGTGAACTAGAGATTGTGTCGAGACTCAAGCATGTCGCTTATTCTGGTGGGCCACTTAATCCAATCTTAGGAGAAAAGCTTGCCAAGGTCATCCCGCATTTGTTTCCTTTGTACGGATGTACAGAAGGGGGAGGTCCTTAGTGAGTAGCATATTTGTTCCACTTCCTGCCACTCTCCTCTTGTGCGTTTGATGTCTTAGTGTACGAACTGATCAAACTGTAGTCTCGAGTCCACAGGTGACAATACACACTGGCACGGTATGAAATTTATAGATCTAGGACAACGCATGGAAGAAGTCTTCCCTGGATTATACGAGCTAGTAATTACTCGTACGGACCTCATCAACCGGACTCAAGGCTATTTTCATACAGCCCCTAACATTGAAGTGTACCGAACGGCTGATCTCTTTGCGCCCATCGAGGGCTCTGATGGCTGGTGGAAGTTTTATGGCAGGGCTGATAACTGGGTTGTCATGTCGAATGGACTCAAGATGGATCCGACGCAAACAGAAGCAGCCGTTAGCGCTCATCCCAATGTGACGGGTGCATTGGTCACCGGAGACCATCGTTTTCGTCTTTGCCTTCTCATCGAGCTTAAACCTGAATCAGCGCCAAAAACCGAGGAGGAGCGACAACGTGTCCTAGACGAGCTATGGCCGACGGTCCGCGAAGCAAACAAGGCCGCACCTAAATTCGGACAGGTGCCGAAGGAGTTGGTTATCTTCACTTCTCCAAGCAAGCCATTTTCAAGAGCAAGCAAGGGGACTATCCAACGAAGGCTGAGTATAGCGGCTTATGAAAAAGAAATTGAAGAATTATACGCCAAAGCGGAGGAGGGACTGTTTACTAGTGGCTTGCCCCCTCTTGAGTCCACAAGTGCCAGTGGTTTACTGTCGTTCCTCAGAAATCTTTATTCTGATACCTTGGATAATGATGGGATTGGAGTGGACGATGACCTCTTTGCGAAAGGACTGGATTCTTTATCGATCTTCGTCATTGCGGCTCGCATCAAGGCAGGTCTTCGTAAACATGGTATTCCAGAGGAATTATTGGGAAAAGTTGACAACAGACTGCTATTCACTGCCACAACGATATCGAGGCTGGCGCAAAGTCTCTCTGATATCTTGTCCAGATCTGATGATGCGAATCAGTCCGAAAACAAAGATGCAGCACACAACGTACGAGAGCTATTGGCGAAGTATGAGGCGAAACTCCCGACGATCTTGAGAGAAGAGCGCCAGAAGTCTCAGACTATCGTTCTGACCGGGTCACGCGGATCTCTTGGTTCCTATATTCTAGCTGCATTTCTAGCTAGAGAAGATGTCAAGAAGGTGTACTGTCTGAACCGCAGCTCAAACGTCCAAGCAGATCAAATAGCTTCTTTCAAAGCGAAGGGACTTCCCGAACTACAACTGGAGCGGGTCAAGTTCTTACAAACGAATCTGGCAGAGCCGAACCTGGGTTTGACGGAAGACGAGTATGGAAGTCTCGCAGCGGAGGCCACGACCATTGTCCACAACGCGTACCCCGTCAACTTTCTCATGCCCGTACAGTCCTTCGAGTCACAGATCCAAGGCCTTGTCAACCTTCTCAAACTAGCGCAAGATAGCATCCATGACCCTGCCGTGTTGTTTATTTCCAGCATCGCAGCGGCGCTCCCCGCCTCCGGGTCGCGCAGCGTCATTAAAGAGACGGTGCCGGGCATCGAAGAGGCGGACTCGCTCATGCAGCAGGGGTACGGCCAGTCCAAGTTTATCTGCGAAAAGCTGATCGAGAAGTACGCGTCTTCGGGCGCCGGCAAGGGCGCGATCCTCCGCGTCGGGCAAGTCGCCGGACCACTCCAGGGGACGGGTGTCTGGAACGTCTGGGAATGGGCGCCGTCGATGGTGCTCAGTTCCAAGTTCCTCGGCGTCGCACCTGCGTCTATCGGCTCCGCCGTTCTGGACTGGATACCCGTCGACGTGCTCGGACAGATCGTCACCGAGCTCACGGATGATGTCGCCCATCGCACTGATGAGGGCCCTGTCGTATACAATGTCTTGAACCCTAAGACTACGACATGGGATGAACTTCTCCCGGCGGTGAAAGAAGTCGTTCCCGAGACGGTATCTCCCGCTGAATGGATTGAGAGGTTGGAGGCGAGTCGGGACGCTGCTCCACATGCTGTGAACCAGAATCCGGGCGTGAAGCTCATTGACTTCTATAAACAGACTTTCCTGGGCGGTGGTGATGATGGTGATAGGCAGCCCGTTATTGTTGAGAAGCAGAACTTGCTGAATGGGAGTAGATCGGCTACGAATTTGCCGCCTATCAGGCCGGAGAACTTGGTGAAGTGGATGAAAGGTTGGGGCCTGTAAGTAGTGGCGTGTAATAAATTGACTCTCGTGTGGTTACGCATGAAAAGCTACCAGTGGTTTTGTACAGGCGTGCCAATATCCAAAATCTATTCTGCGAAGTATTTTTTTTTTTTCTTTTAAGCTATACAGGTAGACTAGTACTGGTTCTACCTTGATCACGATGAGGCGACAGAGTAGTATAACGGTCGATGGCTGTTTGGGATATGTGATTCTCCGAGTACAACTTAAGACGGAGAAGATACAAGAGGAGCTTCATACGTTCTCGGCTTTTCTACTGACATGTTTATAGTATAACTGCTGTGAACAAGAATGATGCTTTCCAGTCTAAGAACTAGTCCATCGGCGGAAAAAGAGGACCAGCCAGTGCCAAAAGTTTTCTTTTGTCGTCTAAATATCATCTCAAGATTAAGAAGTGCACTCTCAATAACAGTTTATAAGTGTGGTTCAGCTGCTTCAAGGCTTACAGTCATAAACACACCAGACACAGTTATCATTTTACAGCTCTTCTCCCTATCAAAAACATACATCATCAGTATTATCTATAGTGCTACGGCAATTGCAGACTAACACCCACAAATATACCAACAATTCAGCAAAAACCACATCATGGCTGGTTCTTCTTGGGTCTGTTGTCAGTGCGGGCGATCCAACACCTACATGGTTGATGTTTGCCGCGAATGTAAACACGGCAACTGCCCTAGGTTCTCTGCTAACTACGGAGATATGAAGGGTTGTACCTAGATTGAATGAATGATAATCGAATTTGCATTTATATGTATTTCTTCCCGTCTTTTGTATTATTGAATTGGTTGAGTTGGATCTGTCGATCGGAACGGCGGGGTCATGCTTCAGGGATCTAGCATGAACCCCGCCGACTCAATTGACGCTAAATCGCGGGGCAGTCATTGCGTGTCTAGTCGTGCCTGTGAAGTGGGCGAGGCGGTCGCCAAAAAAACTGAGACACCCCCCCCACTACCAAAACAACCACCAAAACAACCTTTTTTAAAGCTATCTAATGGCCTGTATACTGGCCTTCAGCGTCAATTACATCGAATAGCCGGTTAGGCAACTCATCTACCCATTTATTAATTGTTTCCTGTGATAGCTTTGCCCAGCCTTCTTCTGCAGCCGTACGAAGGGCCTCTTCGTCCCAAATTGCATGCCGTTTAACTTCACCCTTTAGTGGTTGTTTTGGTGGGGGGGGGGGGGGGGGGGGGGGGGGGTGTCTCAGTTTTTTTGGCGACCGCCTCGGTGGGGCAATGGCTACATAGGCACCTGCCGCTACGTATCTGCTAGAAGTGCCTAAGGTGTACGTACACTTAGGTCTTTAACTAACATTAAAGTCAAACTGCTCAGTTCAATGGTTAATAACGAAATATTTAATAAATTACAGCTGCATAGGCGAAGCTAAACTCTCCTGATCTCGCACTCAACTGAATAGGTACTGGATTAATAAAAGGTTTGCTTATCATGGCCACCAATCCCTACGAAGGTATGTCTGAAGCTTCCTCACACTTGATTCCAGAGGTCAATAGAATCCCGAGCTCACTCGTGATTGGCGATACCCAGTCGAGCACAATGTCACGCCCGAAGAAGAGCGAAAGCGCCGTCCCAACATGGCCACGTTCACAGCACACCTAGAGCAGATCAGCTCGGACCCGGCGTCCTCGCACGTCGGCGCCACGCCCGTCGACATTGCCGCGCTCTTCCAGCTCGTGCAGGATCAGTACGCGACGCTCGCCGCCTCGGCCCCGACGGAGTCGAACCGGGACTTTCTGGTGTCGCTCGGGCGGGACCTCGAAGAAAGCATACGCAATGTCCCCGAACGCATCCAGGGCGTCGACCAGATGTACCTCGACACCCTCGACCGCGTGTCGCGTAAGAAGCTACAGTCGGACCCTGATGCCACCTGCATGATCTGCGCCGAAAAGTTCGTCGACGATCCGCACCCGCTTGTGGTCCAGCTGCCTTGCCATCACACCCAGTGCGTATTGCCCAGTCTTTGTTCTCTCCTCTCCCAAGGCCTTTGCCCCCGGAGGCCTTCGAGAGAATCAGACTAGGATCATCTATCTCTAACACCTTCATTCTTACAGCATGTTCGATCTGGAATGTGTCGCTCCTTGGCTGCTGAGCAAGGGAACCTGTCCTGCGTGTCGGAAGGACCTTACGGTACGAGCCACTCTTTATTTGTATTCCAAAATCCTCCCGAAGAGCCGAAACCACAGCCAGTTATCCATGAGCGCACTCTCCGTTGTAACTGGATATACCCATTTGAAAGGCGTCCCCGTCACACATCTTGAACTGAGCAGTAACTAACTCATATTTCCCCGCAATAGAAAAAGAAGACTATCGAAATACCCAAGGATGACGAGGAGGACGAAGATGTCGATGGGCTGTACGGATGAAAAAATTTATTGCCATCAATACATAGATTTCCCGTTTGTAGATACACTCCCGATCGAGTATTTGGTGATACCCAGGTTACAAATAATGCAACAAGACGATAGCACACTGCAGGGCGTTCGCATTACATGTCATTTCGTTTCATTTCATACCAGTGACGTTCGCGATTCCTCTAGGCTGTGGACAAGCCGGGAATCAAAGAACTAGACTCTGTTTCTCCTTTACGCCTTAATATGCATACACTTTTTGAGGCTAAAAATTGCTCCTTCCTCGCGCCTCATCAACCGCACAGTGCACCCACCATCTCAATTCACCTTGCCCGCCTTGGGCGCATCTCCGCCACCGCTCCTCTTCGCCTGTCCGTATTGCGACTCCTTGGCCTCGGCGTTCTGGCGCCCGCCCTTGGCGAAGTCGTGGTCGGCCGGGCTCGACTGCAGCGGGTTCTGCTTCCCTTGCTGGGCGGCGCCCTCGGCGGCCGTGTCGCGCTCGTGCTCGGGCGACGTCTTGTCCGGGTTGAAGGCGGCGTCGCCGTGCGCCGCCGCCGTCTCGTCGTCCGTGCCGCTCTGCGTGTACTCGTGCGCCTTGGGCTTCAGCGACTCCCGGTCCATGTCGTCCTTGTACGGCAGCCGGCTCACGGCCGTCTGGTGCAGCAGCCGGCTCGTGCGGCTCGGGAGGATGCGGGCGCTTCTGAAGATGGAGGTGCGGAGGCCGGACATCATGTTCTTTTGGGATTGAGTTTCTTGTGTTGTTATGAGGGTATGAGGTAGGTCAGGAGCTGGTTGTGTGTGAGGGGAGGTTCCTAGGCGCTGTCGAGTAGTCTTGGAAGCAGCTTTACCCCGTGTGCGTATCGATCTTTTGCTCTTCGGATGATGATTAGCTTCTTAGGCCAGAGTAATCGTATTCTTCAGTCGTATTGTAGGTCAATTGATAATGTGGTTGATTATAGGTAGGTATTTGTTTGGTTCAGTTCGCCTCAAGGAATGATGTAGCTGCAGCTAGCTCTAGCAGTAGAGGTCGGGTGATGACGTAGTGACGTCACAACGAATATATGGGGCTTTCGCTACACAGCATCCCTGAGGAGCGCTGTCCGGGGTACTAATGGGAATTCATAAGAGTATTGATTGTTCATAATGACCTATTCTTTTCTCCCCATACAAAGTATGTGACTTTCGATGATCGAAATAGAAGAAGTTTCGAGAGAGGAGCTTAACTTTCGAGAGAATGAGCTTTATGACACCCCACGCAAGACGCGATAGGACTGCTTCCTGTAAAAGGATCGTAGTTGAGCTAAGATCCAGGATCTCTTTGTCGGCGTGGTGCTATACCTCGAGAAAATAAAGGCCATCTTAAATATACCATACATTAACGATCTAATTAATCCTTGCTCCTAGCCAACCAGAACAGAACACCAGCAACATAGCCTATCATATTTGGACGATCATATGCGAGCCCATAATAACGCTTTTGATCAATAAATATCCAACCCGGCGAGAGGGAATATATTCTTCTGTCTGATCCCTTGTTACCAATCTTGAACCAGCAGTGCAGCCAAAACCGCGAAGCCGGCTACAATTCGACCATGAGCCGTTCGATGGCCGTCACCTTGGCCGGCAATCGACGAGAGGGAGGGAGTCACCGTAGTAGCAGCGGTGGCGGTAGGAGCGGGAATGAAAGTAACGGTAACAGAGTACTGCGCAGTTTGAGAAGAGCCATCACTCTTACTCTTACTCTTACCCTTACTCTTACTACCACCGCTTGTAGCGGTATTGGGGATGCCAAAGCCGAAACCACCACCCGTGGACTCCGCTGCCTCTGTCAAGGAAGGAGAGCTGCTGGTATGTTTCGTCGATGTGGGTGTAGATGTTGCGGAGCTAATATAGTTGGTGCTATTACCTGAGCTCGTGGGCGATGAGATAGACGGGCTCTCAAATGTCGGAGAAGCGGCTATACTGCTGTCGCTGTTCTCGCATACATCCCCGAGGTCGCAACATGTACCGGCCGTTGTGCAAATGCCGAAGTCAGGGCAGTAATACTTTTCGCTGCTGCAGCAGGTACCCGTCGCCGGCATACAACCGTCGCCGCAAGGCACTTTCGGCGACTCACATGGACCTTGGCTGGCCTCTGCGTTGCACTATAACAAGGGTAAAGGTAAGTGAGAAAGAAGAGAGAAAGAGCTGCTCTATCGAGAAGTGTACGTGAATATCGCCCGCTTCGGCAGCGAGACGGTTGGACCTATGAGGGGATAGGAAAGGGCTCAAGCTGGACAATTAGGTCAACTCACAGTTTCGCCGTCGGGACAGCATGAGTCGGGTATGCAATAGTAACCAGCATCACACGATGTGCCTGTGCCGTCGTTGCAGCAATTGTCTCCGATACGACTGCAGAGGAACTCGCAGACCTCGTACCCTACAGGGCAGGTAGACAAGATGTTCCCGAACACACTCTTGCTCGACGAGATGGCATGCAGTGTTCGAGGCACCTTTGCGGCGGAGGTAAGCAGCGCAGATATGATCAGGTTGAGAAAGCGCATCTTGACGACAATATATTAGCTTGAAGCGAGAATATGTGCTCTTCCGATGGGTGTTGGAGATAACGCGTCATCTGAAAGAGCCTCTCTAAGACTGCAGCACGAGCTGTCCAAGTTTTAAAATCCCTCTTCCGCTGCCGTTCGTGTGGAACGTATGGAGCTCCTTTTTCACGCAGCTTATCATTATGAAGCCATCTCAGCCAAGATGTCGGATTAGGCCCCCAAGGTCATCGCAGGTCATCCCTCAAATGAAACCCAACCAATCCTCCAAGCGCCAGATTTTTCTGTCACTTTATATACTACCTCATATCCTCTCGTATACCTGATTAGGGAGATTCGTCCACCGAGTAGTATACCTTAGATACTACCATCAGGGTAGAATGGACGGGGAGGAAAGCAACCACATCTGACTCTTCATCCCTCAGCATCTCTATATTCGACTGTCGGCATACGCGTAATGAGGATTTTCAGAGGAACAAGGACACAATAGTGCATAAGCAGCGTTATTGAGTGCAAGTGTATAGCTGGTTGAATGACACCGTAGCAGCGAATACCCAGGTAGCTATACGGCTAGCGACTGATACAAAGCCTGTTATATGCACTTTGGGAACCGAAACAGTGAGATGAGTTGAAAAAGACTCAGTCAGCGTTCTAAAAGCGAGTGCCGGGAGCAACAGACTATGCACAGCTTAAGCACCCCTTTTGCAGATCCTTGATCGTCGAGCTACTCGACTTTTACCTACATAAAGTAATACGGCTTAGTATGTGATGGAATTGGTGAATGGACAGGTACAAATTCTCTCACCCGCGACGTGAAATTGAGCATTCGAGGCAGCCGGAATAGGGGGTCAGTGATGCGTACTACCTGACTCAATAGATCCTGCAGCTTGCATGAGTGGACGCAAAATAGGTCACCTACCTCGTCTGGGTTTCGGCGCCGGCTACATAGCAGGTCTACTGCCGAGTACTGTTAGGACTAGCAGTGAAAACCAAGCCAAGTCTATAATTGGTGACCATATAGGCAAGGTAGGATTATAGGATTTCGTTGGGAGAAGTTGGTAATTGGATGTTGAACTAGTCGGCGTCACTAACAGATACTCGTAGTGACATACATGAGCCCAGCTTAAGATTCCAGCCGGCGTCCCTAATTCTCCTTCTTCCTCACTGCCCCGCACAATCACTCATTAATGCGTAATCTTCAGCTGGAAGAAATGCAGATCAGCAGTCTCTGTAGTTGACAGATCCTGGTTGTAATTTCCCGCCTTGAAGAACGCCTTGGGAGTAGTGAAGTAAGTCCTCAAGGTCGTGAAGGCATTGTTGTTGATCCTCGCCAGCAGCTGGCCGCCTTCAAATCGGATCTCGTATGTGAACCGCGTGTTCACCGGCACCGTCCCGAGGAGCTGTAGATCTTGTCCAGCGCCGCCGGCCGCGGCCAACGCAGTGCCAAACTGGATCTTCCCGTCGCTGGAGTAGTATAGCTCCGCAAAGGGCTTGTTGAATCCGCTATCTGCTTGGAAGACCTGCCCAATGCAAATGTTATGCACGTTCGTGCCCACCAAATCGGCAAAAAGTCTGTTCGTGCCTGTGTTGGGACTCCAGGTGGCCTTCTCCCCGAGCTCGGTGCGACACTGTAGTTCGCTAGAGTCAGTAATTGCACTTTCAGGTGACAGTGGCGGAAGTTCAGGAGCTCTGCATGCTCCCGAGACATGCTTATCAACATAAGAGGAACGAATTGCTTCCGCACATTGCTACAACAATAAGAAATGACACCAGAGGTTACATACATGGTCGCTCTCAGCGAACTTGACGCAGCCCGTCTTGGCCGGGGTACCGGGCGCCTTCATTACGAGTGCGCCGTCGCCGCTCTCCGTGAAGAAGTAATGGTGCCCGGGATCTTGATATCCGCTGCAACCCACGAGCTGGGCTGGTGGAACGATTTGCGGCGAGCCGTTGCCGATGGGGAGTTGGAGCTCCCACGGGCTGAGGTCGAAGTTGCCGCCCGGCGCACAAGTAGGGTCGAGAGCCCCAGCTACGCCTAGGGAGGCGAGGAGAGTAAGGTTGGCGGTAACCTTCATATTGATGATGGGATGGGTATAGGTAAGGGTGTGGGTGTTGTCGACGAGTTGGGCGGATCAATGACTACAAATGCGACCTTGATGTTTGAGGTCGGCTCTTGTTAAATAAGTAGATATTCACCAGCTGCCAAGACCTCGATTAAACTTTTCCTTCTAAGTGATGTTTCTAAATCTGACAGTGACTCCGGAAATAGTATTTCAGATCTATCAAGCATAACTAATAGACAAATGTGGTTTTGATTAGCGACTACCCGTGGTCCTTACTCAGTACACAACGAACGATTTAGCCAATCATGCTCAAGGGCAAGGTAAGAAACGGCAATAGCTGGATTCTTCCCCTATCGAATACCCAGTCAGTTCGGCTTAATCTGGGGGCTCTAACGCTCTTAGGAACCTCAATTGAACCCCAATTGAACTCCAATTGCCTATATCGTCAGACTTGCATGGAGCGTGGCATTAGCTCGTATCTACAAACGACGGAGGTCAGAGGCGCATTAAAGGAGAAGCCTGGCTGGCGTCAGCGTATCATACCGCCTCGCGCTCAGCTTGTCCATCATGTGGACGTTTTACTAGCTTACCTAATACCCGTCAATATTACGTAAATTATGCGAAAACGAGGAAGGTCATATTATGCACATGCTAGTATGCTCATGCTGTGTAACGTTTCCTTTTACACAAGTTGTATAGAGGCTTCCAGTCAATGGGTATGTATTTCCTTACTCACTACACCATTTCTAAACAATCACTTTGAAGTCATGATTCTCAACTTAGAAATTAACACAGCATTTATTTGACATCTACCTACGTACCGATACCATAAGTCTCAAGCCCATCGGGCTAATTGGCCCTTGGCTACCGAGGCCGTGCTCACTAAAGATAACACAATATGATGTGTCAGGTCTCGGGCCAGAACCGACAATGAGTGGAGATTGTTGAGTGAAGAGTGTGGGGGAAGAGTGTGGGGGAAACAAGTCTATGGGGGAACAAGTCAATGTGATAGCAGTTCAGTATTCTCGCATTCGGTGTGCAGAGCGAAGGGTTAGATGCTCGCAGTATCATGGAGCGATCTCTCATAGATCATCGTCATTGTCAGAAGAATCGTTCTCGACGTGATCGGCTGGTAAGTCTGGATGGCGTGTTTGACGAACATAATATGGTAGTGGGAAGTTCGGATCGTCCAACATACGAGCAAAAACGTAGTTGAGCGTCCTGTCTGTTTCAGCACCGATAGGCACAGGCACAGTCCCGTCCTCTAGTACAACTCTGTAAATATAGAAAGCAGGGTTATCGATTATACCTGCGTTGATTCTGTCCCTTACGACCCTAACCCTATGTCGAACATTTGGGGGTACCATCTCTGGGCTCGCGCCAGCCGAGAGAAGTTGAGCAGCTGCGTGGTAATTTCGACTAGACAGAGCAAACGTCAACGCTGCCTCGTACCAATAGCCGCAAGAACCATATGGAGCCGGAGTAGGAGAGTGATGGCTATTCAACGGAAGTGGCGCATCAATATCTTGCCCCAAGTCAACAAGGCGTCGTATGATAGATCCTGCACTGGTTATGTCGAAGAGGAGTATGGCATACCGCAAGGCAACGGCGTCTCCGGCACTTGTGTTCTCGAGTAGCCATTCGCGAGTCCTGACAGCGTCTTCCCCGGCATGCATTGCATTTAGAAGGAACCGCACCTGGGCTTCACGATAGTTTAGCTCGACTGCCACTCGGGCAAAACGCTTCACATTGTCAAGGTTGGAGTCCGAGACTGCTAATGCAGTAAGTGCTCTCACAGATGCGGGCAAGGTTGGATCCTGCGTCTCGATCTCCCACCTGAAGGCAACAAGCGCGTTATCAACTGATCCATACCGTCCTAGTGCCGCCTCCGTCAAACTCCCGGCGGTACCGATGATGAAAGCCCTGGAGTGGGTGAAACGCGAACCACGCTCAAGCATGAGTCTAAGAGCTTGGGGCATTGGAAATTGAACATAGAGCATCCGGTCTAGCATCGCATCTTTCGAGGCCTGTCTTATTTGTCTGGCTTGATCGTCAAGCTCATCATTCTCAGCTTCGCCTCTTTCAAGAAGAAGTAGGACTATGGGCTCGAGACCGGAAATCAGCGCCATGTCGAATTCTTGTGTCAAACCTTGGTTGCGTTGGTTGTCCCTACTATATGCAGAAAAAGTAGGACAATGGTTTAACAACTCAAAAGCAATCTCTGCATGCGCGGCCTTCCTCTTCTGATCAAACCTAACAAAATACTTTGGCCACGCCACAATGAACGACAAGGTCATCCGCAAGGGGCTATTTTCGCCCCATAGCGAATGATCCGGCCTAGCTCCTTGCTCGAGGAGGTACCTGACCACGTCAAGACGGTGGCATGCGATGGCAATGTGGAGGGGTGCGAAAACTTGACGTCTGGAAAGAATGTCCACGATCTTACTCCCTCCACTCTCAGGGGAACCGGGCAGATCTGTAGCGGGTGACTGCGGGCTGGAAACTGGAACCGGCGGAAGGCTTTGAGGCGTGTAAACCAGAAATTTGGAGTCTAAAAAGACGTCCTTGCTAACGAGGCGGCGACTAGCGACTTCTTGGTAGAAATCTAGTGCTTGGCGAATTTGATCTAGATCATAGCTATAAGCTATAAGATCATGGAACAGAGGTCGTGAGAATGCTTTGAACTCCTCCTTGAAGGGAACCCACGTCTTGATGTTTAGCTGGCGATGAGCATCATCAATGAACACATGAAATCGCTCTGAGTTCATGAAGAGGTTTGGGAAATTGTACGATATTCTTAGTTTGTCTTCCGGTTCCATTTGGTAGATGATGTTAGCTAGGATCTCGGTAGGCAGAGTCTGTAGAGTAAGAGGATTGGCAGGACTGGGAGCCGCATTGACGACTGTGCCACCACCTCCCGATGCTTTTGCCAGCATAGCGGCGGAAAGGGAAGCGCCGGAACCTTTCGCCGGCATCTCGATGGATTGGATGTGGTCTAGAATCGTCAAGCAAAATGCTCAATGAACTACAGAGAGGAAGGAGGTTGCGAAGAGTCGGAATTCATCAGCAAGTTCTTATAGACAATTTTACCAATTGCTGTCTGATAACCAACGGGAAAATTGTTCATAGAACAGTAGACGTTATTTGGAGCCTCTAGGTGTGTCCGCAACAAGTTCTTTCATACATAACAGAATCGAAGTCTCAATTTATAACAATATGTTTGTCCATTTATACAATCAAAATAGTCTCTCCATTGTGCCAGCACCTATTGTTATCAACAGTCCACTCACGGAATGCAACTACAGGAACGGACCGCGGCACTAGAAAAGTGAGATGTAATTCAGACGTGCGCTTGGCCTCTCTCGCGGCGGTTTTATAGTATGGCGACAGCTCCCCAGCATAAAGCTTTTCTATTAGACTGCTGAATGAGAGAAAATCACGAGTGACGGCCCGATAGCCAGCCATGATAAGGGGGAAGATCTTCAGGGATTGGGAATTATTTACAGAAGAATAGGATAAGGCCTCAGTTATAGCATCGAGATAAATTGAATTTTATACACGTCTCAAATATTTTCCTCGCTATGCATTTCTGGTGTTATTAATCAATAGGTTCATCTCGTGTAACGCTCGTTACCTAGAACAATGAAATTCATTGTCAGAGGACTTGGTCTCCAGAGCAAACTTGGATTACTGGTAGGACACTGGCGGGTTACAATATAGAGTAATGGCCCAGTAACGGTTTTTATAGTACAATAGCTCCAAGGAAATCTCCCCTTTGAATCACGGGATAGAAGTATACTACAACACAGAATACGCTAATCTCATGTTACCGTCCCTGACCAGGTACTAATTCGAATGGAAGCTAAGCATCAACAGATTAAACTGCAGGTGCCGAGGAATCGAAGGCTAGTATGTCATGGTAGACGCACACACAGGGTCCTGATAGGCGCCGCGTACACAGATCACATCATAACGACATGTTATACTTGTACCTTAGGACCTAAGTAATGTCATATACCACCTACTTAAGGCTTGAAGAGCATTAACCCTGCTTGAATTGTACTAATGTGCACCGCATTACCATTTAACCCTTGTTGAATACGCACCATCAGAGCTGATAGTTGAAACGAAACATATGGTTAAAGTCATGAGTTCATTAGATTGAACCGTCACTGTGGCATGGAGAGGAAGCCTATTCGGCGTTTATTACGTGCTGCTCAGGAAAAAGGGTGCTGTAGATAGATCGCTCGCGCTATGGCCTTCTCAGGAACATCATACTACTTATTACACGCTCCATTTCCGTTTCAAATACCATGTAACTTTCCTTTTCTCTGTCCATGAACCCCGAGTCTCCGTATTCTGCGCATTGGCACTCATAACCAGTTTCGTATTGCCATCAAAAACATCGTACGTGTCTCCAGCCTTACTAGGCTTTCATCAAAGGTAAAACATCGTGTTTCGGATACTTGCGTGCACGTCAATAGACACGGGAGCTTGAATCTCTGAATCAGATGTTACGGACCGCGTGTCCGAGCCCTCAAACAGGTCCGAAAGATACACTCGCCCACGAGTGCAGAGAATGTCTGCGTAGTATGCAGCTGGGCAGATGCTGACAGCCTTGGTAGCTCGCCCAAACAAATGACACATCTCGTAGGTCAGCTTTTCGAGCTGGTTGGCTGCTTGATCTCGTGACAAGGCTCGAAACACTTCATCATACAGCACAGTATAATGCGCCGGTCGCGAAGTTCCTGATGCGGAGAGTCAGTGAGGCCGAACGTAGTAGTAAGATAGAGAACGGAACATACCTTGTAGTCCTTTATGGGCAGTCAAGTAAAAGTCCCATATAGTCGCTAGAGTAACTCCACGATCAACGACTGTGCCATTCTTGATGTTTCGAGACTGCACCATGTTTCTTTGGTCTGTCGGATAGAAGCGAGTCTGATGCCGCTTGACGGATACAATGATAGTTATCTTGTATTGCTGCGTACCCGGATATACCTTCTTGCATGCCTCTTTGATATGTGGCAGCTCCTCCACAAGAACTTTTTGGAATTGTCCTTCAGACACGCCGTCTCGATAGATTATGATATTCTCTGGTAGACGCCTGTTGTGTTGCTGGTACAGTTTTAGGCGCTCAATGAATCGAGACTCAAGCGCTGCGCTCAACATTTCCACACGTCCATCTTGACGCCATATGGCTGCAGGCCACTGGGCCAAATGCTCGTCGAGACTCGCAACCAAACCAACTAAGCTCGGTAAACCTTCTTTATTGCCGGCTAGGTTAGTCGGATGCGTTACGTCGTAACCGACGACCATTGTAGCATGCTGCTTCATAATGGTGATATCATCCCGGAGCTTGTGGTTTACTCCACCCATCTTCAGATTCACCTTCAGCCCTAGATTGGCGAATACTTGTGGGTTACTCCTTAGCAAGTTCTGCTGCAGGATATTCTGGCTAAGATATCCAAATTCACGATCCCCAAGCTTCTTGACCTCGTTGTATATTGCTGTGTCCGTCTTTCTGCCTGGAAGCACGACAAAAACAAACTGAGGTTCTTTTTCTTTCACCTTCTCGAATACATCTCGGATCGCCTTTGTAGGTGATTGTTGCACTGTGACTCGTGGTTCGTAATCCTTTAACGGGTTACTCGCCATATCAATTCCCTGGCTCTGCAAGAAAGAGACCCAGCTTTTCATGCAAGAGACGATCTCGTCATGTCTCGAATGAGGTCTGTAGCCGTTGTCGATGGAGATCCAAAACCAGCGTTCGATTTTCTTACCGGGTTGGAAAACTCGGACACTCTCCATATTCCATTCACCTTCCCTTACGTTTACCAGTTTGTCCATCTTCGGCTGTTTGCCATCTTTGTAGACAATGGTTGGCGGGGCGAGCTCACGCCCCTGCACTGTGAGCAGCGTCTTGTCTACTCGTATGCCAAAGTCACTTAGGGATTTAGAGCCGTCGAGGCCTAGGATCTGACGCCCGTAGGTCGATATAGATGTCGCATTGGCGTACGGTGAGCGACAGGAAAAATTGATCATACCCCGGGTCTCGTCCGGAGTTAACCTTCGTCGCAGAGCCTGGCCGTCTATGATCTTGACAAGCTCAGCAGGCATATAAACTGGCTTGACCTTGCTGCCAACGTTTACAACAGGGTAATTGGGGTTCACAGTGTACCCATATTCTAGAAAAAGTTAATAACATCTTGTACAAGGATGTTGGATCGCTTACTCTTCTCGTAATACTTCGCAACGGAGCAATATGCATTGCTTTGAAGACCGGCAGGAGCTGGTGCTCGCAGATAAAACTGTACATCCTGGGGAGCGGCCCCAAACTGTCGCACTTTTGGCTTATTATCTCCAGTCCCGTCAGATCGATCGGCCAGGCCACAGATTAGCTTCTGATAGGTGCGAAATTTCTTAGGATCCTTGTCGTCAGATAATACTTTGCACAAGCACCTTAATCTTGCTAGAGATTTGTGTATCAAAGGATATGGATTATCATATTGACGCGCAAACTGGTCTACGAGCTCTGTCACGAGGCCATGGGGCCGGAAAACCCCGTGAGCAACGTTGGCATTCAAGATAAGACGTCCAGTGGCCGCGCGAGCGCTTTGGAAGTAACCCCGAATGATGCGATTGAAATCCGGCTTCCCCAATTCAAACTGTTCGCCGGTAAGCGTCAGCGGAAAGTACCGGCTGCGACCTAAAGCTGAAATATTTTGGTGGCCCCGGGCGTAGAAGCCGGTGATGATACTGATAGCATCAATCGCATCTGGAAACTTAGGAAAAGAGTCTTCTCCTGCCGGGTCTTGCATCGTCCTCAGATACTTAAACAGGCCAGGAAGATTAATAGTGGTAGGGCCATCGAACGTGACTTTATAGTTGTCGTCTTTCCCCTCAACACTGTACTCCACTGTGATAGTCCGACTTTCTGGCAATGTGAATGGTTCAAGCGAAATCACCTGATCTTTGAATTCAGTTGCAAAGGTTATAGATCCGGCGACTTGATCCAGTGCCGACTTTATGATGGTGTGCAACTTTCTGCCTTTCGCCTCTCTCGGCTTTCGTTTGGATTTGGCGGCCGTTTGATCTTCAACCTTGAGTGAGTATTTCAGAAGAGGGACCTCTGCAGATACATTGAGCTTGAAATAATTCGCCCATAGCGTTACAGGATTACCCTTGTCGCCGAATGCTGGGCGGCAGGGGAACCAGTTCTGCTTTGTCGGTTCGGGGGTAGACACTTGGACTTTCGCCATCTGAGTGGTCAGTGAACCTATGCTCTGCCCCTTAACCAGGTCATCCTCGAGCTTGGTAATGCCAGCATCGGGGCGTGGGATGGTGCCAGGACTAAGAGATGTGTTAGTATTATGCGGAGCTGGAAGACGCTATCGAGGTAGCAAACCTGAAAACAACTCCCTCGCCTGCAAATTTGTCAGGCTTGCCGCCGCGGTAGCCACCGCGGCCGCCACGACCACGGTCGCCGCCGAAATCACCACCACGCCCACGGCCACGTCCTCTTGAAGCATCATCACCACCACGGAACCCGGAGAAAGTGGCACTGCCTCTTCCCCGGCCTTGGCCTTGAAAATCACCTCGGCTATCACCTCGACCGCCACCGCGATCACCTCGGCCGCCACCACGACCACGACCGCCGCCCCTTCCACGACCTCTACCTTGATGATCTGCCATACTCTAGAGAGTATAATCTTGAGTAGCTAGATATGGCTACTCGGGAAGCGACGACGAGGGAGATAGCGCACAGACACGTAACTGTGTAGATGATGGTGGCCCCCAGATTTCCGTACTTGTTATGAAAATGAGGAGTGTTGTTTGTTGAAACAAGCTAAGAAGCTCGTGTGATATCGTATCCAAGCATCGGCTACAGAATGATGAGGTAGCTAGGCAAGTTATCGACAAGCTTGGGGATATGCTCAGTATATTAAATATCTGGCAGTATAGACCTGGGGTCGAGGGCTGAAAGACTTAGTAATCGGCCGACCACAGAACTGCGTTTGAAGGTCAATAATAGGACGCAGGCAGGACTAGATGTGCAAGCGTTTGCCGGCAGCCACTGCATGCCACACAATAAGGGTCAAGTGATGAGCCAATAAAGTATCGGTTAGACGCCGATAAGGCTGGTTCGTTCCGTCCCAAACACCTTGCGTCTAGCCGTCTACCTAAGACACTAATGTAGAGAGAGGACAAAGAACAAGGAAAATTAATCAATCAATGCCTTCCTTCACATTCGCCCTTCTTGGTCGTGTATTGAGTGGACCGCCTAGCAAAAGACGGGATACAAAGAAAAGAAAATGGACGGTGACATGAATGAGAAGGTTACCTGGTCTGATCTAGTCTTGAAGCAAGCCCTGCCTGAGAACTCGCGAAAGCGATGAGCCTCGCAGTCTTCTCGCGCGCTACGTTGAGGCGGTGTAAATGAGAAACGGTTTCTCAGGACGCATTGACTGACCTCACAGTATCAACACCTCATTGTCCACGGTGTCTTTGCTGGATGACGGCCACCTCTAACTAGAACCAGGTTAATTAATCAGTGACCCAGTCGACCAGCGTTATTCCGAATTTGGATCAAGCCTATCTGATACTCACTTCATCTCGTTGCGTTGACTTTTGAGCGTAAAGATTCCCTACTTTTTTGTTCTCCCTGAGCCATACTTTGCCAGCGAGACAATATTCAAAGGAGTAAGTAAGGAACCTTCTTCAATACCTCTAAGCAATACAATCTTTGATGGCTGACACCTACCTAGCTAGCGTTGTGCAAGTCGACGTCCAGCCGTTTCACTTGACGCACTGTCACACCGCCTTTCGTCGTTCTTCAAGTTATGTTAAAGAAACCCCACGATAAGCTGGGGTTTGGCTGCCCTGCTTTGCAGCCGCAGCAAGACATGCAGTTCGATCAACGTGGAAGAGACCAGGTAAAGGGACAACAAACAGGTGATGTCAGATCCTCCGGTTAGACTATCACGGATTCTATACAGTCGATACAAGTGGAAAAACCCCTGCAGCCAACAACTACCCGTGGATCGAGACCAATTAACTGTCAGACGAGGGTGGTTCTGTATCGACGCGCAGCTGTGAGACGGAGATTTATGTTGGCAAAGGCCATTCCCACGTCACAGAGACCCTTGGTACCAACATTGACGCTGTCTGGCGCTGTGATGTGCATTTAAATGATGAGTCAGGGCGAGGCGAGCTCTCCCATCTTTGAGGCCATGAGTCATTATCTGTCCATCGCTGGACGAATGACTTCCCCGGTGTCGGACCTTGTGCGACTCCAACAGAATCGATATGATTCTAGGACGTACGATACAGTGTTTCGCTGATAGCATGATGTGACGGTCTCGGGGGTCTCGGAAGAGTGCTTCGGCCGGCCGTAGGTATCCAGCTACGTGTCTTTGACATGGTAATCCCACAGTACGCTCGCTGCGTTTCCTGAATGGGCGGCTGAAGAAAAGATATGTCACTCAACCTGGCTGCGTATCGCAGGGCCACCGCCGGCTAGGTCCGTGCATGAAGAGGAACTTTTTGCCTCAACCAGCTACCTTGGGAGACGCAAAAGATGATGGTGTGGACACCCTTTGTTTGATGGTTTCCTCGAGGCCTGACCGTTTGTACTCGCGTTCGTTTGCCTGCCCTGAAATGAGCCGCAATGACTGATGCTACCCGTCGTCCGAGAAGGGCTCAACTATTTGACCAATAGCCCTTTTTACCCCTGCTACCCCAAATTCCGAAGTAGTGCGTGAGTGGAGGGGGCTGTGTATTTGTTGTACTAAGTATGCAGCAAGGCATGATTCTCACGTCACATGCTTCAAACGTCTCATCATATAAAAGAGTAGCCCATGGACAGTGAATAGGAACTTGGCCATTCCTTATAAGGCTCAGGGGATGTGCTACTACCGTTCTGTTCGAGTCACCAATGTCTGCTTGGCCGGGATCTCCTGAGCACAGCAGACTGGGCATGGAGAACGTAATACCTGTACCAACGAAGCCTAACCCCGGATAATTGGAGGCCAGAAACTACCCTGGGCCCTACGCTTACTCAATACCACCCTTGACAACACCTAGGCACTGCCTAGGTATTCATGACGCGTCTTGTCCCTTCACCAAAGCAACGTCTGGTCAACACCTGCGAGATTGCTACCGTGGCACGTCTCGGAGGAAATACTCAGTAGTATAGTGAGGCAAATGGAATAGTCAAATCACTACCTAGTGAGGTCCGGACTTTGATACTAGGTGTAAGTTGAAGCGTGTGAAAAGAGATGCATCTATGTAAACCACTGGTAAGAGAAATTACATACCCAACCGTACATGAGTACATATTTCTTATCTATGGTCCCCCACCTTATCTCTTATCGCATTTTCTATTTTCTTTTTCTTTTTTCTTTTCAAGGTTGTACTTCGCTCTCTGGGCTGCTACTCACCTTTCAAACAGGAGATTCAGGTCTTAAGTTACTCTCTCGGTTCATAGCCGTACTACTTGTTGCAGAGCTGGTGGCATAACAGCCATGCATATTTGTTATACAAAAGCCTCGGCGCAAACGGGAGTTCACTGCACCTATGCAAGGCCCCGCGAAGTGCATTAGTCTTCCGTATCTCTATTTATCATATCATAGGCACGAAGCTGAATTACAGATGTCTCGGGTAGTAGATGTATGAAGCTATTCAGACTTTTATGACACGCGGCTAAACCTTCCCATGGAGAGGTTTGAGGCCGCAGGAGTCTTCCAAGGTGGGTCTTTTTGATACCTAGGTACCTACTCAAGGGTCAATGCCCTCATAGAATATTATTCTCATATTAGGTTCTTCTCTAAGCCCTGTATTCAGCTCTTGTGTAATAATCGACCTGCTTAAAGAGAGACGTTTATTTCTGCTCTCCTTTAATGTTGAACTATCAGTATACTCAATGCACTCTCAGGGCAATGATGAATCACTGGAATTTGATATATCACTAACGAAGACGGGAGTGATTCCCCAGCCTCAGGGTTATGTGGATTCTGTAGGTTCTGTGCTATGTCCAGCAGTAGCAACATCTAAGATATCCTTTTCAAATCCACCTACCAACACAACTTCGATGCCGGCTTCCTCGAGCTTCCGCCGGCTCGAATTCCCAGTAACAAAAGTGTCGGGTTCCTGCACTCCAACATAGACGGTTCTTATACGCCTACCAACCGAGAGGATTCTGTCGACGCAAGGCGTGTTGCCGCTGAGCCGCTGCGAGCAGGGCTCCACCGTCGTGTACAGCGCGACGGCATCAGGCAGGGCTTCTCCCAGATGCGTTCTGGTAGCTGCGTATTTCTGTGCCAGCTTCTCTATGCAGCATTGCTCGGCGTGCGTGTTGCCGGGCAGCTCGAGCGTGTATCCGGTTGCAAGAACCTCATTCGTTGCTATATCAACCACGACGGCACCAACACGGTAGTTGGTGGGCTTTGGAGGTGATTTGGATGCAAGAGAGAGAGCCAATTTCATATAGCCCTCATGGTCTCCTGCTGTGATTTCTGGAATGGGGTCGTGTGTAGACTCGGCCATCATGTAGCATTGTGCAGAAAACGTATCCAAATAAATCTATGAAGATTTCAAGTTTCCCATCGCCAAAAGCGTCTTATTGAGTGGAGAAGATTGCTGATGGTTTTGGAGGAACCCCTCACTAACTTTTGTGCTAGACAGCTCCAATTTGCCCCGCGGCAAATGCCCCGCGCTAGGTAGGTAGGTACCTACCTTTGGGCACCTACCTATAGTACCTTCTTAAGTGGAACCCCTTACTTAATAGGCACCTACTCTACACGGAAACACCCCTGCTACGCGTCTCACGCGCGCTCTTCAGCACCGCATTTCTAATTCAACCCACGAACTCATCTACAGCCTGTACAGTTAAGGCGACTTTGCCTCTTTAAGATTATCAGTCTTCGATAATCCCGCTTGTAAATCCACCATGGAGGCATCCGATGATCTTGATAGTGAACCTCCCACCGTCGTGAATCCGTACGACGTGCTCGAACTTGAGCGCACCGCAACAGCAGATCAGGTGAAGTCGGCCTATCGAAAGCTTGCATTGAAGAACCATCCAGGTAAGTGAACCACCCCAGCCGACGGTATCTTGCCACGGCTCCGTTTGTCTAACTCAGACGTAATTGGTAGACAAGGTGCCTGAGAACCAGAAGAAGGAAGCGCACGAGGCCTTCCAGTCTATCGCATTCGCATACGCCGTACTTTCAGATCCTACCCGCCGCAAGCGCTACGATGAAACGGGCTCCACCTCGGAATCTATTGTCGATTCAGATGGCTTCAGCTGGTCGGACTTTTATCGCGAACAATTTCGCGACGCGATATCAAGCGATGCAATCGAGAAGTTCGCGGCACAGTACAAAGGCTCCGACGAAGAACGCGATGATGTCCTCATCGCCTACGAAGAACACGAGGGCGATATGGATGCAATCTATGAATCGGTTATGCTAAGTAATGTGCTCAAAGACGATGAACGCTTCCGTAAGATAATCGACGACGCAATCGCAAGCAAAGACGTTCCTGCATTCAAGGCATACGTAAAAGAGAGCAAGAAGTCCCGACAGGCGCGCATCAAGGCAGCTCAAAGCGAAGCGACAGAGGCTGAAGAGTATGCGAAGGAACTAGGGATTCATGACAAGCTCTTTGGTGCCAAGAAGGGGAAGGGAAAGAAAGCGAAGGAATCCTCCGAGGACCAGCTCGCGGCGCTCATCCGGCGGAACCAACAAGGCCGCCAGGGTTTTCTCGACAATCTGGAGGCAAAGTATGGTGCTGCATCAGCATCGGGGAAGAAGGGCAAGAAGCGTCGTGTCGAGGAGAGTGAGCCTTCAGAGGAGGCCTTTCAGGCTGCCGCGGCAAAATTGAAGAAGGAGAAAAAGCGCCGCATAAATGAAAGCGAACCTTCAGAGGAAGGGTTTCAAGCTGCAGCAGCGAGGCTAAAGAAGGGGAAGAAGAAATAGACGAGAGAGTATCGCGACTTTTCTTTGTGGGTTTGAATCCGGGCGGCGTTACTAGGCATACATAGGCACTTACTTCAGGTACGGGGCGACCAATACTGGGCACGGTTGGCGTTAGGTAATGGGTAGTAGGCATCTTGCGGTACAAGTAAACAAACATTGCCGGCCAGGTTGACGGCGTAGCTTACTCATTTGTTATTTCAATGGCTCTTCCACTTTACCTTGCACACCTGGGCAGTCATGGTTATACAAGTAGGTAGGTAGGTACTGTAGATATGTAGGTACTGGTGAAAGTGTTGGTATGGGTTGCGGGGCGGGTTACCCCATTCCTAAGGCCTATTATCGTTGCCTGTCGCGTCATCTGGCCCAGCCCAGCCCAGCCCTACCATGTTCAACTATTTTTGATTGCTGAGACAACACAAGCTTTATTTACTTGAAGTATTGCTCTAAGTATTGCTCTGGAGCACCGCCACCTGCAAAATGCGATGACAACTGCTGATCCGCTAGTCTACTATCCCCAATACTGTTTCCACTTGTCACGCACCATCAACACGTGGTGTCCTTTGCGCGCGATTGATATTGCAGGTCTTGGGTCCCGACCGGGCTTCGAAGGTCAGTAGTAGGCGATTATCGCAATCACTCAAAACGCCGGGCTGACTCGTCCAAACACAGATAGCAATGTGTTCTTCTATTTGAACCACCCTATCCAATGGGTGAGGATTGTGGGAGTCGTGGTCGCCATCGACCACTATTACGGTCACGAGGTTTATACCATCGATGATAGCACCGGACAATGCATCGAATGCACCCTATCAGTTCCCAACCCCAAAAGTGACAAGATGAATAATCGACATATCAACCAAGCCAGCACAGCCGAGAACTCAGTCGTGCCCTCGAAGGCTGCCAACTTAGCCAATACCGTGGAAACGACAACGGCAGACAATGTGCCTGCGCCACTGGTCCCCAAGGATATTGATATTGGTACGGTTCTAGATGTCAAGGGAAGTGTCAAGCTGTTCCGCGGCCAAAGGCAGATAAAGATCCAAAAGGCAAAGCGGATTCTGTCCACCACGCAAGAAGCGCTGTTCTGGGACAAGACGCGGGATTTCCGCCGCGATACCCTGAGCCAACCGTGGATATTGAAGGATAAAGAAGTACGACAGTGCCGGAGGATGCAGCAGGCCGAAGACCATGAGCATCGAGAGAAGAGGGCAAAGAAAAAGGCCGGAGGACATACTGAACGCCCTGGCGAGGGTAGAGGAAGCTGCGCCGGAAGGGTAGGTGCAGGAGAAGGCTGTGTGCGGCCCAAGAAGAACGTTGGCGACACCTCAATCAAGGCTTCCACTGCGCAGCGCATTGCGAGAGTCGAGAGTCTGAGGTCAAGAATTGATGTTGGAGACCAATATAACGCCTTAGGGTTGTGACATAGACTCACTTCGGGTGTGATAGCCTAGGAAGAAGTTAGGGGTAACCAACATATCTAAGTCATAGGGACTATATTCCGACTACATATATACGATACGCCGATGGCAGGGTTTCGCCTCCCATCTCATCCTCCATTTTAACCCTCGCTAATCAGGCTTCATAACACTATCACTTTTTCTAAACAGAATTCTCAGCAGTCTCCACCTGACTACCTCGCTCAACCAAGCATTCACTACGACTCATCCCATTCTTCAGTCAAGCTCTCGTATAACGCATCACTCACTAGTTTTTTATCTTTGTATAGCTGCCTGAGTCGTAAAATTGTTGATGTTACACATTGTGCCTGGCAAGATGAGTGTGAGTAGTCTCAGAGAGAAACACCTACCCGGCAAGGCCACCTACCTAGGAAGGTAGGAAGTCTCACTTTAAGACGGATGGATAAAGCAAGTACAATACCCGACAAAGTAAAATATATGTGCTGAGTAGACTACCAAGAAAGGTATTTCCGTATAACGCTGCTCTCTTGCGTGATCTTAGACCTCGTGTTTAATAGCATCCAGCTTTGTATATATTTGGACTTCACGCAGATTCCAGAATCCTCTTCTTTCGTTACTATATCCTAAATCCCTAGAACTACATTTCATCGCAAGAAATATAACTATTACCGCTATTCAATCCGCTCTTTTGCCTATTTACATACAGCTATCGGGCACTCGTCATTCCAATTTTAAGCTCTTGAATCGCGCTCGTTAGGCGTTATCTGAAAAAAAAAAAAAAAAAAGGTAAAGTATTCTAGTCCCATCCAAGACAACCCATTCCTACAAACAAGTCAACACATCATATGTCTAGCTCGTGGCCATGACTTTGCCAGGCCATCACCTCGTGCACAAGATTCATTCCTCGGGATCGGCCAGGCCCGATGATGTGTTTCCCTGGTTATATAGGAGTACTCTGGCGGCCACTTGTTTTTGGCTGCCATAACTTCGCCTTTATATTTTCATCTTCCATTATTTCTTGTCGACAATTTCAACAGTACCACAGTCCATGGAGTGACCAGTCTATCCTACGCTTCACGAGCCGCGACTATATCATTCAGTCCAGCGCGGGCGCCAATAATAGAAACCAATATTTCTTTTACCCTTCCCTCTCCTCTCCCAATTTCCTATTGTCAATATGTTGTTATTCTGGGTACTAACTTTTCTTCAGCCTATAGTTGTGCGATCAGCTCCGCTCGAGTCCCCGACCATTAGACAAGCGGGAGCTTCTTATTCTCAAGACTCGCCTCCTCGAAGCCAGTATCTAGCAAGATACTATCCCAACTCGACGACAATAGACCCTCACCGCGAGAGTTACCAACGTATTAGTGTCAGCACAATTACAGCTTCCTCGGGGATCATACAGGTACCGCTCCCCGTCCCCGATTATAAACCTGACACAGCAGGATTTGTTGTTACATGTCTAGAAGTTAGTGGCAGAGCAAGTGCGGTTCCTCTCTTAACGAACCCAATTCCGACTCCAACATCGATGCTTGAACCTGTTGAGACTACGCTCAAAATGTCAAGTGAGCCGACTAAACCCATTAACACCGCGTCCCCCAACATTTTCGGTGCTCCTATTGCGACTCAAAAGCCTCCGGCCATATTCGAAGAGCGAAAGGACCATCCCGTGCCCAGGACCGGAATCAGGGGTTCCGGTCCCTATGGCACCAATAAGTTCTATGCAAACTTCTTCCTTGGCAACCAAACCTCGCCCGCATATGTACATCCATATTCCTTATTATGGTCTAAGGGTCAGGGACCCACGTCCAGTTGGGGAATAGCGATCTCACATGTAGAGGCAAGTCAAAGGGTCTACGGCCAGACACAGCCAGAAACGGGGGCTGCGAAATACTTCCTGAATCCTGTTGGAATACAGTCTTTGAGCCTCTCTGCATTGGAGCTTGGCTCCAGTACTTCGCTCACGACAGATAACCTGAATTCTCACTCAGCAAATGTCAATCTTCATGTTGATTCAAAGGCTAAGCCACTCATCACCTTCCCGCTGGTACAGGGTATGGGATTTGTAACAGGCATATACAACGGTGGCACGCCTGTTATCGAATCTGGGGTATTCATCAAGAAAGTAGTCCACAAATCAACGAAGGGTCTTCAGCCAGGTATCACCAAGTATACATTCTATCTTGAGGATGGCAAGGTGTGGCATGTCTATGGATACTCCGCCAAAGGTGACTCCCTCGACCTGGCGGTTACCAGTCAACGTATGGTCAAAGCTAACAAGCCATTCAATGGAATCATTCAAGTCGCCAAAGACTCTGGAACCGCTGAATCTATCATAGATGCCGCAGCTGGAGCTTATCCCGTGGGAATGGTACTGTCTGGTACAGCAGCAGAGTCCAAAGGAACGTACACCTTCGCATTCCAAAAAGCTGGCATCTCTAAAGTCAAACTATTGATGTATGCTTTACCACATCATTACGAATCCTTTGATGATACCACCGCCAAAGCAACATCTACCATAAAATTGCAGACTACCACAAAAGGCATGGCAAAGGCTGTGGTCGCAGACTCGTGGACGATGACTGAACCCAATATGCCTATCTCTATGGGGTTTGCACCCTGGGATCCCGTCAAAGGCCCCAAAGACAAACTCTCTGATTCCGCGATCAAGACCATCACCCCTATCGCATTAAAGGAGCTTTCCCAAAATGTGGACCAGCAGTCAAACCAGGATTCGATGTATTTCAGTGGAAAGGTGCGCGATACTTCACTTATAAACAAGCGTTTATATTTGAACCAAGCTGATCTTTGACGTTATAGGCTTTAGCTAAATTTGCCGGAATTTGCTATACCGCAAACAACTTGTTGAACAACCCGAAGCTGGCACAGAGCGGATTAGCAAATTTGAAAGCAGCCTTCAAGCGGTTCACTACCAACAAGCAGCAGTACCCCCTTTATTATGAATGTGGGTTGCGTTAATTCAGATTTCGCGGAAGCACTCAACTAACACCACAAAGCTGCTTGGGGCGGCATAGTCTCGTCCGCCTCGTACAAGACTGGAAATAATGGCGCTGACTTCGGCAATACATACTACAATGATCACCATTTCCACTACGGTTATTTCATCTACGCGGCGGCCATCATTGGCTACCTTGACCCTTCTTGGCTAACCTTGGAGAATGTCGACTATATCAACACGATGGTCAGAGACATAGCCAACCCCTCCACGTTTGACAAGTACTTCCCCGTGTCGCGCAATTTCGACTGGTATCACGGACACAGCTGGGCTCATGGATTATACGAGACCGTTGACGGCAAGGTATGCAAGACTTCTGCCGCCACTACGTGACAATAAGAGCTAAGATCATGGAACAGGACCAAGAGTCAAGCTCAGAAGATGCCATGGCGGCCTATGCCATCAAGATGTGGGGAAGAACCATCAAAGACGCGAACATGGAAGCCCGGTAATTCTCGCCGTCCTGCCTCTATCACTCTCTACCACAGCAACTCTCTGCCCATGATAAACGCTGACCTTGATAAACACAGTGGCAACCTCATGCTCTCCATCATTGCGCGCTCGCTGAACCAATACTACCTGTACACATCGCAGAACAAGGTCCAGCCGGAGAACTACATCGGCAACAGAGTGGCGGGCATCCTCTTCGAGAACAAGTGCGACCACACGACGTATTTCGGGGCCAACATCGAGTACGTGCAGGGCATCCACATGCTGCCCTTGCTGCCGAGCACGAAGTTCACGCGGCCGGCGGACTTCGTCAAGGAGGAGTGGGAGACGTACTTCGACAAGGGCCGCGCGGACAAGGTCGAGGGCGGCTGGAAGGGCATCCTGTACGCGAACCTGTCGACCATCGATCCCAAGTCGGCGTGGGCGTTCTTCACCGGCAAGGGATTCGACCCTTCGTGGCTCGACGGGGGCGCGTCGCTCACCTGGTATTCGGCATACGCTGCTGGTAAGTGTTGCTCAACTACGAAGAATACATTGTGTCTTTATCATCTTTTCGTCGAGTATGAGGGTTTTACTGACGCTCTGGGAAGCCTTCATGTAGTATTAGTTGCTACGATTGGCTGACAAATAGCTTGGTGGGATTCTATCGATACTTCTAAGTTAATTTTTACGACGGGATGATGACAATACATAGTAACGACTACGAAGACGGTATATCACGACTGAAGATGAATATAAGGCATGTCTGCGTTTCAAGGCTTCGGTGATACATGGAGCGAGTGCCATGGCACTGATGGATTGATGGATAACGTCAACAAGAGAGCATTGGAAATAGAGTGTTCTTCCTTTCCCTCAACAAACATATTATTGATTATAGAGAATGAATAGAATAACAGAATCTAAATACCCCTCACTCCACACAAAAGAGCTAGTTCCCTAACTGTCTTAGATCGGTACTCAGTCTCTGGAAGGTAGAAATTGTATAAATGACGTTGTGCCATGTCTCTTGGTTTGTTCCAGACCCGCTTGGCTGGGGGGCTGGGTCCGGGATATTTCTTATCGATAGAGTATACACTGAGTCGCGTAGCGGATGCGCAGCATCGCGATTCGCATTCTTATTTTCTCGGCGCAATCAGCAAAACCTGCCGCCAAGATTACTGTGTCCGGAGGCCTCTTTCTCGTGCACAGCCACTCTCTTGGCGGTGATATTGCACCTTTTTTGACCTGAGCTCGTCGTGAATGGAGGGATGCAGGCCTTCTGCGGTGTGATATGTGAACTACCTAACTACTACTGCGTAGTAGGTATGTTATAATGTGCAATTCGTGACGGACTGCTAGTCTGCAGAAATGCCACTTTTGCATGCACGGTTCTTGGATCTTGGATTGCGATTTGCTGCAGTTAATTGACTCCGCATGGCGTTGCGCGTACAGATCACATACTGCGTAGATACCTTAAGTAGAAGGCACTACCTGGTAGTCTACTGGACAATAGTGTACCAATTACCGATGATGAGCCTATGGACTTATGAACCTGTGATACATCATATCAACAGGCCCAAGCTCAAGCTACCCTGACTCTTGCCAAGATCGTTGGCGCAGAAGGGCCAAAGGTTCCTACTACTCGTGTGTAGGGGAGTAAGACTAACCATGTCTAGGTATTGTGGGTTTGCAAGGCTTCAGACAGGGGCGCGCTTGAGCCGGGTTATGGCACAATTTTGGTGCAAGTATCTCGAACTGAGATACCTCTTGCGCGGTGGGGAGTTTGTTAGCGCGCCAAGAGTACCAGTACATGGTTAGTTTTACTGAACATGAACTAAGTACACTACTTACCACGTTTTACCGAATGCGTCTGGGATTTATGTGGACAACCTAACTTAAAAAAGGCTAAGACATGCAGGGGTAGGGCGATGCTTGTGATTGGTGCGCTGTTACAACCATCACCACTGGCTGCAACAGCAGGAAGCCACAGCTGTAGCTACCCAACTAGGTAGGTACCTATGGCCCATACCTGTGGAGACCTACATCACTCAGCGTCCCGTCTTCCCTCCGTCCTCGTCATTGACATCACAGCTCCTGTTTCAGACATCTTTTTCCCCCGTAACTAGTAACAAGCAGAGCGAGTGTCTGTCATTACCGGTCGCCAATTGTTCATATTCACTTTGCCAAGTCGAGCCGAATCATTAGCAACAACTACCTACCTAGATAGTTCCAAGAGTTATCAAGAAAGGCCACCCAATACACCCGGCGCCGCCTCAGATTACCTGCGATCTACACACCTTGGCAACGCGCTACATTTGCGGCATTCAGTACACACACCGGAACGGTCAGTCAGCTCTCCTACTCCTACTGGTACTATGAAACTTGCACTTTATCTCAGAGCTAGACTTGGTAACCCCCAAGAATCCCCGAATCCCCCTTCGCGATTCACGCACGCACAGCCTCTCACAAGACCTTGGCCCGCTAATTGACATCCCTATTGCATGTCTTATTTCATTTTGGGCTGACGTGCCAACAGTCCAAGGCGCCCGAGTGAACAAATCCCAGAAACTCCGGTCGTGACGCCTGTCACCTCGAACCTTGAAACATAGTTCCCCGGCCGCGAACATTCTGCCTTTGGTATTTGCTAGTACAGAAGCTATGAGTAGTAAGTACCTGGGGTGCAGATGCAATAAGCTTTAATTTTCTCTCTCTACTACACGCGCGTCCCTTTTTTCCCCTCCAGCGTTGTTGGCTGTACCTTTTTTTTTTTTTTTCTTTCCACCCCATTTAACGTTCACTCTGCTCTTTGTTCGAAACCTCCGGCTTCTCCCTCCACCCGGATTTACGCTCCTTTAATCTATATTGCGCCGAGTATGGTGCTGCTTGCTATCACTGTCTCATTGCCATATCGCCATTTTTCGTCAACGCGTATTGTCCGCTGACCATGAGATACGATGGATCGTCAAACAGCTCTACCAAGTTTTCAGAAAACAGTGCGGAAGGCAACTGGGGGATTGTTCGGCTATGACCGTCACACCCGAGAAAATGGAACGCTGAACGAGCGCACTCCTCTTGTGAGCGAAAATGGCACATCGTCTCCGCGGAATTATAGGAAAGACCACAGTCCGACGTGGGAGTTCTTCTTCAACCAGAAGAATACGCCTGGTTGCGATAGCCCAAAGCCGTGGGTTAAATATCCTGCACATGTGTGGCACGTCACGAAGGCCACGCTATTAAGCAGTTCGTATCCCCCTAAATCTAGATACCACGAGAGTCGCGAAGTATTGTGCTGATACTTCTACGTTAGGCCCCGTTAATATTCTCCTCCTCGCCGTACCAGTTGGCATAGTCGCAGGGAAGACGCATTGGGACCCAATCGCCGTTTTCGTCGTGAACTTCTTCGCAATTATACCCCTGGCTGCCGTGCTTTCCTTCGCCACCGAACAAATATCCGCTAAGTTGGGAGAAGCTCTGGGCGGGCTTCTCAATGCCACTTTTGGAAACGCGGTTGAGTTAATTGTGCGTTGACCTCAAGATAGAAGTTATGGCTCACAATCACTGACAGCATACTCTATAGGTCAGTATCATTGCACTGCGGGACCGCCAGATTGAAGTTGTCAAGTCATCCATGATCGGCTCCATCCTTTCAAACCTGTTGCTAGTTATGGGAATGTGTTTCTTCTTCGGTGGAATTGTCAACATGAGGGACGAGGGCGGCCAAGGAATAGAACAGGAATTCGCGTCCATTACAGCTCAGACAACGGCGTCTCTCATGACTTTATCAGCTGCATCTATCATCCTCCCCGGAGCGGTATGAACTCCCGGCGTGCTTTTCTGATTGGTTTGCGCTAACTTAAGTAAGCTGTTCATGATCGTGATAAGAGGCGAAAGAGGCGAAAAGGACGGACGTGACATCGCTCTTCGGCTTTCACGAGGCACAGCTATTATCCTTTTACTCATCTATGTTCTCTATCTCTGGTTCCAACTTCGTACGCATCACAACCTATTTGGCAGTGAGTCTGCTGGTATCGAAGCTGGACCAACCCAACTTGAAGAAGCAGAAGTAGCGCAGGATGATAATGGGGTGGATAACGCTCATGAAGTCAGGAACGAGGAACACCCTGAGGATGAGGCAGTTATGACACCTTGGGCTGCTGGTGGAGTCCTCGTGGTTACTACCGTTCTTGTTGCCATCTGCGCCGACTACTTGGTCGAAAGTATTGATGCTCTTGTGGAGCGAGGCGGAATCAGTCGTAGCTTTATTGGTCTCATTCTCATTCCCATTGTAGGCAATGCCGCCGAACATGTCACGGCAGTGGTAGTGGCAATCAAGAACAAGATGGATCTCGTAAGTGCTTTTCTAACCCCCAGTTTCCCCTTGTGAATTGTGATGCTGACTTGGTGCGCAGGCCATGGGCGTTGCTATCGGCTCAAGTATCCAAATAGCTTTGTTCGTGACACCTTTCTTGGTGGTTCTTGGCTGGATCATGGATCGCGACATGGATCTGCACTTTGAGACTTGTAGGTCCCATGAAGCGGTATTTAATTATTTATAACTGACACAAGCCTAGTCGAGACGGTTGCTTTTGGACTGGCCGTTCTTGTTGTCATTTACACAGTGCAAGATGGGAAGTCAAACTATCTTGAGGGTGCCATGGTATGACAATATCTTACCCGTTAGAGTCCTTGGCTAATATATGTCGCAGTTGATGAGTCTCTATGTTATCATTGCGATCGCATTCTTCGTGACGCCAAGTCAATATTTCGATGGCAGCGCAGCAATCGGCGAAAAGATTACGAAGGCTTCCAGTTTCATTTTCGGAAGCTAGGTTTTGTTATATCACCCGTGTTAGTACTGGAGTAGCTACCGCATAGCGATTAACAGCTCAAGAAGGAAAAGTACGGGGTTTTCGGCTTCGTTACGCTACTGGTGATGGTCGATCACTGATTCATTTTGTATGTCTACAACTGTAAAATATCCGGTTCCTTGGTCGTACGGCTTTCTATACCAGAAAAGGGTTCTTCGGGAGTTATTCTAGCTGGCGCAATGGGTTGTGCCCGGTTCTGAACGGCAGGACTGAATTGAGCAACCTGGTAAGGCTTCCCTTTTGTGCTCAAGAAGACACAAGATTTGAGTCGAACTAAGTACAATATCAATGCCCTTCCAGGTGCTTTCGTGCCCGTTTTCGCCATATCGTGTTTCCAAAACGTCCAATCTTGAAGATTAGCGTACCTAGGATCAACTTTACCCCAAGCCCCACGACAGGTTCCAGAGTGGGGTTGGTGATGATGTGCACAAGTCGAGCTGTCGCGGGGTTGGTATGATTTGCTATATGGGGTCTTCTGTAATCATTGTCTTCACCCCTCAGATCTCTCCTGCTACGCTCGTTAGACGATAGGTGCTCGATGCGTGCACTACAAACCATACAAAGACTACGGCTCTCGTCTTCCACATTACGGCCCTTTGTGCAGTCTACACGTAAGCCGCATCATCCCTCTCAGATCTTCTTAGCTCTCCACCAGTTCGTCATCGAGATCGAGATAGTTGTTCAATACTAACAGGTATAATAGCCGTGCGTCGACACTTTGCAGCCATGGCAACGACAACAGATACCAAGAACTACAAATTCAATCACTCGATGTAAATACCACCACCCTCCAGATACCAGCGACAAAGGAGAGGCTAACGCGCGCTGGCATGCACGCCATATAGGCTTCGAGTCAAAGATCCCAAAGAGTCTCGTATGCCGGCCACTGCACATAGAATCAGTCCTATTCCACCTCTTTATTCCATAGTTATTTTAGATGGAGCGTCGCTAATAACGTCTTGCGCTTACCTCGACAGTTAAATTCTACGAGCTCCTGGGCATGAGCCAGATCAAGAAACTGTCGTTCCCCGAGGCCAAGTTCGATCTATACTTCCTCGCTTACGACGGGCCGTCTGCGACTTCGCACGGCAACAGCACGTTCGACCGCGAGGGCGTCATCGAACTGACGCATAACTACGGCACGGAGAGCGACGACAGCTTTACCGTCAACAACGGCAACAAGGAGCCGCACCGCGGCTTCGGACACGTCTGCATCTCCGTCGACTACATCCAGGCGGCCTGCCAGCGCATCGAGGACGCCGGCTACAAGTTCCAGAAGAAACTCACGGACGGCCGCATGAAGCACATCGCCTTCGCGCTCGACCCGGACGGATATTGGGTCGAGATCATCTCGCAGCGGCTGGGCACCAAGGGCGCCGACGATCCGGAGGAGCAGGGCGCCACCACCGACCCGAGCAAGTACCGCATGAACCACACCATGATACGGGTCAAGGACGCCGAGAAGTCGCTCAAGTTCTACCAGGAGGTCCTAGGCATGACGCTCTTCCGCACCGTCGAGCAGTCCGCGGCCGGGTTCAATCTGTATTTCCTCGGCTACCCCGGCGCCGAGGGCGTGCCTGAGAACGGATTCACGGCTCTCAAGGAGGGTCTTCTGGAGTTGACGTGGAATTACGGCACTGAGAAGGATGAGAGCTTTAGTTATCATAACGGTAACGATCAACCTCAGGGTTTCGGACATATCTGTAAGTCTCCTTTATTTTCATGACTGACTCTTCTTTTCCCCTTTCTCTTTCGTAACATAGAAGAGGGGGTGGGTGTGCTGCGTTGAAGATGCTGCGCACGTATGCGTGTGATTCGTGATCTAATAGATTCTCCGTAGGTGTTTCTGTCGACAATCTCGATGCGGCGTGCGAGCGGTTCGAGAGCATGAACACAAACTGGAAGAAGAGGCTTACCGACGGTCGGATGAAGAACGTTGCGTTCCTCTTGGATCCTGATGGGTACTGGGTCGAAATCGTGCAGAATGAACGGTTTGCCGGCAAGGAGAACTTCTAGGAAACTAATACAATTTTACCATGTGATTGTTTTGCGGAAGTTTAAGCTGTGCCAGCATTGGGACAGTTTTCTGGCGAGATTATGTGATGATGATGAATTGCAAAGTGCTCTAATGGATGTCGTGTATACAGCTGTGAGGGCAGGGAAAAGATGCTTGAATCAATTGACATGGAGCAGCCCTAGGATTCTGATTTCTATTTGTAAAGTACACTTTTAAAAGGGGAGGGGTTCTCGAGAGAATAGTAGATTTCTCAGTACACTCAATCAGGGTAGTTGAGAACCCTTCCGTCTCATTTCGTCATTCATAGCAACGATCCAATAGGATAACATTCTTATTGAGCTTCTCCGAACGATTACATCAAGAAACTGGCCGATGTTATCAATAGGAGTATACACATCACTACCAAGACGTACGCAGTGCTTTTTCTCGTAAGCCTGTAACTATTCTCTTATGATAGATACCAAGGGATCTATCTAGCAGGACCGATTGAGATGCGGATCTCTAAGTAGAAACGGATGTGCTCCGACTGGAGATGGGGGCATCGCGTTCTGTTACCTCTGCTAGGTACCCAGCCTAAACTACCCTGGGAACGGAACAGCTGCATCTCGCGGGGTATCTGTTCTAAATCGTATGTAACCGACTGCACGAGTTCTGCATGAGTACCTAAATTTCGCGGGGTTGAGAGAGGACCACTCAGTACAGACCTGCAGGTCTCAAGCCTCAGTCTGTATATATCCGCTGCCTCATGTCTCCAATTGGTTATATAATCCGTCCCCAAGCCTTCAGAGAGGAGACTTGCATGCGGAGAAATCCACCCGCGACAACCCCTCTCTCTGACGTACGTCAACCGTCAACTGAGAATGTGGCGTCTGAAGAGCTAGCTCTTATGTGCAAGACGGCCGAGGTGATACATCACCTCGACGGCTTCATGGTCATCTGCTCACTTGCATTCGGTGCCGGACGTCGTTCTGGCTTGGAGGATGCGGACGTGGCTTTGCATTGCGTCGCTTCCTGTACTTCTGATACGCCGTGTCTGCTGTAGTTCGAGACGGTGATCTTCGTTGGCCTCCTCGGCTTGCCTTTTGAAGTTGACGCCACCCGCCCGTATAGACAGGCGAGGTACCACAGCTAGGCCATGTACGCATTATTTCGGAGAAGCAATGCAAAGAAGGGTACTTGGAGATGCAAAGCAGATGCAGAACACCCGGTGTAGTTTGTCATTTCAGCATGTCATTATCGTTCCTCCCATGGTACTGGAGATTCGGGGTAGCTATTGTCTCAGCCAACTTCGAGAAGCAAGTTTGACCTTGTGTTCTCCCATTTCTTCACTACTCCTCATATCTTTATACTCCCGAGTTCTGTCACTTTTGAGATCATCTTCTAAGGGAACTCTAGAGAACCACGCTCGGAAGTTGAAATGTGAAGTGCTCGTTGACTTATATACCAATCTGCCATCCTTTTCTAGTTTCCCCTCCTACAGTCTACATATAAGTTGATTATCAGCTGGCTGTTCCATCGACTGAATTACCTTCTTGAAGCTCTATCTCAAGAAACAGGGGCAAGATGGTTTCTGCAACTTACCACAAACCCCGTATTCTAGTGCCCGAGAAGGTATCGGCGGATGGGCTGGCCCTGCTGTCCGAAGACTATGAGGTCGACTCCCGGCCACAGGGCGTGTCTCCTCAGGAATTGCTCACTTTGATCCCTCACGTCGACGCGCTCATCGTGCGTTCCGAGACCAAGGTGACTGCCGAGGTGCTCAGCGCAGGCTCCCGCTTGCGCGTCGTGGCCCGGGCAGGTGTTGGCGTCGATAATATCGATGTAGAAGCTGCGACGGCAGGAGGAATTATCGTTGTGAATTCGCCGGCTGGTAACATAGTTGCTGCGGCCGAACATACGGTAGCGCTGCTGCTGGCTACGGCGAGGAATGTTGGGCGCGCAGATAGAACTACTAAAGAAGGGCGCTGGGAAAGGGGCAAGTTAGTTGGTGTTGAAGTTGGTCGTAAGACCTTAGGGATTGTGGGCTTGGGAAAAGTTGGCATGAAGGTTGCGAGAAGTAAGCATATGCTCGTTTGCTCCAATTGGTTTCTTGGTTTGAGTATAGGATCGGATGAATCAAACCCTGATGAGCTTCAAGCCTCACTACTGGAATTCCTTGGCGTACTAACAATACTTTCCAGTGTGTATCGGTCTAGGTATGAAAGTCATCGCCTTCGACCCCTATGCGAATCCAGATCTTGCGCGGCAAACGGGCGTCGAGCGCTTGGTCCCGCGCTTGATGGACATGCTTCCGGAGATCGACTTCCTGACGATTCACACCCCCCTCTTAGCGTCAACACTTGATCTAATCGGAGAGGCCGAGTTCAAGCTCATGAAATCGACCGCGCGCGTGTTGAACGTAGCACGCGGCGGCGTCTACAACGAGGCAGCGCTTCTCGATGCGCTGAATAAAGGGGTTATCGCTGGCGCTGGACTAGACGTCTTCACGAAGGAACCACCAGACGCAAACACGCCTGCCTGGGAGCTACTCCGCCATGAAAAGGTCGTCGCAACGCCGCATCTTGGCGCTAGTACTGTGGAAGCGCAAGAAAACGTTGCCGTCGACGTGTGTACGCAGGTCGCGGCGGTCCTTCGCGGCGAGCTGCCCACTTCGGCCGTTAACGCGCCTCTTATTCTCCCCGAGGAGTATCGAGCTCTAAAGCCGTACGCAAAACTCATCGAGCGCATGGGAGCGCTGTACACGCAGCATTTCGCTTCTTCCTCTTCGTCTAGTCACGTAGGCGTCGGGGGTAGACATTTCGAGCTTGTATATCACGGTGAGTTAGCCGGTGTGTCGAACTCGCGCCCCTTGCTCGCAGCTCTAGTCCGGGGCCTGGTGTCGCCGTTCTCGGATACTGCGGGTAGACACGTGAACATCGTCAACGCGACGGCCGTGGCGCGCGAGAAGGGCATTGTCATTCGCGAGATACATGCGCACAGCGGGGGCGGCAGCGGGAACGAAAGTTCTGTGTATGCGAGTTTCGTGACGCTGAGGGCACGGGCTACCGCCGAGGGTACTGAGAGCCAACAGAAAGATCACGAGAAAAAAGAAGGCGCGGACACTGGAAGCCAAATTATCGAAGGTTATGTCTCTGGAAACAACGTGTACATTTCCCGGTTGGACCGCTTTAACGCTAGCTTCTCGCCCGAGGGGACGCTGCTTATTCTACACAATTTCGACGAGCCTGGAAAAATTGGGGGCGTAGGCTCGGTTCTGGGACGTCATGGTATTAACATTCGATTCATGCAGGTTGCGAGTCTTGATACCAGACAACATGCGCAAACTCCCGCGTTGGTAGGGAATGCGAAGAAGGGGGATGAGGCACTCATGATCCTGGGGATAGATGGAGACGTCACGAAAGAGGTGATCGGGGATCTTCGGACCGCCGAAGGCATTTTGGATGTCAGCTTGGTTAGGCTATAAGTCTCGCTGAGTCCAGATAGATCACCTTTCAGGTGCTAGATTATAATGATCAGAAACTCCCGTAACTAGTGCAGAGCATTGTGCTCTTTTATTTCTTGACCAAAGCTTTCCCCGTTGATCCAGATATACTTTTCGTCAAGAATTGAAAAGATTCGTTTGGGTGCCCCTGACGAGCCCAACTATCTATGCGATTAAGGGGTGAAGGAACAGCTATTTCTCTTCAGGAGGCTGAGCAGAAATGACAAAGATTGCAGTCATCTTCCTGCAATAGAATCATGCTTCTTTTAGAGCGCTGATGCCGAATACAAGATAGAAGATAGTTTTACATGTGCTGATAGCAGGGAGAAATGTTATACTCGTAACGCTCTTTGGTATTCGTAAGTCGGAGGGGCTCTGTTCGAAGCCCAGGTCGCTTCTGATGATATTCCCCTTTTGGCGAATACCCCGGCCACGCTGGAGTCGTAGCCGGTGCTGAAGTTTGCGCACCGGGACACCGTAATGAACCTGAAGTAGCGAACCCGCAGGCTATGCGGCGTGCTGTTCCTCCCGTCCCAAACGATACCGCCTGTGATCAAACCATACTTATCTCCCTTCCTCGACTGCCCAGGGCTAATTAATCGATCAATCATTTTGGCACCAGGCACTCTGCGATCCTGCATTAGCCTACCATTCCGGACTCCGAACCAGAGTACTCGGACACAGGGATGCAAGACTTTATTTAAGGCATAGACACAAATCTGTACAAGCAGTGCTGTCCGTGAAGCGAGAGTTGTTTACTCCCAGCAGCGCCCAGTGCTAAGGCGCCACGGGATTAGCGGCAAGAGAGTGTAACGAGACATTCAGGATAGACTAACCTAATGTGTCACCAGTCACTTTTTAATTAGCTTTCTCGTTATATATCGCGTACCTTATCTTTATGCTCAACGTTCAATACCTCGGTTTCATTGTTGCACTGCCTCGTGATGTAGAAACTTTCAGCCATAACGGGATTGATAACAGGTGGGGTGTTCAGCCGCACCGCGCTTATACAGGCTTACCCAGGGTGACCTTGAGTGTCCCCCCTCTTCTTGCGCCCTTGATACTTACAAATAGATCCGTAGGCCCAATAACTTAGCTCTCAGGCAACACTCCATCTAAAACTAAGGTTAGAAATAAGCTTAAACGCCTGCCAAGTCCACGATCGTGAACGTAGTCTGGATGGTCTTGGCTATACTAAACTACTTGGCTATACTGAACTAGAGACTCAACAATGGCAGCGTTCTTCGCCTGGGGCAATGTACCCAACTCGTTCGTAGTCGCGAACGGTTCGCTGCTTGACTAGTAAGTACGCACGGTTGGAACGGAAGTCCATGAGAGTACGAGCGATAACAAGGGACCATTAGTGAAAACCTCCCGCCAGATTACGAGGGCAAATTCAAGGTCAACGAGTGGAATGCCATGACCCTGAAATCGTTCTATACAGGCCCGAACGGCTACCATTGGGCCGTAAAGCCGAGCAATGACTGTGAGAAATTGCACTTGGACTCCGCAAAATCGCACCCTGAAATGGTCGCTAACTGCATAGCAGGGGCGGCGCGAGGGCCCAAAGACATGTTACCTTGGCTCCAAGCGCAAAACACAATTGTCGGTGCCAATGGACTTGTCCAGCCGGGACGAGGACGTGCCACGTTCGTGGCTTTCGCCCCGGGCGGTACATGCTGGTTCATCCGCTACAGCACGAACCAATGTATCTGGGGTCCCAGCCCCGAAGCATTCCCTTCAACGTGGAGATCTCTCATAAACGAACTAGAGAGAGACCATCCGCGGAAAGACGAATGCATAGAGTTCGTCGCGTTCGGTCAACACGAGATGCTGCTAGTCCGGTTCGAAAACGGTAATTCCTTCATGTCACTGCCCGAGAACCCGACGGTGCGGAGCCGCATCTCGACGGGGCTGATCAAGGAGGTCGAGGAGCGGTTGGCGGCGGGCTGGACCCTGGGGAATCGCACGACGCTGTGTGAGTTCGATACGGACCGCTGGTTCGTCGAGTGGAAACGGGGCACCATGGCTGAATTCAGGTACAGCATGGGACCCGGAGAGAGGAGCAAGCAGGACATGGAACGGGTGACCAAGGTCTTGAATCTCGTGGGGAATAATCCTGCGCTGGTTGCGAGTCATCAGCAGGCTCAACTTGTGGGTATTTCCTTCTTCGCCGCACTCGTGGCAAGGGCTGACTTTTCGCGAAGGTGGCAGCACAGGGTCAATTCGCCATGGCCGTGGCCGTCAACAGAGCTTTGTTTGGGTAGGTAAAAATTACGTGGCCTTCCTTTGATTCATGTTCATATACTGAAATCCACCCGTCTCGATAGCCGGTACTAGCAGCAGCTTTATTAGCAAGTGTATATCGCCAGTGCTAGCGGATTATCGTCGGAATAGGGGTAGATAATGAGAACTGAGCACATGTTCTGACTGCTCCTGAGACTTATAATCGACAGCCGTCTGCAGCTGGACCCGGCTGGCCATTTTGTATGCTCTCCAGATGAACTCAAGCTAGCATAAGTTTCCGTTAACATGAACAACCGTGAAGCTGAAGCCAAACCACATGCCCTTACCTATCTCTGACAATAGATGGAGAGTTTTCTCTCTTCTGATTCTTTCTCTTTCTGTTCTGCTTTCCTGGGCACTGAAAATACGCTCGGACACCCAGGACACTATGCCTGAAGCCCCAATCTCAGCCCCTAGCGGTCAGGCTGAGCAGGTGGCCGCCATCATGCTCTCATGGCACTCGCTCGAGCTCGTGGCCCTCAAAAAGATTCAATCGCTATGGGCTGGATACGGCCACATCTGCGAGGTGACAGCGCGTGCCACGAGCGCAGGCGCAGCCAGCCGCATGCGCGAAACGTACGGCGATATCGGCGACGCCGGCGAGGACGGCAGGGACACGTACGCGCTGATTCTCAAGCTCATCGCCCCGCCTCCCGGGACCCAGGACGAGGGCCACTTGCGTAAGATCATGAGCTACGAGGTCGAGCAGAACTTCTACGGCTCCGTCGCGCCGTTGCTCGGGAGGGATCTGCCGATGGCCAGGTGCATCGCCGCCACGCAGGGGAAGCCTGGATCCGACGCTGGCGAGGGCGTGATGGCGACGCTGATGACAGACCTACGGCGGAAGTATCCTGTTGCGGGGGAGAAGAGGACTGTGCTCAATGAGACGCAGGTCTACGGTGCCTTGAACTGGTTGTCTGAGTTTCACAGGAGATCATGGGCAATACGGCCGCCCTTGCCCATGCAGGAACTGCTACTGCCGCCTCTTGAAGAGGCGGAGAGGAGGCGTCGGGGTGATGCCTCGGGGCGGTTGGTATGGTTGAATGGGGGCTATACGTATCTTGCAACAAGGCGGAAGGAATACGCATCGCTTATGGCTGACTCCATGTCCGAATGGTCATCGGCGCTCTGCGAGCCCCTCGGCCCATCGGGGCGCTCCATCGCGGAGCTGGTGGCTAGTTTTCTGACACCGCGTGGGCGTAACTATGAATCACTCATCCACGGCGATGTGAAGTCCGAGAACCTTTTCACGACACACTCTGGGTCTGAGGTGGCATTCTATGATTTTCAATACATAGGCCTTGGGCTAGGGGTGTGCGACCTTGCGAAGCTATTCACGTGCTCGGTTCCGTTGCACATGCTTACAGACGACGATGGACGGGATGAGCTGTCCATGGGAGACGGAGAGAGAAGGTTGCTAGCGCGATACCGCAGTAACCTACTGAGCGGAGTCGACAAGACGTACGGGTGGGATACTTTCGTACGACACTGGGAAACGGCACTTGTGGATTGGCTGCGATTTCAGGCTTCATGGGGATTCTGGGGGAACACAGAGTGGCTTGAGGCTCGCGTCCGTTCAATATTAAACGATGAAGACTGGAGAGCTTGGCTCCATGAACAGCAGAGCTTTATAGATCAAGAGATAGGCTCACCGCTCCGTAATTAGATATGGTCGAGCGTGAGTACATCCACATGCCTAAATATCTCGGCCCCGTTCCTAGAGCGATGTTTTGCGTGCGAAACCATGGCTTTCAAACAAAAATGTTGACTGAGCTGGCGCTGTAAGCCAGGCTTAGATAGTGCACTAGGGCCATGAGCCCTTGTTTCTTAATTTCATAACTGGGTTCACCCAGGCAGAGCTGAGGCAAAGAAGTATTCATACTGCGGGTATAGGTTTGCCACCTGCTCCGGGATCATACATGCCGCCCAACACCATAACACCGAAAAAATCGAAGAAGAGGACAATGAACCAGACATCACATAGCAGCAGTCTAGGCCTTCCACTCGTCCCGGCCCAGTTTAACGATGTCGCTTTGCTCAAGGATCCAATATTTACTCGGGGCCTTGCCCTCGGCAGCGAGGATGGCGGCGTTAACAGCAGCGCGCGCGACGACCTCGCCCTCTTGCGCAAATTTATCCTTGGCTCCTTGTCCTAGATACGTCCCCATGCAGTTGAAGACGCCTGCGAGAAGGGAGCCGCCGGCATGAGCGACGTCGCGCTCGCCCATCAGGAAGCCGGGACGCAGGATGATGGCCTGGTTGAAGCCGAGCGACTTGATGGTGTCCTCCACCCCGATCTTCATCTTCGAATAGGGTACCATGTTGCTCATGAGCCCGCGAGTGCCTGCCGACGATACGAATACGAAGGTCTGGGCGCCGGCGGTATGGGCCGCCTTTGCGAGCTCGACGTTTACTGCGAGTATCATGCGTTAGTACTCGTGATAGATCGACCTTCGCTGTTATCAGGCGAATGCTTACAGTCATGATCGATCTTCCACTGGTTCTGAATACCGCCAGCCTGGGCGCGTGTCGCTGTAAAGAATTCATGTATCAGAACCACCGCTCATTAGGGAACCAAGAACCTCGCTGGAGCGCGGGATAAGGGGAGCGAGCTAGAGATAGATGGATGCATGCATACTGCCCAACGCTGAGTATACCGTCTTCGGGGTCGGAGAAAGCGCTGCGAACTGGGAGGCCCATTTCGTCGTGTCGGCTTCGATGGTGGCTTTGAGCTTCGGGGAGGACTCGGTTTTGGGGGCGCGCCGCGAGATGGTGTACACGGTCTCGCAAGCGTCGATTTCGAGCAGCGTCTTGAGGATTTGGTGGCCGACAAGGCCGGTAGAGCCGATCACTACGGCGGGAGACGTCATCGCGGACTGTTGCTGTTGGTGGTCTGAAGCTGGTTGAGTGCGTATTTTATAGTAGATGGTGCAAGTTTCAAGAATGATGCTCGCGATAGGTAGGTTGATATTACGTAGGAGGTACCGAGTGGGCACACCTAGCTTAAATTTGCGGGGGACTTTTTGACACGAAGCAGGGACCTCGGGGTTCCGAGTACTACCAAGTAAATACTTATCTTCATAGGGCAATATAGTATCATACAAATACTTTACCGAATATTGTTCTGCTAGCACCTATGAGAGCCTGTTGCACAGCTAGGTGAATGGTTTCATCGTTGCTTGAAAAACCTGTTGTTGGACTCCTCCGGTTTTATAGTTCTCGGGTAAGGTAATGTTCATATAGCAATAAGTTGACTGATAGGGCTCATCGTACCCGCTTATGTAAAGAATTATGACTCCGCTACTTCTTAATATAAATCGTCTGGAAATAGCTGGAATACGGCGTATAGCTTTGAATGGAGAGCCGCCTTACTTATTTTATACAGAGCCTGTACCCAGGCGTTCCATAGTATACCTAGATTAGACCAAGCTGGATATGCTCGAACAGCAAAGATGGAGAAGATTTATTGGAGTGTGTACTCTATTTTTCTTTATACAGTTACCAAACGCCGTTTATACAAAACACCCCTCCTATATCGAGTTGAGTCCTACCTCTTAAAGCCTGTAAGAAGAGATTCGTCGCACCCTATATGCATAAACCAGAACACCAATTTTGTTGAATTTGGCATCACATTCCCGTCTAACGCGTCATCCTCATGACGTTCCGTTTGCGCCGAGTTTTCCTTCCGTCTTTTCCAGGTAATTGACCAGATCTTCAATAGTGCAGACCTTGAGATTCCACTTCCTCGCAAAGGCAATGCAGCCCTCGCCCCTGAGCATGCCCGGGTCTCGCCGTATGGCCTGCCCCGCGACCTCTTCGCCGTCGTCGACGATCTCGCCTATAGCAGCAGCCTCAGCCTTGCCGGCTAGACGGCAGAAATCGATAGCGGCCTCGGTGTGACCCCTCCTCGCCCGCACGCCGCCTGCCGCGGCGCGCAGCGGGAGAATGTGTCCCGGACGGCGGAAGCTTGCGGCCGTGGCATTGGGATCGGCCAGGCGTCTGACGGCGAGGGCGCGGTCATGGGCGCCGATGCCGGTGGTCACGGAGGGGTCGTTGGCATCGACGGAAATAGTGTAGGCGGTGCCGCGCGGATCCTGGCTATTGGGGACCATCTGTGGCAGTTCGAGGAACTCTGTACGGGCGGCTGGTATGGGTGCGCAGACGTAGCCCGACGAATACCGAACTAGAAACGCCATTTTCTCGGCCGTGGTGTCTTCGGCAGCGATGATGAGGTCTCCTTCGTTTTCTCGACCGGGGTCGTCCATCACTACTATGAATTCGCCATTGCCTGTGGAGGGGTGTTAGTATTGGCGAAGACGGAGGAACAGAGCGGAGGCGCCGGATATGTCGAGAGGAAAGAGACTTGACGTACGGAAAGCCGCAATTGTGTCGGGTATGCTGTCGAACTTGTCGTGTTCGATTGTCGCAGAAGGCATGTTTCTAGTTTATGTTTTGAAGAAAAATTGATATAGTATACTGTTTAATTGGCTTTGAGATATCGTCTATCTACTAAAGACAGAAATAGTATAAGGAGGGGAGGAATTTGGATCTGGATACCGAGAATAGTGCTGGATGGACAAAGGCTGACGTTCACAAAGGTTGCAACCCAAGTTGAAGGACGAGCTTATAATGTATTGTTGTTTGCAATCAATCCTCGTAGTTCGTAAAGAATACGTTAGGTAATATGTAGATGCGAATCTGTCGATGCTTACTGAAAGTTCAAGGGTCGAGTCAGCGAGTCGTGCGCGGGGCTGTTCGCCCCATGCCTCAGCGGATACTGCGTCACATGGAAGACCGTCAGCTACTTTTGGTACACATGGAGCTGCTTGCATAGTACCAGTACAGCAAGTATTTCGCGCTAAAAAGGCGTTGCATGACTGACGCTGACAAACGCTGCAGTTTTGCGAAGAAGCGGGCGTTGGCGGGAAATTCCTCGGCCCTCGGGGATCGGTATCGTCCCGGCCAGTTGTGTGCTAGCAGGTACATGAATACTTGCATAGCAGGTAGCCAGACTAGCGCGGGTAGGTACTTTGGAACCCACTCGAGGCTATCGAAGAAAAACTACGGACTACCACCCCGCATTAAGCTCGATTAGGTAGTATGGGTGGTATAGGAGAGGGTCCGTAGTTTTTCTTCGATAGCCTCGCCACTTTCCAGAACAATTCCATGACTCTGGAAGTACCTTAGCTGAAGTATAAACTCACACGTCCACCATTTTTCTCGAGCTTAACTCGGAGCTCACCCCGGAGACACCGACAGAAGGAGTGTCGGCAAGAGATATGGAGGCGCAAGTAAGACAGAATGTTCGAATGATACATCGAATAGCCGGGCAACGGTTTCCTATCAGACCAATCAGACCAATTTCGAGAGGCTTCGTATCGAGACATCATCATGCACCGATAACACCGACATCGTCGCTATTCAGGAGACAGGTTCTCCGACTTTTCACGTCGACTTCGAACCTCCGCGATCCCGGAACCTCTGGTTCGAGCGCGGCAGATCCAACCTTCACGACCGTCTCGCCTGATGAGGTCTCGCACTTCAATGCGCTCGCCTCGTCATGGTGGGATCCCCAGGGTCCCTCGCGCATATTACATCTCATGAACCCATTACGTCACGATTTCATACGTTCCTGTCGAGCCTCTGTCCCTGACGCCCCCTCCGACTCATACCCGTCCACGGGGCTGCGATATCTCGACATCGGGTGCGGCGGCGGCATCTTCGCGGAGTCCGCAGCGCGGCTCGCCTCAACGGCGTCGGTGACGGCGATTGACCCCAGCCCAGAGGTCCTTAGCGTTGCAAAAGCACATGCGCGACGCGATCCGGCTCTAGCTTCCAAGCTACGATATCAAAATACATCGATCGAGGCTCTGCCTGTCCCGGCGAACCCGCGACAAGATGGGTACGACATAGTCTCCGTCTTCGAGGTGGTGGAGCATGTCGCGAACCCAGCGGCGTTCCTGGATCGCGTCACGCCGTTCGTGCGCCCGGGCGGTTGGCTTGTGCTTAGTACGATTGCGCGCACTTGGACGAGCTGGTTAACGACGAACGTCATTGCCGAGGACTTGCTGCGGATAGTGCCGCAAGGTACGCATGATTGGAATAAATATATCAACGAGGATGAGTTACGAGAACACTTCCTCCAGAGTAGGTCTGGGTGGGCTGAACCCAGATGTATGGGTGTGATATATGTTCCCGGTATTGGTTGGAAGGAAGTTAGCGGAAGCGAGAAGATTGGCAACTACTTCTTTGCCGTGAGGAGACTCCCGGAGTAGCAATCTTTTAGGGCCATATCGCTTAGCATATCTCGCGACTCGCGAATATGCGAAAATGTTGCCTGGGAAAATTTATGTATACATAAGCTGTACAAAAAGTTGGTTGGCTGAGAGAGTACTATATGTCTCCTGGTACTCTGATGTTGAATATACCCCGGACTTGTCTATTTAGAGACGGATGGACTATCTACTTGAATGTCAATGCCAGAATTATGTCTGGATGGGTCACCGAACCCGCCATCTTGTCGCTGAGGCGATGCCATATTTTTCAAGGTATCAATACTGGGAAGGCGTGAAGTCAAAACTAATTCAGTAAGAGTAGCATATGTGAATTTGATACCGTGGGCTTGGGCAATAGGACTCATAAGCGGAGCAGCCCGGTCCTTTCTTGGCACAACACCATCTCCCAAGTTCAGGACCATGTTAGTATAAAACTCAGTTCATCTACAAGATACATATAAGCTTCAATCAGCCGCCTCCCATCCACTTCATTCCGGTAAACAGTGAATTCTGGGCAGGGCCCAGTATGGCCTCACTTACTAGAACCATGACGCCACGAACTAAACTTCCCAATGCGTATCTCTCTAAGAGATCGGTGCAGTCGAGATCTGCAGGTGTGTAGATAAGCGGAGTGGGGTTATCTATCGAAGACACTGATGAAGATGCAATGCGGCCGTACTGTATAAGATAGCACGCCATTCCCCCTGTAGGCATGCGCAAGACAGATTTGGGTAGGTGACAGACCAACCCACATAATCAATTGGCTATAGATTTATTGGACGTGTGTGAAAGAACATATACCGTCGCCTATCGTGTGCGCTTCCACGGCGTTGACGGCGTTTACTGGATGCTTCGTTGTTTTGCCTACACTCTGGTGGCCAAATTCATATACTCAGATAAGGCCCTATGGAGATCAGTACGCCCTCTTCAGATGGCATCGACACAGAGAAGCGGTCAGCAAGCTCTGTCAGAATCGACGATGTTGCGATTAGAAGCGAGGAGTTGCGTAGAACGCCCGTCGCTGACAACGGCAATATCATCGATGATGGACTCCAACGGGGGTTGAAGAGTCGGCATCTGGTAAGCGAAGACTCGTCTCCAGTAGATGTATAGATAGTTCGTCGGCTGACTTGTCGCGGAATTATAGCAAATGATCGCTTTCGGCGGTATCGTAGGCGCTTCGATATGGTATGGAACAGTACGCAAGCCCTAGTCTTTCCTATTTTCTGCTTCGACAGCGTTTTATTTGACTTATGAATGCCTTCTTGTGTGTTACCAAGCCAGCTCGAAGAAGTCTATATCGGATGTACTACTATAAGCTATCACTGGTAACCTTTTAACATCTGTTTTCATAGGGTTCGGCCATCGCCTATAGCGGCCCCGTCGGCGCCTTGATCAGCTTCATTGTCATCGGCGTAGACGTATTCTTCGTGATGCAGAGCCTGGGCGAGATGTCGACTCTATTCCCCGTGCAGGGCGCTTTCATCGAGCTGGCCGGTCGCTTTATCGATCCGGCGTTCGGCTTCAGTCTCGGCTGGAACTATTGGTACCAGTGGGTTACGAACATCGCGAATGATTATAACAACATCTCCCTAATCCTGGGATTTTGGGAGACGCCGATTCCGTCTTATGGGTGGATTTTGATCTTTTGGGCCTTGTTCCAGGGTACCTCCTTACTGGGCGTCGTCGTCTACGGCGAAATGGAGTTTTGGCTGGCTGCGTGGAAGCTGTTCACCGTCCTCGGCGGATTCTTGGTTGCCATATTAGTCAATACTGGCGCTATAGGAGGTGAGTACATTGGCTTCAGGTATTGGAGAGATCCGGGTGCCATTGCGCATGGGATCAACGGTTTCGGCAAAACCTTTGTTCTTGCTGCCGTTTACTACTCGGGGACAGAGATGCTGGCCATGACCGCAGCCGAGAGCAAGGACCCAAAGCGTGATCTTCCTAGCGCAATCCGGCAGACCTTCTGGAGGATCCTCATTATCTTCGTTGGATTGGTATTCTTCGCCGGTATCATAGTCCCCTACAACAGCCCGGATCTCCTCACCGGAACGAGCAAGTCGGCGCTCTCTCCTTGGACAATCGCATTGGTGAATGCGGGATGGGACGGGGCAGGGAACCTGCTAAATGTCGTTATGATCACAGCGCAGTTTAGCTCTGTCAATAGCGCCATCTATGTCGCCTCGAGGAGTCTTGTTGCCCTCGCACACCAACGGCGGGCTCCTCGCTTTTTCGCGAAGACGAGCAAAAACGGCGTTCCCGTCAGGGCTATAGTGTTTTCCAACACGCTCGGGCTCATCGCGCTTCTCAATGTGGCTTCGAGCCCCGGCAAGGTTTTCGGCTACTTGATCAGCATCTCTGGCGCTGCGACCTTCGTAGCTTGGGCGTTCATTGGGATTTCGCACCTGCGAATGCGCAAGGCGTGGGCGCTGCAAGGATACAGTACAGATGAACTGCCTTATAAAGCCCTGTTTCACCCATATGGAACCTGGTTTGTGGTGCTACTCAATATCTTCCTGGTCTTTATCTCGGGATATTCAGTCTTTATCGGAGGCTTTGCTGCTGTGGATTTTGTGTTTGATTATATCGTCCTCGTTATCTTCACACTGCTATATCTTTTCTGGAAGTTTCTGAAGAGAACTAAGATTGTTCCACTGATGGAAGTCGATCTTGTGACAGGAAGGCGGGAACATTTGGCTGGTGGCTCAGGTCATTCACATGAAGAGGGCGCCGAAAAGAGACCGACACGGCCTTGGTACATCATCGTCAAGAGATTACTAACTGGCTAAATTCTGAATGTGCAATATTCAACAACATATACTCAAGAAGGCGTTGGGGAAAACATGCGAATCGCATGAAGCAGTGACAAGAAAGAAGTAATTAATACTACGAAACACGGAATACAGTATCTCATGAAAATGCCTCTCTTTGCTGTGTACAGCACGTCATCGCGCCATATCTCGAAAGTTGGAAGGCGGCGATAATAGCTTCGATTGAATCCTTTGTGTCATTTGCGTCGGAATTTGTCGTATGTTAGAACGAGCGTGGGATCATAAGCACCAATAATGTGAGGATATTTCGAGAACTAAATCGCAAGATGCGTGACGCGACACGCAGGATGCATCCTCCCCTATTACGCAGTGACGAGCTCCCCTCGCGGGGAACGCCATCGTAGGAAAGCCGTCTAAGAAAAATAGCGAAAGAGAGCCGACCCTCAATAAAGTGATACACGCCAGTAAATCAAAACACATACCATCTCTGCACCGCAACCAAAAAAGAGCAAAGATGCCCTCACCCAAAAGGGGCATGGCTCTGCTGCTCACCATCTTCGTCGAAAAGCTTGAAATAAACCGTCTCTCCCCCGTCGAAGTAGTCCTTGACAAGAACCAAGTCCATATCCAGCCCATGATTCTCGAGGTCGACAAGCAGCCGGGTGACAGACTTCTTCTTGAAGAACAGGTCGCAATACCAGCCCTCGGGGTATCTCGTCGCCCGCGAGCCTTGTTGCCCGCCCATTAGCAGGTTGAGACATCTTGTCGCGCGAGGAAATAGGCTGGGATGGAATGGGGACAGTGAATTGGGTCATACATAATTAGGTTGAGGTGGGTACTTACTGAAGACAGACCTGACGAAACTCGTCAAGCTCTCGTTCTCGGACGCATCCATTCCACGCGTGTGCCCGTAGCTGCCTTCCCTTACGTTGATCCACATCATGCCGAGATCTCGGTACCCGCGCCTGTGCCATCCCGCACCGCGAACATTGCGCATGGTGTGCGCAGGCTTTGATTTTCTTCCGGGCGGGATGCCCAAAGCCGGAAGCGTTGGGCCAGATTTGGCGGCGGCGACTTTCGCGCGGAACACTGCAAGAGTGCCGAGAGGCAGCCAGTCAGTTAATCCGTCCTCGTCCTGGGTTTTGCTGCTACGAAGCTGTCCGCTCTGCTCTTTTCACAGAACCTTGTGTAGAGTAGATTACAAACACTTCGGGCCGTCTTGAAATGAGAACTCGCTGTCAGTGTAACTTGGACCTACTAGCATAGTCAAAATAGAACGACGATTCCGAAACCCAGCTGGGAGATTCGACTCCGGCATGTATTATCCTGAATATCCTGTATATTTCCGAATCGTCGACCTCGTGCAGATACTCGAGCACCTCGGCTGGAGAAGAGGCTTCGCGATCGTCCTCGGCCCTTCCCTCGAAACCATTGGCGCCCAATGGCTGAAAACGTACATGTCCGTCGTCTTCATTCCCTTGTTGTGATGGATGATGATGATGATGCTGATGCTGTTGAACCGGGCGGGATATTGCCGGTGAAGAAGCATGCGACAATCGGTTTCGTCGTCGTCTTCTCTCGAGGGCCCGCTCCAGGGCTGCGTGCTCCTCGGGCGTGCGCCCGACAGCTCGTGCTTCGATGCGTCGTTGCGCTTCAGTTGCATTGTCCATCGCGCCACAGGGTTGGGATTCCAACTTATTCCCACGTCATGGACTGCCCAAGTACTTGATGCCTACATATCCAGGCAATTCTTGCAAATTGAAACCCCGGCTCGCTGCATTGGCCACCCGCCAGGGGTACCCGAGAACGAAATTGCTCCCTGTCAGACTAGGACTAGGCCTCAACCATTTATTTCCAAAGGGGATAAAGAAGCAATCATCGTCGACCCACGTACAGTGTGTAGATAAAACATCTCGATCGTGCCCCTTAAGGCTTACGCTGTCGGCTCGGCAACATCCGCGCCCGACTACCACATTTATCAACCAATCGTGATAATAGTTAAATGTAACACATCGGATTGGTCCATCTCGGCACGCTGCGGAAGCTACTTAGTAGTGAAGCATACGAAGCCGCTGCACTGCTGCAATGAGCTAGCAGACGATTTTGTCCACGAATGTTAAAGTATTGGTATGGAAGCTCTCAGGATAGGTTCTGCATTGAAAATTGTGATTCCCGGTATCATGTTTATCCCATAACACAGAGTATGGACTTTGGTGTATTCATTATCTACTGCCCTTATACAATTGTCTAAGTCTTACTCTAGTCCAATATCGACAGCGGCAAGCAAAAATTCCACTGCGAATAAAAGTTAGTGTAATGTACAATGAGTTGATTTGAGATGGAGGGAAAAGAAACCCCCCATCAGGGCTCTGGCTGGAAAAAAAAAACTGATATGACTTACTGAAGCCCGCATTGGTCTCTTGAAGGCTGCTCGTGTACTGAGCTGCTGTAGGATAGAAGGGACACGAAGCTTGGTTGTTTCCAAAACCAAACTCAACTGTGTAGGAGTACACTTTGTTCTTAGTAGGGTCTGCGATGTGGCGAGAGAAGGCATAGTCATCGCTAGCGCCAGACGTAGGATATAGGTAGGCAGATTGCATGACTGTGTATGTGTTGCCTGTGGAGGTGGACATGGCGCTTCCGAAGCGCTTGCCCGCGGTCTGAATATCGCTCAGATCCGCGCTAGATATATACTCTCCGTACTTGGTGCTTGTTGAATCGCTAGTAATTCCGCGAACGCTATTGTAGGTCGTATTTAGAAAGTTCTTGTACGGTTGGGTGCTTTGGTCTGTATCGCTGCCCCAGCTGTACAGAACATCCCCGGCGTACGAGTGCAGATCAATGAACCATCTGACCTTGGTGTAGGTATCCAAGACATACTTCATGCTCTGTGACTCGGGCTCCGAAAAGGCGGCGGTACCATGAAATACTTCCGATGAGGGATCTGTTGAAGCCACCTCATTGGATACACTTGAAGCCCACTTTGACAGATCCCAAACAAAGTCAAAATTGCGGTTGAGATCGATACCGATAGTGTCGGGATCTCGACTGCTTGAGCTCTTGGGGTTACGGTTCTTGCGCCAACAGCTGTTGGATGTTTGATCGTAATTGACGCCATCTGGGTTGATCAAAGGTGTCACGACGATACCTGCGCTCAGAGCCTTGACCACGTCGGCATTGGTGTATGTTTTCTTGCCATACGTTAGACCTGTACCATGCTTTTGGGCGTACAACAGGTCCGAAATGAAGTACAGAACACTGTCGTGAGAGCCACGCTCACGGGCACTGTGATCCTTATGGTCAGTCACTGTCACCTTGGTTGCAAATTGCGAGAGGGTTTAAAAACATAAGAACCTTCAGGACTCTAGTTCAGACCTAAGAAGTGGCTTTTGTACTTTCACCGCTTCGAGACATCAGGAAGATGGGGCCGGGAATCACTTACTGTATGCCACCGTTCAAGTATACATGGTAGGTACCTGAGCCACCAACCTTCGCCCCTGTAATTGTTCGGCCTTCGTAGGTCTTGTAAGGAGTGGTAAATGTTTGAATCCCATACTCCTTCACTAACCCCTGGAGACCTGTAGATACTTCATTCACGTTGAGGATAGTGCTCATATCAGTCGCGTTTCCGCTGCCGATTCCACGTGGGAACAAGCTTCCGCTACTGAACCGGTCCCCTTTGCCGATCGCCTTCCCGTTGTTACCCTGACGGCGATGAAGTGACTTGCGAATGGAGCCACCGGCACGCTCTTCAGGGAGCAAGCATGAGCTAGCAAGCCCAGCGAGCAGGAAGAGATTGCTTGCCTGTGTAAGCTTCATGGTCGCTGCTCGATCCTAAACGGCCAAGGGGGAAGAAAAGAGGACGAAGCACGGGAGAACAGAAAATTGCCGCGAGTGAGGATTTCAGAGTGTCGTAGCCGGTGCGTATCCCTTTATAAGATATTGCACTTGTATGGCAGACCTATCAAGAGTCAGGGGCCCGTTAAGACCCTGGCCTCAATGTCCGGTTGCATGGCGACTGAACTAGATTGGGCAACTGGAGCTGGCCCTGGATGGTTGGGGAACGTTGCACCATCCCCTTCAGGCAGGTCAAGCTCCGTTCGCCTAGAGGCTTGGCAAGAGATAACCCGTAACGCCACAAGATCGATCTAACCGATATCAGCAAATAATAAGTGATGTCGATGCCTCCCAAAGCTCCCGACCAGTCTAGACTGTATGGATGGTTTGCTTCTATATCCTCGTTTAGAGGGGACATGTATGCATGAAATGACGACAGGATGAAAGGCTAACTATATCTTCATCTAGCTTCCACTTCCATACTCCAGAATCTAACTGATTTGTATTGACAATTCGAATGAAGAGTTGTCGACCTACTGTAAGTAACTCTAGAACCAAAAGATTCTTGAGGACTCTCGCTCCACAATGCTTAACATCACTAGACACGTGTATACTGACTTTAGTTCCAGTGCTGACAAATTGTGACAATAAATTTCAGTGCACTGTTATCTTCAAGTACGACCTTGGTACAATATTGAACTGTCCGCTTAATTCCTGATACTAAATCATTTGCTTAAACTCCAGCTACTACGCCTAATTTCAGAAATAGTGAGAACACATGGGCTAGTCAGAAGACTGGTAATCTGGGAGATCGTCATCTGAGGGGGCGTCATCCGGGGGATCGTCATCTGTGTGAGCGGGAGCAGCATTTGGCTTGAGTCCTTCATAAGGGCTGACCCGTGATGGCTTTAATCCTTCGTAATGATTCAGAACCCATGAGGGTAAGCCCATGTTGTCCTGGACATTATTGTTATAAATCCATATGAGCTTGGGATTGTCATAAGGGCTCCCAGTGTGCAGAGGGGGACCTCCTCGACCACCAAGGATGTATCCTAATGACAACCTATAGAAACCAGTGAATTAGTTACTAGTACGCTTACTCAGAGGGTTGAAAGACGGAGGTACATAAGGAGAGGGCAGGATCCCCATAGATCGACTCCGACCCGGTAACTCGAAAGGAAAAAAGGGAAGAAAAAAAAAAGAAAAAAAAAAAAAAAGAACGTACTCCAGGCCCACAGACTCGCCCCATCTACTGAGGATCAGGCCGAGTGTGTCTACATTGAAGTTGTTGTCCTCGGCCAGCTGTCCTGGGCTGAAGAATGCGTCGAAATACCCTTCCGCTTTAATTCCCATATATATGTCGAATAAATCGTCTGCTGTCGGAAGATTCAAATTATGGGTCACACCGTTGATTACGGGTCGCGCGCCTAGTTGGTGGGTTAAGCTGTCTGCAAGTGCAAATAAACCACACATTAGTCTTTCTCCTGAATTCTCGATCCGAGTAAACCCGTTTCTAAAGTCCGAGTCGAATTGAGCCTGCATCCCCTGGCGGACAACGTTGTTTGGATCGTCCTGGGTTAATGCATCTAAGACTGCTGGATCTCCGGGTATGGCCTGATTCAGGTTGGATTGCCCGTAAGCCGAAGATGCCCCAGGATAATCTGGCGGTGGTTGTGAGGAGCTGGAGGACGAGTACGATGAAGAAAACGAGTCGGAGAACAATGAGGAGGGTCTGCTTGGAGACGGAAGTGCTCCAGAAGGCCCAGGTGCTGGAGGAGGTGGTGGAGGAGAAGGAGAAGAGGAGCGAGGAGAAGAAGGAGAAGCCAAAGGTTCTGGTTCTGGTTCAGGCTGGGCGTCGAGGAGACAAGATTGTATCCAGTCTCTGATCTGTGCATCAGTCTCTTGTGGGAATTTATCGGCCTGTATGTTCTCCTCGGCTTCTCTCAACAGTTGTTCCAAGGATGGTCTATCATCAGGCTTGTGGTACACTAGACGAAGTTATGTAAGTTGTTATTCATGGTACTAATCATCGAGCTGGGATCCGCTCACAGCACTCAAAGATCGTTTTCCTAAGTCTTTCATCCACCCAGTTATAGTCATGCACGTCTGGATCTAGTAGCAGAGGGCAGTAGGATATTTTGAAATCGACATATTCCGGTTCCTTCAGTATGTAGTCGTAATTTGCCTGCCCTCTAGAATTATATGGCGGGTAGAGGTCTCTCATCTCGTAAGGTGGTTGAGGTTGAGGCGGTGTCGGTCCTATCTCCTGGGTAATCAATTCCCACATTGTCTAGAGCATATTAGTATTAACGATGACATTGCACTATCGTCTTAGCTTAGGATATAGATAGAGTAATAGGAGATGACCCTAAAATTTTGCTCCTACTCTCCGCCATTTATAAAAGGGATGGCTGTGCTGTTAACTCTACGGCAAGGCGTCGTATTTGGGTCGGATTTGTCTCGCGACATATTCTCTGGATGCTAGAAAAAAGAGCTGATTGATACGTACCATTGCACTATTCCAGATGTTCGTTTTGTTGCTATAGTATCCGCAAGTTCTTGAGTTGGCGAGGTAATCTCCATCTCGTCCTCCTTCGACTTTTTCCCATTCGGGGCCGAAATATTCCTAAGAGTAGGTTTCAGATGCTATATCAGAAGTTTGGATAGCCACAATACCTACGGGAGGGTGTTCTCCACTCTTGCCCGCCCACCGAGTATATAAGTAGTACTCACTGTTAACCGTGAGTAAGCATGGTGCACGTAGTAATGATATTTCGACACCAAAATCAACGTACTTTCTCTTTTCTCGTTTGCTACATATCGCCATACCAAAATCTCCTAACTGATGGTCACAGCTGTTAATAATGATACTTTCCAGTTCCGGAATTCCATGAAAACGTACCTTCAATCTGGGAATCAGCTCATGCTCTTGGCACAGCCGATCTGGTCGTCGACCCGTGTGCACCAAGAAGCCTTGTTGACCGTCATCTTTCTTTTTATCTGCAAGTGTCTCTTCCCAATGCTTCAGAGCAGTTCCATCAAGTTCGAACCCATCGATAAAAACTTCAACGTCGTTAGCATTTGCCATGAAGGGTCAATGGATAGACAGACTGTTTGACGGGTCAAAATCACGGTGTATCATGTTTTGCCTTCTTTCCTTTTTCCAATCTAGAGATTTTATCCCTGTTGGGTTGGGAATATTCTCGATCAAATCGCCTTCGAGCTGATTGTATTCGGCCTCCATTCGTGCATGCTCTTTTGGATTATAAATCCGGATTCCCAGCCTTTTACACTCACGAATCATACTGTTAGCCTTTGCTTTCAAGAATGACACCGCCCCTTCGGGTATTTCTGGCTTCTTCCGTAGCGGATGAAACTTCCGTGGAGGATACTCCATCGCTACGCAAGCCCTAATCACTGGATTTGCGTGAGCTTCTCAATTTCAATTTTTGTTGAGGGCTCCCTAACACTTACAGCACAGCCAGAACCCCCATAGTACTCGATTTGGTACCTTGGCAATATTTGGGTCCTGCTTCTTTCTTTCATTTAGCTTGATTATCAAGCTAGCGAGACTTCCGTTGCGCAGGTACTCCATGATGATATAATCCTTTCTCTCTCCTACTTGGTTTGCGATCTCGTCCTCTATCTCCTTGTCTCGTTCTTCTCTTCTCCTCTTTCTATCTCTCCAGTATTGATTGCCACGAGACTTTCTTTTCGGAATTCGATGCCTTCGTTGGACCTGATTTCGAGTCAAACTTTCATTCCCACTCGAATCGCTCTCTGTACTAGAATCCCACTCAGCAAGTGGTAGAGTCACAGGCTCCTCCTCAGGTTTCCCAATGTCTTGGGGCTCAATGATCTGGACGCAGTGTGCAGATCCCTTCACTTTCTAATAAGTGTTGTGACTTGTTAGCGAGTTGTTAGGACCCTTCTAATTAATCATGCAGCTCACCCTCATCACTAATTATGATATTCATTGTCAGCAATTTCCGCTTAGAGCGCCCTCTGCAGGATTTGAGTGTGTAGGCCACTGATAAGGTGAAGGCCTGGTATGAAAAGAGGGTATGGAAAGGCGTGAATGAAATAGAATAATAGCTGTGAATCTCTTACTCTTCTTTTCTCCCACCATAGGATCCCATTGCCACTCTGCGAGAGCAACTTTGACAACTATGTCTCTTCCAGGATTGACTGTGCTGAGCGGCCCGTTGTCTTTAACGTGGATAGCCAAGCCGTTACCTCCCATACCCAGGGGTTTCTGCACGGCATATCGCGGCTCTCCAAAGTATTTAACAACCTCGCGATATCGTTTTTGTGCCTCGGCAGACCGTCTGTTAAAAGTCGGGTCCAGGTCTGTCAGTCTAGCAATTTGCTTGCCACTGTCGTGCGCGGCTGTATATGCGTTTGGGCGCCGCTTCCAGTTCTCGAAGAATAGCAACGTATGGGGGTTCGGGACTGGACGAGGATTTTGTACAACATGTTTCTCATATAGTTGGTCGGTTACGGCGCTTGAGGGATATGCAGTGGCTCCCGTTATCCGGTAACTTTTCCATGTTTCGTTGCTTACGACCAACTGCCCCTCGAATGAGCGGGCGTCGTCAGAGTCTGCGGACATGGCGACAGCCTATGTGTACTGGGTGAAGGATTATCGAGAAATTGAGTACTTCTAACTAAAACTACCATAAGAGGGAACTCGGGGCGCAAGCTTCTCTTCGTTTTATTGGGGCCGGCCAGCTAGTAATGGGTTGGTCTCACTCTGGCATGAAGAGACAAAGAACCCAACTGAAACCAACTAGGTTTTCACCCGATCTGTCATGTCTATTTCCTAAAACAGTCTTGGAATTCTATATCCAGCCATACAAAAGGTCGTGCAGAAAGACTATCGTCGCTCCTTCTTCCATCTTTCGCTTCTTTCTCTCTTTTTCCTTTATCCTTTTTTTCCCTTTTTGTTGTCCTTCCTTAGACACCTACTAGGTGAAACAATATCGAGCTATTCAGCCTTCGCGCTATTTACTAACTACCCAACTCTACGCTGTAATGGAGTAGACGGCATCAGCCTCGATGTCGTTTGTTGTCCAGCATTATAGGTAACATACGATACCAGAACGGCGCTAATTTTAATGTCACAGTCCAGATGTCTTGGATTCAATAATCACTACGTATATTAACAATGTCTCAATTGAAGTAGATAAGTCAATAGAAAGAATGTCCAGTAGTTCTCAGAAAAAGATTCAATCTCATCCCTAGTGGCAGGATTTCCAGGCGCATCCTAAAGTACCCCGCAAACTTCATCAATAAGACTCGTCGATTCAGTCCAAGATGGTGGGCTGACTCTCTCGAGCTTCCATGCCCCATGAGGCACAGCTCACTTGGCTCGGCAGCTCACACTAAGAATTGGCTGAGGCGGTCCGACAGTAATTTGCGTGGACGAGCCAGTCAAGGTCTTCGGTTTCTGCGTGTTAAAGGTGCACAGGTCGATTGCATCGTAGTTAGGAGTGTCAATTGTATCAACAGAGATACCATTGTCTATGCCAGGCGTCAGAAGGTGATCAGAAACCGGTACTCGCATCATGCTTAGGGTTGCCTTACTGGTTGGGACTACGGTTCCATCCGTCGGCACGTATAACTCGTACGAGGCAGGGCCGCCGTGAAAGATGAGGTGCGCATAGGCAATGCCACGTTCCTCAGACGGATGCGCCTGGGCTCCAGAGATGAGGCCAAGAGCGGCGATGAAGGAGTTGCGGAACTGCATCTTGATCTTGAGGTTTGGTTTTGGACGGTAGTGGGATAGTCAAGTTTGGTCTTCGAGTAGGTTGTGCTTCTTGTTGGATAGTATTACACCTTAACACCTGATGGCAGCGTTGCCTTCTTATACTCGCAGAATTACGAGAAGGTCGTTTTGTCGCCAAGTCGTATAGGACTTATTCCTGCTTATTCCAGAGGATCGACAGTCGTGTAAGACCACGTGAATGCATGATGAGCTTCGTATGTCATCGAAATACGCAGCTAGACCATTCTTCATGGCGAAGCAAGAATTAGACCAACGAGGAGTCAATTCTATCTTTGCTCATTGGTGGGTGAGAAGACAGTCCTATTATTTTCACGTAATTCGGAGTTATTGTGACGCCACCATCACCTTCGTGGCTTCACCTAAGCTTATCTTCTCACCGTCAGAGCATAAGGAAGGGTAACCGCTAGTCTTACGAGTAGCTTTGGCAATGTCAGTTCACTAGATTACAATGGAGAGAGGAGTAAAAATAACTCTGAATATGTAGTTTTGACGCGAGAGCTTAGATAATTAATACACGTAAACTGTCTCCATTAGTTTCCTCGGGCTGTCGTACGACATTAGTTCGGAGAAGTACATGGCATTGTCGGATAGTTTGACTTTATGTAGATCACAGCCCGTCAGCACAGCCCTATGTTGGTACATCAGCCTTTCGAGGCTCTGCACTCACATGAACGCACAGGTGGGTATAACAAACTCCCGAGGGGAAGTCCGGGTACCCAGATACCATGTGTTGTCCAATATGTTACGTTTCATTAATTGATTATAGTGTTCTCAGCCTTCTAACACCACGTGTTACGGCCTTTTGTTCAGTCCTGACGGATCTGAGTTGCTTGGAATCGGCCCGCATATAATTATATCCTAACTCGACATTCTTAGTTTCGAGCGAGCTGATCGAAAATAATATTTCAGTCCACGAGACTTGTTCTACTGGCTCTACACCATCGTATTTGGACCAATCGCTATATTATGTGTATCGTGAAGCTTCAGAGCCTTTCTGACACCGATTTTGTGAGTAAAGATATCATAAATCATGGCGAGATTACGTCATTCTCCAGGGTGTTGTAGAATACCATGAACTGGTTTTGATGACTCGTATTTTGACGAACTGCGGTTTGATGCGCTACTACTAGATATTTTGGAACTACTGTCATGGGATAGGTCTCAACATGCACAGCTGTCCATCTTCACCGAACTAATTACGCCGAGAAGTAGATACACCGGCTAATTATTTGAGTGTTCATTCGTATGTTTCCGCGTTACTAGAGGTAGTCCTATGTATGTACGTTTGAAATGTAATTAAAAAGTATTCTAACCTTAGCCTTTAGCGTGCAGGGAGAATCAATTACGTCGCTCAAGCTCGTTGCTACCAACGCTTATTCTCTTCTAGATTATCAATTCTTCGATCTTTAGTCTGCCTCCTTTCTTTCCTACTACTTGATACCGACTTCCTTCTTTCACCAATGCCGCCTAGATAAATGTCGCCTTCAAGGCATCCCAGAACATAGTATAGACTAACTCAGTCTGGGATTTGCACTTCCGCGCATGTCTTCTGATCATTCAGTATGTATGTAGTTATCTTGGATGCATGTTGCTGTATCACTATATTTGTGAGTTGGAGCATTTCACATCTGGCCTAGCTCTCTTTAATAGTGACCGCTTCCGGTGAATTAGCAGGATCTAAGCTTGATGACGTGCACACTCATCCAGCCTAGGTCGCCTTGATCTCGTCCACAACTTAACGGAATTGGGATCCTAGAATGGAAAGTATAGGGCTGGCGGGCCATTAATTATGGCAGCTCAAAATCTACCGAGTCGGTGTGGTCGTTGCTTCTAAACCTAGCCCGGGATCGCCAGATTGATCGCCGCCCATTCGCCAGGTCGCAAAGTCGTGCATGAAACCCCTGGTGAGAACGCGCGATGTGTTAAGCAAGCGCTCGCTTGGAGAAAAGCGAACGCCACTGTTGAAAAAGTCCGCAGCGCATAGAAACCCGTACGATAATTACAGCTCTAACTTATAAAGGCACCAAAGAAAACAGACTGGTCCAATTATTACTCGTGGAGTATAGGAAATGACTACATAATATAGTGAGCTTTAGAACCTGGCATAGACGTCGAAAAAGCCCGAGCGCAACGTGAAACGAGCAGTGTCTTGATGTTAGTAGATCTTGATCGGTCAGTCTAGACCGGTAATCTTCGGAGGAGAGTGGGCCCGTCCGATGCAACACCCCGGATGATGGGCCGAAACTGGATCCTCACATCAAGCATAATCGCCGGTCTGTCACAGCACTGCGTAGATCTACCATAATGTCGCTCGCAATGGTTCGTCTCTCCTGTCTCTGCTCTAAATCGACGGAACTATCACCCCAACGTCGTCCTCCTAGCCGCGCCATCGTCTGCTTTCCTAGAGGCGATCTTGACGGGGTGTTTCATATCGCATCTTGGAGACGCTGATTATACCTGGAACCCCCCTTTACTATCATCACATATACACCTGGACGTTCACCGTGACGACAGTCGGCCGCTTATAAGACTGAACCCACCGACCAAGACTACTTCCGAAGCTATGGGACTTTTATCAATTCTTTTTTTCCTTTCCTTCCGTTATACCTGGGCACAATATGATCGATATTCTTAGATAACACGGAGCAGGAACTCATCGAAGGCGTATAGTACATCTTCCCAACCAACTGTCATGGACGGAAGTAACGATGCCCTGCCGGACGCTTCCCTCGGAGATCTAGTGATACCGCTGGTAGAGCTGGAAGACGAATTGGCGCCCAACAACCTCGGCGCCGCAGTCGGAGCGTGCATATGGGCCCTCGCTGCATTAGCAGCAGGGTGGTTGGCTCTACGGTTTTACCTCAAAATGCGAAAACATCGGGGTTTGTGGTGGGATGACCATTTCTTGGCAATAGTAAGTAAAACTGGGAGCTGTTAATTCCTTTTACTTTCACTGATGCCAGCGTCGAAGTTCGTCGCTGGACCCTCGAATTAGGACTTCGGCTTCATTCCCTAACTTGAAAGATAATTACTAACGCATGGTATTACAGTCGTGGGTAGGAAAATGACAACTACCCTTCTCTGTCATCTCGTTCACACAGTCTTTTAGGTCTGCATCGCACTCTCCAATACGGCAACGTCCGTCGCAATTTCGCTTGGATGGGGACAATCACCTTATGACATTACTCCACAGGTCTGGTCTCAGATTCTGCTGGCGCTCCTCATCTCTGGCCTGTTCTCTATACTCGCCGCGGCAATTAGCAAGACTTCGTTCGCGTTGACTCTGCTTCGCATCTCTAGCGGTTGGGTGAAATGGACCGTCTGGTTTGCCATAGTCACGACCAATGTGTTCATGACCCTTAGTCTCATCTTCAACTGGGTACAATGTACGCCTGTAGAGAGGAATTGGAATTTCTCGGTGCCGGGTTCATGTTGGCCCAAGGCTACTCTTATAGGATTCAATGGCTTCACCACAGGTATGAACCGCCTCAGCAGACAACCATTGGCGATTTACTAACCCAGGCTATTATATAGCCTATTCAGGTGCCATGGACGTTCTACTGGCACTTCTGCCGTGGAAGATAATATGGAATATGAACATGAGTAGAAGGGAGCGGTTCGGCGCTATATGTGCAATGAGCCTCGGACTCTTGTATGCTTATCCCTGGCTGATAAGTATAGGATGTTACAGCTGACTTGATATGTAGTGCTGGGATACTTGCGCTTGCGAAGATTTACGCCTTGATTGGCACATTCCAGGCAAATATGAGTAAGATGTACTCTGCGGTATCTACGACTAGCATCCTGACAATGATTATAGATAGCTCTGTTCAGCTGGTCGTGCTATCGATCGCGGAATCTGCAGTTACAAGTAAGCGTTTCCAGAATATCCCATATCTCATCCAGGCAGATTCTTCACCTGCTTTCGGCGTTGCCCAGGACCTGGCAGAGTATTGAGTATAAAGGAACATTTCTGACGCATAGATTATTATAGTAATGGCAGCTTCAATTCCAATACTTCGTGCCCTAGCACGGGACAAGGCAGGCCCAGGGGGAGTGAAGCTGTTCACCTTGAACATTACAGAGCATCTAACCCTCCGACGCCAGTCGGGATCACAGTCCGATTCTCCGAACGGCGAACATAGGAAGTCCGGTGAGACGTCAAAGGGGCTGTTTAAGATTGTGAGGAAAAATTCGCGTAGAAGAGCGCCGGTGCTTTCTAAAATCGTGGAGGCCGACGAACTATCACCAGGTTTGTCCGGAGACACAGCAGCTGGTGAGAGAAGCTTTGTATAGGTACCTAGGCATGCGTGGGCGCTATTCTTAAAGGTTGAATGGCTACAGGTATAAAAGGCGTATTCTATTTTTTTCTTTTCTTTTTCATCTTACAGGTTATCTTGCGCGGGGATTTTGGGATTCGTTTTGGCATGTATATCGCACATTTACTATCTGCACGTTACCTGAAAATTAATGTAATGCATTCAGCCCTTGACCTAAGTTACATAACTACCTAGGTACCTAGTAGGGTAGAACTTTCATTACAAACAAATCATTTCGATGTATCATGATGAAGGTATGCACGACCTTTGTATTCTGAATATTCAAGGCAGGTGAAGTAGTTTGGGAATCAATTTCTGTTCCTTCCACTGGGCGACCTAAAACATGCTCTGCCGTAGCACAAAGCAGGGACTTAAGCATGCAAGACCGTGTATTAGATCTAATGGCACTATCCAGGCTCTTCCTTCCTCAACGCCCGGTTTACGAGCGTTGAGAAACTATAAGGTATGGTAAACAAGGACCACTGGTGGTGGTCGAGTGTCGATTCTCGCGTACTACTACAACATCACTGCCATCACTAGTATCGTCACAGTATCACTCGACTTACCCAGCAATACAGTTCGTATCAAGTAAACATGTCCTCCAATAATCGAGACGCGACGGGCGACGAGGAAGAATCAGCATACTCTAGACCCAGTAGTGAAGATGATGACGAATCAACAGACGGGGATCTCCCACATGCCAACGGCGGACATGGCGAGATAGACGGGATGAATGAGGATATGGACGCCGATGACGAACCGTCGTACTATGTTACACCCGACGAAGAAAGGAGGCGTATCACTGCTGAGATCAGAGGCCTTTACGCAATTCAGGAAGTTCCACTGTGGACGAGGGATGCAATGCAAGATCTTGCAAATCAAATTGACCTCCACCGCGACGTTTTGGCCATTAGGGGCTTAGATGGCACCATGCGCATGATACCCTTTTATGCGGATGAAGACAATTCAGATGGCCATATAATACCAGGGTATTGAACATCTCCCACGCCGCCATCTTTCCTAGCTCCTGGTACTAGAATACTGACCTCTGATAGGGCAAAGCCAACGATCGAGTATCATTCAATAGAGGATCTGGTTCATGGGGACTTGAAACCATGGAGCCCTTACTGCGCTTACCTAACCATGACGGTGACTTGGCACTACTATAGCACTTTAGGCGCTTACCCTGCCAACAATCTAGACTCACTTGAGCCAGCTATCGAAAAAGTTGTAGAAAGAGTCAATCAAGGGAAAGAAAACTGGAAGACAACGTCGTTCTACGGGCTGATGCGAACGACAGTCGGATTGTATCCAGCATTTGCACGTGTGAAGAGGATTGTTGGGATTGCCCTAGGCGGCTTAGTGTATAGACTACATGACGAAGATTACGAAGAGGATCAGGAGGACGCCATTCAACGTTCTGTCTCACAATATGCTTTTATGTTGGCCTTGCAAGAGCTCATTGCGGAACTCCCTGATTTTAATCCTCTGAACGGGCCCAGGTGCATTGTCCAAGACCCGGCGTTGGGCCTCGTGGATAAAGGAGCACTTCACCGCTTGGGGATGGAGGTGTTGGAAAACCCTTATGGATTCGTGGAGCTTGACGACAAGTCTTTCCTGGTAACCTTCCAGCCTGAGTTCCCAGTCAAGCAAATTGTCGCCGAAATCGCGCGACCGATTGGCATGATATAGGATGAAGCCAATCACGAACCCGTGAGACAACTTCGGGGCCGGGGATTTTACGAGTAGGCTTGTTCCGTCCCCTTGACAAAGAAGTAGTACTGTATAGAGCGACTAATCGTACACTAGTGCCGATCACGAGTCTCCTCGAGTCGAAAATATGCTCCGCTATTACAACAATATGGGACAACTGCCTCCAGATGTATTGTCGGAGGACGTGCGGTCCGTCCTCTAGTTAAGGGCCGACTTGGCCAGAATTGACCTGCAATTAACGTGTGATTATAGAGAGTTCCTTTTCAATCATTCTGGGGGAAAGAATACTCCGTAAGAATAAGAAAAAAAGAAAAAAAAAAGAACATTTTTTGTACTTACATACATGCCGACTTGGTTGATGAAGCTAGGCCTAGACATCCACGTTATTACTGGGTCGTGCGTGAAGCTGAACTTGCATCGCGCGACATCGGTGCGGGCATAGCCCAAGACCGGGCGTACAGAAACCTCCCCATGATTAGCTAAACTAGTTCACATCTCCATACATATTCGTGGCGGCTGCTAAGGCCGATGGCATACCTAAGACGTTATCAAGCACAATAAACATGGCAATAATACTATGACATGGCAACTAACTTATCGTAGCCTTTGGAGTGTATTATTTTCTATACCAAAATTGCCAAAGATATACTATTCCGCTTTCCCTTTGCCAGCCTTCAATTTTTTAGATAGTTTGGCGATCAGCATGGTGAGCTTACCCTTGAGACCGCCAGTCACGTCCGCGCCTTCATCAGCACCCACGAATCTCCGTACCAGGATATTGTACAATCCGCCGAAGGCGAGAGCAATTGCCGTGCTCGTAAATATGATGACATTGTAAGGCATACTGAAATCAGGGGTAGGCAAGCTCAGTAGTAAACTTGTCGTTCTCAGATTTGATGTCTTCTGCCGCGAAAGGGGGGCGTCAGGCGACGTCGAGGGGAGAATGGTGATAATCGAGGCCGCGACATCGAAACCTCTGTTAGCATCGGGCGGGTATTCCGTATAACGCAGAATAGACTTCTCGAAGTCGTACGTAAGAAATACCGTGCTAGCTGGCGGAATTCGCATGCGTAGTTCGAGCTGGGTGCCCCTTACTCGGTCGAGAGCAGGGCGGTAATATATCTCTTCAATTATATCATCTTTTGCCCCCGAGGTGCCCTCAACACGGCCCTGAAGCGTGTGAAGATAGATGCGCATGAACCATGGCAGACTTTCCATGTACACGAACTCGACTGCCGTGTCGGGGCTGGGATTTGTGAGAATTGATTGAACACCGCCCTTTTCTTGTCCATGACCCGTGAAGCTGCGCTCTGCGTATAGAAGTGGGGTTTCGGGCTGGACGGTCTCATCAGCTATTGTCTTAGGATTTTCGCCCTCCTGAGACATGCGAGGTAGAATCATGGAAAAGTCCTCTTCTGATGGGACTTGGTAACATCGCGAGACACCGTCAGAACCTTTCAGCTCCGTCGCACCAGCTGTCGTAAAGATATCCCTTCTCTCCGGCACACTTATGCACACCGGAGGGACATCCGGGTCAGTCAGAGGACACGTCCCCTTCAGGAACTTCCCGAAGAGGCGGTCCAGAGACCAGTCCTCGCCTTCCGCGAAGTCGGCCGGAAAGCATGTATCACCAGAATGATATGGCTTTGTGACATTGCATTTTAAATCATGTCCGGGTGGTGGCCGGGGAATAGGGTTGCCTGGAAACACTTGTCAGCCTATAGCGACTCAGCTGAGGGCGCTCTACGTTACCCCTTGGTCGCTTCGATCTCTCAATATCAAGAACCATATCGATGGTCTGTTCTATCTGTAAGACGCACTCTTGGCCTTGGGGGCATATAGGCCGAATATCGATGGCCATGCTCTGCCAGGAAGCATCGAATAGCTTATGCCCGTCGAGCAGACTTGAGATTCCGGCCTTGCCCTTGCATGGCAATAGTTTCAAGAACGGAGTCAGGTTCTCCGTGCACACTATCTCATGTGGCAAGACGCCGTGTAGCAGATGCATGTTCTCGAGAGCAGAGCCGTGGTCTCCTTCGGGCCGGAAGGACATAACAGGTCGGGTTGTTCGGGTCTCGTCAATGAAGTTGAGAGAAGCGCAGAACAAGCCGGACAAGGCGTTCGTCAATGTCAGCCATTTTAGGTCGGCCCTATATCCGGTATTTAGCAGAGAACTTATGACATCTAGATCTGATATCAACGCACTCTTCTTCCGTGTCCGCCTCTAACCATGCCCACAGCTCAACGCCTGTTCCGCCTTCTTTAGTGCCATCCCAAGGGCGTGCTCCCCAGCTCTCGGCATCCCATCGACCCAAGCTAAATCTTAAATGTAATTCCCTCGTGCCGACATGTTGCAGAATCTGTCCTAGCGATCGAGGGAAGTATCGAAAGTTGTGCGCTTCGAATTGCGACAGACTCGTGTTCGATCGAAAGTTAAAGCTCGCGAGGACGGAGGATTGGGGCAGAGGCTTGAGGTTTAGTTGTTCATGGTACTCGGAGGCAAAGACGTCAGAGAAAAGGAAAAACGAGGGTATCAGGTAAGAAAGGAAAGACCGCATCATGTATGTCTACGGTCCATGAGGGACCAGGAAAACCTGGAGAACAAAGAAAAGAAAAGGTGACAGAGTGAGACTATCGTGATGAATACTTCAACTAGCACTGGTAAAGTGTCATCCTCGTTCATAGCTTGGCACTTCAAGGCTGTTAGTGCTACGTATAGGGACTTGCGCTAACGCCAGGTAGGGAACCGTCACCTTAGCGCGTGGTAGGGGGCCCCTGAGACAAGCTAAATCCACCGATTGGCTCCCCGCATAAGCTCTAATTCTTTTCTAGCTCGCAGAGCCATCGAGTAGTGTAGCCTTGTCGCAAAACACTATTGATATTTTCTATAGTGCTGTGTTTAAAGCGTATCTTTTTACTGCGAGCCTTCCCAGCACGGATCCCCTTTTCGTGTTTTCGTATCTATAACGAGTACCTTATAACACATTGAGCATGGCTGCAGAACAGCGAAAGCTGCTCGGTGAGTACACCCTATTCCACAACAGCAGAAGCAGAAGCAGAAACAAGTAGCTAACACCCCTTCCAGAGCAGCTCATGGGCGGACCGCAGACATCCCGCGCAGCCCAGCTCTCCCTCACCGACGCGAAAGTGTGCCGCTCGTTCCTCGTCGGCACGTGTCCGCACGACCTCTTCACCAACACCAAGAAGGACGTTGGGCCCTGCCCCAAGGTGCACGCCGAGGCGCTCAAGGCCGAGTACGAGGCGCTGCCCGAGGCCGCCAAGCAAAAGTACGGCTTCGAGCACGACTACCTGCGCGACCTGCAGAAGTACATCGACGAGTGCAACCGCTGGATCGAGACGGCCCAGCGCCGCCTCGAGAAGACCCCCGACGAGATCCGCCAGACCAACGTGCTGCTCAAGACCATCTCCGAGCTCAACGCCACCATCGACTGCGGGCTCGACGAGGTCCGCGTCCTCGGCGACCTCGGCGAGGTCGCGCGCGCCTACGAGGAGTTCTTCCGCGTGCGCCAGGCCGCGCAGACCAAGTCGGAGCGCGAGCGCGAGCTCAAGAACCTCAGCGACACGGGCGGTCCCTCCGGCCACCAGAAGCTGCAGGTCTGCGACGTCTGTGGTGCCTATCTGTCGAGGCTCGATAACGATCGGCGATTGGCAGATCACTTTTATGGGAAGATGCATCTGGGTTATGCCCAGATGCGCAAGACCTACGACACCTTAGCTAAAGAGCGCGGTCGTGGACGCCCGCCCCCTATGATGCAGGATGATGGACCGCGCGACGATGGCGATGGTTGGAGAGGTGGTCCTAGGGGCCCAAGGCGTGGAGGAGGCGGCGGCGGCGGCGGTGGTGGTGGATACGGAGGACGCAGTGGTCGAGGATTCCGTGGTGGCTGGTGAGAAGCCGAATCTTATGGGAGAATGCATATTCTGGAGTTTTGGCGTTGTGTATGGGACTAGGCAGGAGCATGGTGAAGCAGTTTTTGCATGATATCACTGTACGAATACGCCCGGATAGATATTTGCCTGTTATGTCTTCATTTCGAAGACAACGGTGCGTAAGCCTACACTTCTATTAATATTATAACATGACTCGCTCGTGTTCTTATCTCGTGTGAATACCCAGACAAAACTATGCTATCCGTGTAACCATGTTATAACGCGTCTTTCCCAGGCAACGTAAACTCTGCAGAGTCATGGGTACGGCAGCTGTTCTCGAATTTTGATCTCCTGATCAATTACATCACCCCGATCACCCCACCTATGTTTTCGCGACGAATTCTCCTATCCCGTTTTCGCGTCAAGTGCAGCCATCTCGTCGTCCCACTTGCCTATCGGTGGAGAGTTCGGCCCAGGTGATAACGATATAGGTTTCGCAGGTTCAGTAGTTGCTGTGTCCAGCTTCGGGGCAGACGGCAGAGCAGGAAAATCATCCGCAGTTGGAGGAGTCTGCTCAGGCTTCTTCTGCTGCTGTGGTTGACTATGTGATGCTCCATCCGCAGCAGCATTTCTGTTGGCAAAGCCTCCCCTACCCCCGCGTCCTCCCCTCGAGCCACCCCGTCCCCTACCGCGTCCGCGGCCACGGAACTCGTCCGGGGCGAATTCTCGGATGGGTGGCTCCTCAGCATCAGCGCCCCTGATATTCCGAGCTCCACGGATCCCGCCATTAGCACCCCTGAAGCCCCGGCGTTCTCTCTCATCCTCTGCCGTCTTGCCCTCGTCCCAAGCGCCCTCTTTCGCACCCATGGCTTTCAGCTTGCGTTCGCGGTTTGCGGCCCGCTCCTGGTCCATCTGCCGTCTCTCCTCCTCGCCTCGCCGCCGGCGCTCCGCTTCCTCCGCGCGGCGCCGTCGTGCCTCTTCCATCCCCTTTTCGTAGGCCAGGGCGTGCGAGCGACTGTCCTGTTCTGCTTGCTCGAACTTGCGCACCTTCTCGGCAGACAAGATGCGCATGCGCTCCATTTTCTCGGCGAGTTCAGATTCCGAGAGCTTCGTGCGCGGGTTAGCGCCAGAAGCCAGGCGGTCTGCCAAAGCCGTATTGGAGCCGGGGCGCGCTGCTGTCGCTGGGGCAGGGGTGGCGGTGTTCGTGGTGGTGGAGGAAGAAGGCTCAGAGGGGTTCGACGCATCCTCCGTAGTAGCCTTTGCAGAACTGGTGGACGGGGGAGCGGACTTCTCCGGCGAGTGTTTTCGCGGCCGTTGCTGGCGCCCAGGTTTTGCGTGCCGTGAGTGTGCTAGTGTTCTGGGAGCATTAGGCGCCGGGTTCGGCTGTGAAGCAGCAGTTGTAGGCTGCGTTTCCATAGCGGGAGCTGGCGCTGGTGTTGTCGAGTCGACACGAGTTTGCTGTCGCGGCTGTGGAGCAGGCTCTACGATCGTCTCGCCGATGGGCTCGAAATCGTCCGCAAACAGATCATCGTCTGTCCGGCCGTTGAATTGGTCGTCCATAGCAAACAAAGTTCGTGACGCTTATAAGAATACAAATTTAGACGCAGATCGTGCCGAAGTCGAGGACAGCGAGGGTAACTGTCACGAGGAGGTATATAACTTCAAAGAGCTTCTTCTGTTAAATGTAAGGATGGAAGAATCTGCGAATGTAACGCAACAGAGGCTGCTAAGTAGTAACAAGACCGACCCTGGAGATATTGACCAACTGGATCGGACCAAATCATCAAAGGTTAGGAGGTAGTGTACTAGCAGTAGGGTAGGTGGGGAAGGGAAGCAGGTACAAATGGGAATACCCAGCGACGAATAAGATAGCGAAGCAGTACTGAACCAAGGCCCACTAATTTTCAATCGCGGGGTTCGCCTCCAGTATTTCTATTCACCTGGTGACTGCAATACTCAATTGGGCAATATAATCTTTGTGGTAAGCCGTGATAGTCGTGATAATAAGCTGTAATATCCCGAGTCCCCTTCTCTTCTCTATGTGCTCACTTGAAACCATTCAACTTGGTGAATATCATCCTCTCCAGCAAACAAGGTTAAGTAAAGTCCTCACGAAAACAACTATGCACTCCCCCGCACCTTTCTCATCACCGCATCTTTCAAAGCTTTCACATCATCCACCATCTCGATACCATATCGCAAACACACAATCTGCACGTTGCCCCTCTTCCAATACCCATCAGGACAGACAACGATAGCCTTGCCGGTCTTCGCGCACAATCCTAGCTCAAGCAAGCTGATGGGAGCTTTGGACGCCGGGTGGAAGTATACAACCAGTATATCGGCGGCCTCCTGCATGTCGAGCTCCCATTCTACCTGGTCGCGGTAAGGCGCGAACGAGATGTCTTCGCGCCATGTCGAGTCCCAGTCCGTTCGGAGCGGATTATATATTGTGAGTGGCTCGCCCGCAAGTAATTCGCTTAGATGCTCGCGCCAGTCACGCTCTTCAGTGGGTGTCGTGGTGCCGGCTAGGAAAATCGTCTTCACACCACGGGATGGCTCTCGTGATGGTGCATGAATGATTTGGCATTTAGGAGTTGTCGTCTGCATTTCTGTTGTGAGTTGTAATAGATTAGATTATGCCTACTACCTTTGGTACTTAGAACGCTTCGAGTCTCGACTTGTTCTGCAAAGACACCAGATCGGAAAAGTGCTATGCAGACATAATATACTTCATTATTGGCCTGGCGGTCCGGGATGCTTTGCCAAATTCTTTACCAGGAATTTGATTGGTCAGGCATACATCGCTAGGCTTCATTCTTGTAGCCTGTAGCGCATGATTACTTAACCTCAACTTCAACAAACTGTTGCTCAGAATCATCTTGAGCTTTACCCGCAGTGTTTGAGAAGATTCTATAATAGGTGTTGTAGCGACGTTGGTGCTGGTCGCCGACCTTTTTCTATGAGTATAGCGATGTATGTGCTAATACACCCCTTTCCTAACCAGATCCCCAGTTTCTATATAGCAAGGACTTTCTAGTGTTTAGTCAACGGTTTTACTCGGAGAATAATATATATATTAACATGTTTAAGGCTACGTAAGTTCCAGCATAGTCACCCCTTCAATCGAGGTTTATTACTCAATACAACTGCTCTTGGTTATTTCCAAGTGGCCGGCCCAAATGTCTCCCCTTCGGGAACCGTCTTCAATACGGCGGTATAAGAAGCATCCTTAAAAATATTCGTCAGTCGCTATACCCATAGTTAAAAACCTTGATAGCACTTACAGCAGTCTCGTAGACGGCCACGTTTCCCCACCACTGTGGAATCGTGACGTTCGGCAGCGTGATAGCGAAGAAGATGATAATCGTAGAAATGATGAGTCCCGCGTCCAATCCGGCAGCAGTGAGATAATTGTACTTGCGCCACCATCCACTGTAGTGTTTGCGGATGAAGTAATTGAATATCAACCCGACAATCGCCCAGCTGGAAAAAGACAGCGGCGTTGCAGGGGGAAGCCATGCCATCGCTCCGAGCAGAATCGGCGCGTTCAAGTGACGCGCAAAGTCGATGCGTAGCTTACGCACCATCACCCAGAGGACTACCGGGAGTGCGCCGCCGATCAGCCAAAACCAGTTGAAGTTGACGTAGAGCGACCCTGGGCCGAACATTCGTTGTGGACCGATGACACCCCAAACAATCGACGAGGAGAAGAACGCGCGGCCATTGGGACAGGTGAAGTGGGACGTTTGAGTTCTATAAATAATGATCACCAGTGTTAGAGGCTAATAGAGCAGTTGGACTTGCGATTAACTTACAGGGAGCAAGCTTCGGGGATATTTCCAAGCGTCCAGTTCATGACCGCTATCTGCACAAATACAGCCCAGATAGTCGGAACCACCTGGCACCAGAAGGTAATTCGTGGAGGTATCTTCATGTAATGCGCTAACTTAAGGTCCTGGCTGTATGTTTGCGCTTGGCCGAGCGTGATCACACTGAAGACCTTGAAGACCATCACGGCAATGGGGCGACCGGGGATAATGAAGCCGGCTATGAAGGGCGAGACGACGTTCAGGGACAGTAAAATGTTGGAGATAGCTAGCACCATGCCCGTAGGAACCACGAAGACGAGAGCGAGTATTACTGAGACGAGAAAGGCCCACCACGGAAGCTGAGTATCATAGCCAAGAGCAGTGCCGAGGCCCAGAGCGATCGAGGCTAGTAGAATCGCCAGATACCACCAGTCTGGTGCGTCTCTATACTTCTTCATCATTTTCAGATGTATGTCGGGTTCCTGGTTCCGCGCAGCTCTGAACCGATACCAGATTTCTTTTCCATGGAATACGCCTACATGTACAAGCGAGGCTGTCAAAGCTGCAAACGAGAGGCCGTAATTCAATGCCAGCGTCGGCGACAAGAATAGGGGAGAGTACTTCTTGTACTTCTCTACATCGAAAGTGAAGCGATCCCCAAGGATGTTTTGGACTGTATAGGCAGATTGCGTGTTATCGTACGTCTGACTCGTGACCATTGGCAGATAGTCCGCAAATCTACATGTATGTCAGTACTCTCGTATCATCCGCGACCACTGAGAGAATTATAATCAACTCACAGCGCGCCAGAATAAGTGATGCCTATAGTGGGGATGATCACAAGTAAGAATAAACCAAGCAGAGTGTTTACATGGGCGTGGGTCGGCGCGAGTAGCGGATCATCGAGGTATGCTGTGACATACGTCCAATCGAAAGTGATCGGTATCAACGAAAGGCCAGTAAAACCGCCAAACAGCTGATTCAACACAACATTGTTGGGCCGGATCCAGGTGATGAACGCGAACACGGAGAGCCCTTGCCAGATCACGCCCGGGATCCAGTAATAGACAAACATACCCGCCAAGACATAGAAGAAGTATCGGTATTGGCTGATCTTCCATCCATTCGGGTTTATCTCGTCGTTCTTGCTCTTGTCATGAAGTGCGTTGAAGAGACTTGTCTTGGAGAATTGGCCAGGCCACATCATAGCCGACGGCCAAATCAAGAAACGCCGAAACATACCCGCTATGGAGATACCGATGAGTTGCGAACTGAGGGTGAAGATCAAGGCAAATCCCCAGCCAAAGTTCACATCATAGAACGGTTTTCCCTGGAGAGCAAGCAAGGCGTCGGTGCTGTATGCGTAGCCAATTGACACATTTGCCATTATCGTGATGACTACATGTTCCTTGATAGTGAATGGCCCCGTGTTTAACGTCCACTTGACACCGAATGTATTAAAGACCCGGGTCGGCATAGTAGCAGCCCAGAGACAGCCCACTGGGTACGACAGCAGGAGCACGACGATAGACGGAAAGTCTGCAAGAGTTTCAATGTCAGATACCACCGCTCGTCGTATGGGTCTCTACCCGTCAACAAGGCACTTGACGAGCATGGTGAACAGAAGGACTTCGCTGCTTACTGATGGCCGGGCTTCTCATCGACAGAAACATGTTCGCTCCGCTAGCAATGGTAACGAAGAACATGCCGATGACCCAAGCCCTTATCGTATTGGCAACCTCGCCGCCATCCACATTGCGAACAGCGGCACGAACTTCCAGGTACGGCGAATCCTCTGTGAAGAGCATCTCAGCCTCTACCATCTCTTTCACGTCGCCATCCTCGACTGCAGACCTTATGGCGTCGAGCTTCTCCTTAGGGAGATTCGGGTCCCATTGGTGCGCCTGCTTGATCTTTTCGAGGTCCGCGGCCACTTCACCGACATTCACTACCTCCTCCTCCCCCTTTGCCTGACTTGGCCGGCTCTCCTCTGCCGAGATTGAGCCCGCATCTTGCTCGGATTTTTCTCTTCTCGAAAGAAATCCCATGGTGTCGCCTTTTCGGGGGCTGGAATACGGTGTCAACGAAAACCCGATTCCTTCGAACTAGGCTGATGGGCTGAATGTTCCCTTTAGTATATCGCCCACGCCGCCCAGCCACGGCTCGCTTAGCATAGATAGATGGATTGGCCCGGGCAAGTTTCTGGGATTCCAGGACGGGATGGGGTTCACTGATAGCAGTCCCAGGTTCTACCCCATCTTATAGGCTCTTCGGCACACTCTCGTTATCGCACAGCTACCAACGACGGGCCACCTTCCGAGTCCGAACAAGCATTCTCGACGAAGCTGTTACCAAAGCAGGTCTAGAGTGGGTGTGAAAATGCGGGGTTTTTGGCATGAGACAAAGACATACGCGACTGAAATCGAAAGGGGCACGTATCACCGCGACAGCTGAGTGTTGGCTAGAACTTCGCTCTATTGTGAGTCCAATCAGCCACTTCCGCCCCCGGAGAAATTATGAGGATGCTCCAGAACGGAACTGATAAGCTTCATGCTCAACAAATGCAAGCTATCTATCTAGTCAAGCTTCTCCGCGACCATGGCGTGTCTTATCATGTCGGTACTACCCCAGGCTCCACGCCCAACAGCCGACGCCTCGGTAGGTAGTACACGTACTGTGTGGATTGCGACTGTAATCGGCAAGGTCAGCAAGCCACCGCACGGCTTAGTTCTGCGCTAAAAGCGCTACGTACACACTTACACTGCAATACCGAGTCTATTTCAGGTTGTTTATATAAATTGTTAAACACGTAAGTTTGCTAGTCCTTTCATCTTCACTTGGAGTCAGTTCATGCGCCTCAGAAACATTCGTAGATTTGTTTTATTTCTACCTAGATGCCTCTGTTGCACTCTGATGGGGCACTGTGTGTGGCGAGTTTGGTGGCGTCAGCATCCCCATGTCCCTTCGGGGTATGGAATTATCTACTAGTAGTTCGCAATGCGTTGCCAAATAACTTCAACTTGAGTGTTGTCAATAACTCATTCAACTCCTATACAAAAGACGGAAGACCTAAGTACAGAGTCTTTTTTAGGGCTGAGGACCAGAAATAAGAATGCAAATCCCTATAACCAGAGCTCGTGACAGCATGAAGAAAAAGAACTCGCTGTTTAAAGGCTCAAACTCCTTGCTAAAACAATGGCCGCTATAAAATGATATTAAACGCTTGAAGCTGTCCAAACAAACTGTCTCCGAGTAACGTGTCCAATATTAGCCACGAAACCTGCAGCAACATGGAGTTTCAGCCCGAGTGAAGTTTTGCCAGGTCCCTCTCCATTCGGTCTCTCACGGCGAGGATGCTTGACCAGAATTCGATATCGCAACCCATGAACTGCTGTAGTTGCCGGTGGGTTTGTTCGCAATTGTCTGGGTCGGCAGCCCATTCAGCTTCGTGCTTCAGTTGCGCTTCTCTTGTGCCGACTAGCCGAAATCCCAAGGCCTCTAAGAAGGATATTTTTCTCTCAGCGGCCATATCTAATTTGTTCTGGTCCATCTTTTCTGCGGCCTCGATAAACATCCGTGTGAAGGCAATCCAAGCTAGCGTTTCCTCCGCTGAGCGGGCGGGGGGCACTGCAGTATACCGTATTAGCCATGCTATGAGCTGAAGCGATTATAATATCCTCGAGAACAGCTACAAGGGGACAGCAATGGGGATGAATGAAAATACTTACTGTGACGGAACTCGATAGTGGTATGATTAAGACCTCTGAAATTCTATTTCCAATATTTTATTTCCTTACCGTGCACCCTCCTGAATAAGTCGTCGTCGTAGCACATCAAATCACTTAGCTCTTGGAGGCTCCGTGTGGCACGTATGGATGTCCAGCAACTGGGTAGGTCGTTTAACGGCTCCCTGCCGTTCTCCATCGGTCTAACCCTGTTTCTCTTCTTGAACCTGTCACAATTTCTCCAGCCTCCTGGTCGCTTCTTATCTGCTGGGTCTGTCATCGTAGGATTGAGCTCGTCGAGCGCTTTTTCGAAATAGACAACGCAAAAAGCTAGTTTCTGGGCAACGTCTAAAGGAAACTCTCGCTTACCCAACAGGGAGAAATGTACTAAAGGATGACTTCTGTTAGTAGTAATTACTTGCAGCGTAATCTTCATCTTCTGCAGGGTTTGATATAGGGTGAAGGATCTCGCAAATCTAAAAATTTTATACTGGAAAGGCAGGTAAAACGGCTGAGGAGATACATACTGTGTTGGGAGGCCATCTTCCAATACTCAACACTTAAAATCTTATAAGGCCTTATGATATCCCACATAGTACGAAACGTACCCTCGTAATCCGGAGTATCGATGCTCATTGGGGGAGATTTGATCTCGACGGGTGACCCTATGTCTATATTTAATAGGTCAGTACCAGTGCCATAGGGGTTAATCAGGGGTTTAAGACGACCCTTTAGCTCGCCCTGGACGTCGATACTTGCGTCCTCAGTGATGCCCCAATAACTATGGTCACGCGAGGCATCAACTGCGTCGGCATAGACGAGAAAGCCTTTTTCGTCGAGTAACTTTGCAAGTGCTTGCAGGGTTTCCGCTCTTCCTAGCAAGACAATTGCATTCGTGCTACGGTCAAATGCGTGTATAGCCAGAGGTACCTCCGTCTCAACACCTATGAGAAGCTTACCGGGCGTTTTTAGCTGACGTGCGTCGTCTCCTCCGCTCCCGTGGTTGGCCATGATGCAAGGTAATGAGCTTCTGCAGTCAAAAATATTCCAAATTGCTATAAGATAGTTCTGTAATGAGCACACTTACAACAAAAAGAACGTGCTCCACGATCAGCTCATGTAGGTAGTGAACTGAAACTTGCTACTTAGAATTGACATGAAGGATACCAGATACTTGGACGAACACAGCAGAAAATCAGCCGGGAAGGTGTACTTAGCTCACTATTAGCAATTGCGAGAGACGCTTCTCTTCCCGGAATTCTTAGGTAAGTGACGACCAACATGACTCCGTACTTGTTCTCGGGTCGTTCATTCCTAGGTACCTTAAACTCTAACAATTAGGTACTACCTACCTACATCAGGACCTACCTACCTGTAGGTACCTATGTTAATATTGGCGGCAATTGCTGACAGTCCTTAAGAGGCACCTTAGGTACATGGAGGTAGACAGCTATAGCCCCCCAAAAACCAAGTTTACGGCTGTAGTGCCTACCTCCGTAATACCCTCCCTAGTTCTTGCTCTTACTCAAGATGACTGCACATCTCGCCCCCTTGTTTCTTTCGTTCTTCCCTTACTTTTTGACATTTACCCAGGAATAGCAACAGGGAATTATAGTCTCCCAAACCGCCCTATCCTCGATCCATACTTCCGACAAGAAGTAGCATGGATTCAGATAGGATATCATCATCTCAGCTCGCACCGCGGTCTGGTTTGCCTCCAACGGGATCCCAAACGGAACGCTCAATCAGCCATTCCAGCTTGCCCGTGTCCTGCTCCACGCGGGCAAACATGAAGCTCTCAAAGGTAATTGCCTCATTGTCTAATTTGATCGTGCCAGTCATGTGCGCCGCGAGTCGGCTGCCATCGCGAAGAAACTCGTCTCTACGATGCTGAGTGTGAGTGCGAAGAGTTGGTCGGAGACAGGCGCCACACAGTGGGCGAGAACTTACACCACAGGCTTGTAGTCGCTGACTTTCGCTCTCATTTCTTCGATATGCTTAACATACGTCTCGAGATCCAAACGCCGACCGTTTATGACTTGGTAGAAAGTCGATGTTGATGTGGTTTCCGCGTATTCCGTGGCCTTTTCTGGCGGCCCAGTGAGGCTCCATTCCATTACGCGCTGGAAACCTTCAAGGGTAGAAGTGTACTCCGACATGACGATTTTATGCTACGACGGAGAAGCAAGAAGAAGCGGTTATGCCCCTTGGTCGGTGGAAAGTTTTCGCACAGGGATTCGATTGCGAGGCATGTACAGGAGGACAATGAGCCTGTTGTCCTGAGGTTCGAGTAGTAAGGCAGGATCAAACACAATCAACTCTCTGCTGCCCAGAAGTACTCCTTTTCCACTAGACAGAGTGATGTTGTATTTGAATGATGTAGTACAGCCTTCTTAGCGGCCGTCAGACTAGGTTATCGATACACTGATGCGTCGGTAGCAAAGGAAGAATCATACTATGCGTCCTGTAGTCTGCAGTTATTCGTCAATGGGATAGCATCTTCGAAGACGGTCGCAGTCTTCACGTTGTTGGAGTCTGCGTGCATGTGGCTGTGTCAAATCGTGGCCTTAGGCTCCCAAGAATGCGCATGAGTGCATGGCATTCTGGTGCTACGCTCCCTTACTAATATTCTTCCTGCAACAACACTGCTTCTTATCTGGCGATACATATCGATGTCAAGGATCAGCTTGCTCTAGGCGCACCCAGGTCTATAATTCTACCTTTACCATCAAGATGTTCTATACTACAGTAAGTTCATCTATGGAGCCAGCACATTCCCCACCTTGTCCTCCCTCCTGCTGGGTACCTAGGTATAGCCAGCAACACCATTTTCACACCCTCCCTTCGCTCAATCCAGCCAGACAGGCGCCACCATCATCACCCTGATACTAACAGTAGACTCCACCGGACCTGGGTTCGAGATATCCAAGGAAATCCAGCATAGGTCTATCAGCTGACCATGAGTAGTGATGAGCTGGAGAAACTAATTGCGCAAGAGTTAGAAGATATACCGAGAGAATTGCGAAAGAAGCATCTGAGCAGTCAACGAACCTTGCAGTTGCAGATAATGCTTGTTTTCTAAGACTTTCCTCCAAACTGGTCCGTTATAGAACCCGCTTCGAGACCCCATTCATCAATAGCATACATGACGAGGTCAAAGGTCAGGCAAGGAAGTTCCTTGAAAAGTTGTTTAGTACGTTTATGAGCCTTCAATCCGCGGGAATTGCCGTGATACTGAAGAGTCTGGAGTATACGATCCTTTAAATTTATGGCGGAGTCTGGAACAAGCTCGTACACCAATTTCACTGCTTCCAGGAAATTCTCCAGGGCAAATTGGTTCCGCACAATACTCCTGAATTTATCTAGTGCGAGTGCCTCGAGACCAGATATTCCGAATTCTTCTGCAGTTATATAAAGCTTGGCGTGGAGGATGAGGTCCGGTAAATGAAGAGGCGACGCCGGGTCTTGTCCATTGGTATCAACTATTTCGTAAGGGAAAATTGTATCGCCATCTTTGACTGCATACGTAGAAGGCGAGTTGTAGTCTAGGTGGTAGAGATAATGAATCATCGCGTCAATGACTTGGGGGTCATAATGAGATAGGTCCAGTGTGCTATTACTGCTAGCCTGCACGCCAAGGACCTCAGATCGTGGGCATACAATGGCCTTGTGTACCCGGTACTGCTTCTCACGGCAAACAATGGTGAGATCCCAGTATTCTCCATTGGTATACAGCCTGCCGAGAGCTTCGTCAGTATTATGGAAATGTACAGATAGAAAGAGAGCAATTACTGTTTCAAGGCGGCCAACAGCTCTCTAGATTGTTTGTCCCTACTGGACCCGGCTTCGATATCGGGCCAGCCCATAGTGGCAGAGGTGCTGTAGTCTTCGGTTTGTTCTGGAAAATGAAAAGCTCAGGAAAAAGGCCGTTTTCGCTGCCGAACTATCTCGAAATGCGTGCTGCTTTAACAACGAGTTAACGATTGTTCTGTGATCTCAAGCGTGAATCACTGAACGCAATACCTTTTGGGTGAACGATTGGATTCATAGACACAGATGGCATGTTGAGAGAAACGTTTCTTGAACCACACCTCAATATATAGTGATAATAGCGTGGATCTGGTTGGTTCATATTTACGCGTTTTCGCTCGCACTTCAGGGCGTGTGCAGATCGCGTCACCAATGAGAAGTGTGCATGGCCAGGGTTGTAACGGCAACGACAGAGAAAAAAAGGGTTGTTGAAACACTCCCTTTAATTCACCAAATGGCATGGGGTCTAACGACCACCTGCATATGCTAGTAGCCTTCCCTTAGCTGCTACGTATCGGCCGCGTTGACGAGCTTGATTGGTAAAGTGAAATTATTACACGTCATATTTTCATTTTTTACCAAGGTTAACGTCTGGCAACCATTTGGTTTGTTTCTCAGTTCATTCTCCGCTGATCTGTTTTGTGCGTTTAGCAATCTAACAGTGCATGCGCTCTTTTAATTGGGTATCTAGTAGTATATCTCGTGTCTTACAAAGTAAAGGGAGTAAAAAAGGAAAGATTTTAGGATGAAGCCATTCCCGGTTAGAACTTGTGAATCTGGTCCTTTGTGTATCCCAGCTCGCCCAATATGCCCGGCTGCTTCCGGCTTCCAACAAGCGCATTCTCCATAGCCGGTGGACCGCAAACAAACACCTTTGTATTCTCTGTCTTGGGCGTCGCGGTCATTACCTTACTCAACAGCTCTTTCGTAACATATCCTTTGGCGTACGGGGACCCAGAAACAGGGTTGCTGACGGTGTAGACGGCCTTGAACCGGTTTGGAAACCGGCGCTCGAAATCCTCGAACTCCGACTTGAGCAACACGTCGGCGTCCGTGTTCACACCGAACACGAGGGTTATGCGAGTTTTTTCCTCGGGATCGTTCAAGATACCCTGGATCAATTGATACATGGGCGTGATACCAGCACCTCCAGCAATGAGCGTGATGTCTTGGTGTTTGTTGGGCGACCACTTGTATCCCGGAATGGGTGTCACAAAGCGTAGATAGTCACCCGGTTGTAAAGAGTGAAGGTGGGTGCTCTGTTTACCGTTGGGATATTTCTTGACCATTAGTTCGAGGACACCGGCCTCATCTTGAAACAGGAATCATTAGTGCGATGTAGATATTCATTTGACAGTCACGTGAGCTTACCGCTTTTTGTGACGGGCGTGTACGGTCGTACGCACGGCAGGAGGCTCCCTTTTGGCCAAGAAAACGTCAGCAGAGCAGCTATTCGGTAAATCAGCGGGATGTCTCGCTACAGGGCTCTCTAGCGGGCTGCTTACATGTGAGTGGCAGTCCACTGACGTGCTGGTCTGTCGGCAACGCAAAGCGCAGTCTCTTTGTGTTGTGATTGACGGCTTCGCTACTTTGCAGTTGAAGCGACAAGAATGCCGGGCCGCCACCGAAAGCCTTTGGAGGTGCACCGCTGTCTGCATGCGCAACATTTACCATGTATCGTGAATAGACTCCAATTCCAATACCAGCTATTGCTACGCTTCCTATGACTCTAGGCAGCCGCCCCGTCCAAATGGTGTTGGAAGCCATTTCTGGTGTATTCTGACGGCGCGAGCTTCGTAGGATGGGAAAGAAAAGGTAAGGAAATTAATTAAAAGGGTGAAATTCGTAAGAATGAATAGGCGAGGGAATTGGTGTTAGGAGCTCTTGTCAACGGACGACGGACTGCCCCAATCAATCCCCTTCCTGTTTGGGACACAATGGCGCCTGTGGTTGGTTCGAACAGTAGTGGGCCCTGCTGAAAACACAATGTGCGTACCCAACCAGTTGATGATTGTGTCTGCGCTGCGATGATTTCAGCAAATAGGATGGAGAATGGTCGTCTCAGTGAGATCGTGTATACGGAAAACACTCGAGGGGGTTATCGCTGACTTAAGTATGTCAGCCTACAAAGAGGACGTCCAGTGCATTTTATCGGTCCCGAATGCTTACAAGCATCCGCAGGCGGGCAGGGGACGGGAAGTCGAGTCCGAAGTCCGATCTCAGCCAACTTATGGGCTGACAGGTACCACCCATCATTGAATCAATCCTCCACTGGAACGAGGTTATATCTACGCAGTAGAGATTAATGGGAGAAATAAGAACTCTTAGTGCTCCTAAGCTATTTGATTCAGCACATAATATCTGTATCAATTGCTACCTGCTGTAGAAGGAGCACGTCTAAAAGTAGCTAAGAATAGGTCTACGTCTACCAGTATGAGGGGCCGTTACCAGCCCAGGGCCGACAGCTGACATCGGTGACGGGAGCTTACAAGCCCGTCGGTTTGTCTTGGTGCTACCGTAAATAGTACCCGTTCCACAGGTCCGGGAGCGTTTCAATTGGCCCACATTCATATGCCTATGCCGCAGTGAATTGCGGGTTTTCTGGCAGCTGCAGCCAACACATTCGAAGAATGTCGGGCTTCGGGTCTGGAGACATAACACCATGGGCGGGCTTCTGAAGCTATCCGCAATTTCAAATCGTATAACAAAGCTGATTTACGCAAGTTCCGAGAACCCAAGATAATACTAACATAACAGACTGTCATCTACGGAACCATCACTTCTAAACCATGTCGACTACTATCGACGGGTGCTATACAGACTGGAATAACGCTTGCGACAACAGCAATATTAATGCTGCATACTCATTGAAGGAATAATAGGTTCTTATCGTTTTCAGGCGATGATTGGAAAGGGCGCAATTCAAGTGAATCGCCAAACCTCGCGCTGAATTTTGTTAGTCTCCCTTCCTTCGAGATGCTAAATGCTCTAATATCCTCAAGATCCCCCGAGCCACCAAGTGGCCAAACCCCGATACCTATTAGTCATTTCCACCTGTTATCTATAGCACACTTCAGGGCACTTAAGAGGTATGTTGTATAGCGTATATATTGGGGGAGCGTGAGCGTATTAGCTTTTTTTACGATGCGGCGTAGCACTTAATACGTTGTATAGAAAAGGCTAGGCGCTTTTTTTACGACGCGGCGGTATATATAGTTTGTGCTATAGAAAAAGCTAATACTGCTTATATTTATACTTTAACTAGTGCTAAATTAATTTATTAATAGTAGAAAAAAAAAATAGTTGCTTATTATATATATATAAAATAAAAGCTATAATAAAGTTATAATAAAGTAAGTAGTAAATTAAAAACGGAAAAAAAATTTTGCTAGCTTTATTTTATATATATATAAAGGCTTTTTATTTTTAATAAATTTTTTTTTTTTTAACGGCTTAAACATTAAATAAGTTGCTTTTTTTTTATACGATATATCGGCAAATTATTAATAAGTTAATAAAATAGCTTATTTATTATTATTTTATTTTTTTATTATTTTCGCTTTATTTTTATAACGGCTTTATATTTTATATTTTAATAAAAAAACTATTATTTACTACGATTTTTTTTTATTTTATAAATAAATTATTATAGGTTTTATTTTAATATTATTATATTTTTGCTTTTAGTTTACTTACGCTTTATAAATATTTATTAAATATTTTAAATTTATTAAATTTAATTAAAAATTAAACTAGTTTAAAAAAAATAATATTTTTTATAAAAATTATTTTAATTAAATTATATTAATAAATTATATATAATATTATTATAAAATTATTTTAATATTTATATTAATTTATATATAATTTATAAAACTTTTAATATTATTATATAATTAATATTAAATTAAGTTTTAATAAATATATTAAATATAAAAATTTTTATAAAGGCTATAAAAATAGTAGTTATATTTTAATAAAGAAATTTTTTTTTTTTTTTTTAGTGCGCTAATAATTTACGTATAGCTTAACGTTAGCTTAAAAGTTTTAAATACGTTTAATAAAACTTATAATTATACGCGTTATATTAATAAGCTAAGTATAATTTATAAATTTTAAAAAGCTAGTCGTAAATATATTATATTTAACTTATATTTAATTTAAAACTAATTTATTATAAATGCGTTAAAAAATTATATTAAAAATAAAAAAAAATATATTATTAAAATTAAAAATAATAAAAATAATAATAATAAAACGTTTACGTTTTATAAAAACAATAAAACTAAAATTATAATTAAAATAAATTAAACTTATAAATAATTTATATATAATTTATAAAAATAAAAATTAAAGTTTAAATAAATTATAAATAATTTATTAAATAATTAAATATTTTTAATTAAAAATTTTTTTGTAGTTATAAAGCTTAATTAATAATTAATATTTTATATTTTATATATAATTAATTTATAATTAATTTATTTTTATTATATAACCGGTTTAAAGATTTAATTTAATTATAGCGTAATTAAAGCAAATATTATAATAAAGCTAAAATATAGTTTTTTTATTATAAAAATATTTTAAAATAACAAGTGATTTTTAAAGGCTTAATTAAATATATTTAAATTGCGTAGATTTTAGTTTTTTATTTTCGCGTAGTTTTTTCGGAATTATTATTTATATATAACTAGAATATAAACTTTCGTTTTTATTAAATTAATTAATTTTTTTTTTTTAAAAGTTTTAATATAAATAAATTATATTAGTTTATATTAATTAAAAATCCTTGGTTTTTTTCGCAATATATTTTATTTTTAACTATTATAGTTATTTTTAAAGTTAAACTAAAGCTTATTTAATTTATTTTATTTTTATTTGCGAGTTTTTATTATTGCGTGCTCGAGAAAAACTTAATCGTGTTTTAAATTATTTATTTTTTATTAGCTTTTTAAAACTTTACGTAAAGCGGTATTATAGCCGCAAAAACTTTATTATCGAGGTTTTATAATAATATTTTATTAAATTAAAAAATTAACAGCTTAATAGTTTAATTTTTTTCTTGCTTATGCTTATATTATAAATATATTACGTTATATTTTTATAAAAACTATAATTTACGTACGTTTTAAAAAAAATTTTAAAGTTAATTAAACGGTTTTATAAAATTATTAAAACTCGATAATAAAAAAAAACTTTTGCACGTAATATAAATAATAATTTAATGTTTTATATATAGCTTAATATATTATATTATATTAATAATTTATTTATATAATATATAAAGTATATAAAAAATTTTATTATGCCGAAAATAATATTTATTTTTATATAATTTTTATTAACTTTACTTGCTTATAATAAAAACTTAAAATAATTTTATAATAATAATAAATAAACATAAAATTTTATAAGTTTTATTATTTTAAACTTATATTTATTTTTAGTTTTTTTATTTATATACGTAATTTTTTTAAAGCGTAAAAAATTATATTAAGCTAGCGTAAACGCTACGTTTATTGTTTTAATATTATTTAAATGTTTATTAATTATAGCTTTAGCTAATATTAATTTTTTTAATAAATTAATTAATATTAATTATTTTTTCGGCTTACGCGCAAAATATAAAAATAAATATATCGCTTTTTATATAAAACGTTTAATATATAAGCTTTTAAAAACTAATATATTAATTAAAAAGTTTATATAAATTATTTATAATATAAATATATATAATAAAAGCGTTGATTTTTATATATAATTTTAAGTTTTTTTATACGCGCGGTCGAAAATATATTATATTAATATTAATTTATTAATAAATTAAATTATAATATAACGTTTATTATATTAGTTTTTATTATTAAATAACTTGTTATATTATTATAAAATAGCGCGGTTTTTTTATATATATATATTTATAAATAAAACCATATAAAAATTAAATAAAAATTTTATATTATATATTATTTATTATTTAAATGTTTTTTATTTTTATAAAAGCTAGTTTTTATTATTTAATTAACTAATAAAAAATAAAACAAAATTAAAATAAAAAAAACTTTTTTTAAAAGTTTTTATAACTTTTATTTTTAAAAAAATCGCAGCAAGTTTATTTTTTTATTTAAGTATATTTTTAATAAAGTTTTTTCGACTTTATTATAATATTTTTTTTTGTTTTTTTTTTGTTTTTTTTTATTATTATTTTATTATATATAATTATTTTATTAATATTTATTAGCTATTTTATAATAAAGCTTACGGTTTTAAAGTTTTTTATAATAATTTTTAAGTTTTTATTATTAAACAATAAATTATTTACTAAGTTTTTAATTAAAATATTTTTTTTTTAAAAGTTTATATTTAAAAATAATATATTAAAGCGTTTTTTTTTTTTTGCGTACTTATAAAATAAAGTTAAAAACTTAAAAACTTTTTTTTTATATAAAAATATTTTTAGTTTTATTTTTTCGGTATAAATTTAAATAATTAATATTATTTTATATTTTAATAAACTTTTATATTTTTTAAATATATTATTTTTATTAAGCTTTTATTTAATTAAAGTTAAATAATTATATTTTATTTTAATATAGCGTTAATAGTTTTTTTATTTTTTTTAAAATGTTTTTTAAGCTTTTATTTTTTTAATTATTTTTTTTATTAATAATTTAGTTTTATAAAATTATTATTAATAAAAACTATTTTTTTTTAAAAACTTGTTTTTAATTTAAGCTTTAGTTTTTTTTTTTATTATTTATAATATTATTTTTATTTTATTAATAATTTTATTAATAATTTTATTAATAATTTTATTATAAATTATATTATATAATTAACTTTTATTTATTATAGCTTTATTATTAAAATAAAAGTTTATTAATAAAATTTTTAGCTTAATTTTTAAATATTTTATAAAAATAATTTTAAAAGCGTTAATTATTTATTTAAAATATTTATTTTAAATAATTATTAAAACGTTAATAATATTTTATATTTTATTTTTTTTAAAAAACTTATATTATATTATTACTTTATATATTAATATATTATAAACTATTATTAAATAAACTTATTTTACTTTAAATATATTATTATTTTATATTAAATTTTATAGTTTAATTATTATATATATTTAAATATTAAGTTTTTTTTTAAGTTTAATTAAATATTTTT